>CM073465.1:29011593-29611593 GCA_037074535.1 Gleditsia sinensis
TATACATACATATATATATATATATATATATATATATATGTATATACCTACGTACATACATACATACATACATACATATATACATAAATACATATATGCAGATCTGTATGTGTGTATATATATATATATATATATATATCTTTGTACATGTATATACATATATATACATATATACATACATACACATATATACAGATATACATATATATACATACATATATACACATATGTACTTATATACATAGATAAATACATATATCTGTATATATGTTTTATGTATATATATATATATATATATATATATATATATATATATAAATGTATAAAATTAGTATACATATATTTATATGTAACATCCTTAATTTCGTTTCTTTTATTAATAAAGATACATAAATATTTAATTAAGGAAATAAAATTTTTTAGATATCTAAAGAAATATAATCCTTAAAAATTATTCACCTTATGTGTATCCATAGAAAAAATTTCTAACATTAAGGGAACAAGTAAAGAGAGAAAACCTAATAGAAAAAATTAGAAATAACATACTAAAGAGAGGTGAAATTCTTTGGTAAGGAAGATAAATTTTTGTGAAGTAAGTAAATGTTTTAAAATTTTAAAAAGATTGGATTATAGTAATTTTCCTAATTCAAGAGTGAGAAATTTCTAAGTCTAACATGTCCACCCATAAATTGGGCTTTCACCTATGGATATTTCATATAGAGTTTTTCCACTTCACATAAGTTCCTAGCATGCCCATTGGATAACCTAAGGAAGAAATAAAACATAGACTTGGACTAAGATATAGAAGTTGGACCGGTAGCCCAAAAATGATAAAAATGTGTCCAAACCCTCCAAGAAAAGTATAATTGTATCTAAAGCAAAGGAAATAGGTAGGAATGAGCCCAAATCCAAGAGGAAAAATAAAATAAAATAAATTATATGATGAAATAATAGTGTAATAATAATAAAGATTATGTTATATGACATTAAGACAAAAATTCAACAAATGGTGTGACATCTTATATTCATAATTTTAGCAAGTGGTATGATAATACTTGGCATTAGGACAAAACATCTATATCCTACACTCATAATTTTAGCAAGTGGGTAATAATACATAGCATTATGACAAAACATCCTTATCCTACACAAATAATTTCAGCTAAGCAAGGAAGATTCAAGGCTTAGAAATTTGCCACCTAAACAGGAAAACCTATAATACTTGATTAAGACAAAAGAAAAAAGAAATGAATCCCTAAATCAATGGGACCTTGTCCCTTATCTTAAGAACATATTATCATAATTTTCAAAATAAAAATCTCCTTTTCCTATGCATATCTTGACTAAGAAAGAGGAAGACAAGAACATGAGTTGTTTGTTTTCCAAAAATCAACCAAGTGCATCCTAATTATGATAAGGTAGACCCATGATCATGAAAGGTGAATTATTTGATAGTCTATTTAAGCAAAACACAACCTTATAACATTATAATTTCGTTCAAGTGAGGGAGTGGAAAAATATAAGCAAGGTAGAGTAAGGAAAGGAGAGGAAGAGAGGAAGAAAGAGGAAGGAGAAGTCTAGAAGACTAATTGCTCAAGGTAGGTTTACCAATATTTCTTTTCAAAAAGTTTTAAAATTTATAAGATTTATATGAGATTTTGATCTTAGAACCTTGATGATTGATCATGGATGTTGCTATATTATGTTACATATTAATCTTGAATGTGATGTATGTTTGAATACTTAGGCTGGTGTAGATAGTTCTGCATATGTATGGCTATGGGTGGCAAATTTTTATGCTTCGGTTGTTAAAATTCTTGGATGAATTGGTAAGGAATTAAAACAAATAGTTAACATAACACATGTAGATCTTTGTCTCACGGATTTTTAGCCATTGGAATAACTCAATTTGGAGTCCATATGAGGTAGATCTGGTCCGATTAGTAAGCAGTGGTCAGAAAATGGTTAACCAGGGAAGAATCCGTGAGGTATGCTTTGGTGTTTGAATTTCTGGGATAAATATATAGTGAATTAAAAGAAATTCTTAGCATAAAAAATGTAGATCTATATTTCACGGATTTTTAGCCATTGTGATCACTCAATTTTGAGTCAATATGAGTTAGATATGGTCCAATTAGTAAGCAGTGGTCAGAAAATGGTTAATCAGGGAAGAATCTGTTAGGAAAGCTACTGTGTTTGAATTTCTGGGAACATTCTGTTGGGAATTAAAATAACTGGTTAGCATAAAAATTATTGATATATGTGTCACGTAATTTTAGCCACTGGAATCCCTCAATTTGGAATTCTTATGAGGGAGATATGGACAGATGAGTAAGTAGAGGTAAGAACCTACCTGAGAAAAAATAACCTATAACTTGAGGAAGTAATATCACCAAGATTCCTTAATATTTAGCTAAATTGTTCAACATAATAGTTTTAAATAATAGTTTTATCTTTAAATTGACACCAATATCACCTAAATTAGAGTTACAATGAGAGAGTTAAGCTTCAATTAGTGAGAGAAGGTCAGACAGGATGAAAACCTGCATCAAGAAATAACTTAACATAAAGCATGGCCGTGTTTCAAGGTCCAGTCAGACCGTGTTCTATGCTAGAAATGGCATTTTGAAGCCTAAATCATGGCTATTTTATAGTAAATGGCCAAGCCGTGTTATAAGATACGTTTAGGCCGGTTTGGAAGTTGGTAAAACTTATTTTCAACATTTTGTCTACTATAAATGAATGTAATTAATTATTGGATATTAGTAGAAACCAAATTGATGAAGAATGCTGTATTAAATTTGTGAAAACATGTGTTGGAAATGATATAAGTAGGAGAAAAGTGACTAGAGGCCTTGGATAAAGAAAATGAAGAGATAAAAAGAATATTTAAAAAAGAAGAAGAATATTATAAATGACTAGTATATGCCATAACCATTGCTATCGCATGAACTCCTTACCATCTTAAGTGTGTAATTTTGACATGGAAATATTTTGATGAAACATTATGGCATATGAGTATAATGAACATACTTGTTCTTGAAATCATAGTTTTGGCTATTAATGTGAAATGAAAAGAAATAAGCACAGTCACATGGCAATCTGTGTGGTGTAACAATAAAGGACGCCCTACCAACGGTTATGATTATGATAATGAGAAAAGAAAGAGAAAGTGTGTCATGTCGGACGGAGCAAGAAAAGCCTGTATCGGAGAATAAAAAATACTCACCCTAACCGGGGTAGCTTGATATGAGAATAAATTGATAGTCATCATATGATATTCTAAAAATAATTATTCATGTCATCCATGTCATTACTGTATGATTTTTATGTGCATAGATAAAGCGCATTCATGTGACCTATGGTAATTGCTGTAGCTCATACAGATGAACAATACATGATGATCTACATTGATGATGATTGTGATTTATTGTTCAACCTATTGGGATTTAATTATCACAATATGTCCATATCATGTTCATAAAACTAGTTTTTCAAATTTTCTTTGACTTTGGCTCTTAGTGTACGTTGGATTGAGTTACTAAATATTGGACAGATTCCATAACTGTATAAGTTGTTCGTGATCGAGTTGGCTAAGATTCCGGTGAAGGTGCAACCAACCGCACCCGTATTTTCAGAACTAGTCAACAAGGATGAATAAGATGTAGACATATATGTGTGTGATTTTTGTACATATATTGTTAATTAATGATGTGTAAACCTTAATTATGCTTGGTTAAATTAATTGAATGTTATTATGAGTTAAATAAAGGTAATGACTCCATGGGATTTTAATATATGTATTTATGTATACATATATACATGTATACATATATATATTTGCGGGAATGATTTGGAAGATCCAAAACAAAAAATAGTGGTATTTGCTAGCAACAACATAATGGAGGCAGTCAATCAATATAGATTGATCCGAAATCTGATTCAAATCCAATATAGCACCTATGGGTACATAAGAAATGTATTGAATCGATATATAGATGTATACATATATATGTATATATACATATATGTATGTATATATACATATATGTATACATATATGTATATATACATACATATATGTATATATACATATATGTATGTATATATACATATATGTATACATATATATATATACATATACATATATGTATATATATATACATTTATATACACACACAAATATACATATCTAGGGTATATAATATGTTAATGTTGAACCTATTGAGATTGTATTCTCATTAATTTTTCGTAATGTGTCCAGATAAAAGAGATTAAGATGTTGACAGTTCTGCTGACTTTAGTCTTGGGGGTCCAAGTGGTGGAAATACCTTATTTGGGTCAATTCACCATCCTCCAAGATATCTTTTAGAATGATTGGAGATGAAATCAAGACTTTCAATTTGTTAAATGCTTCCCTGCATTCTTCATCAAATTCAAAAGAGACATCTTTTTTAAGCAATTGGCAAATAGGTGCTGCTTTCTTGGAAAATTCATTATGAATCTTCTATAAAAACCTGCATAGCCAAGAAAAGAACGAACTTCCTGCAATTTGAAAATAGCATGAATAGCCATCAAGAAAAAAATAGTAAGGTTGACTAGATAACCTTTCAAGCATTGGATCAATAAAAGGTAAAGGAAAATGGTCTTTTCGGGTTACAGAATTTAATTTTCTATAATTTATACAAACCCTCCAACCATTTTGAATCTGAGTGAGTACCAATTTCTCCTTCTTCTTTTTTATCACAATTATTCTTGTTTTCTTGGTAACCACTTGCATTGGGCTAACACAATGATTGTCTAAAATAGGGTATATTAGCCCAACCTCCAATAGTTTAAGAATTTCCTTCTTTACTACCTCCATCATAGGAGGGTTTAACCTTCTTTATGGCTGTCTAGATAGTTGAACTCCTTCCTCCATTAATATTCTATGCATACATGTGGAAGGGTTTATCCCCTGAAGATCAGTTATGGTCCATCCTATTACAGTTTTGTGCTCTTTAATAACTTGAATTAATTTCTCCTCCTGATCAACTTCTAGCTTGTTGGAAATAATAACAGGAAGTGTTACTCCTTCCCCAAAAAACACATATTTAAGGTGATCAGGAAGTGGCTTCAATTGAAGAGTAGGAGCCTACACAACAGATGGTAAAAGAGTACTATCAGAAATTGGTAATTTCATATAAGCAACATTACCTGTTGGTGGTCCTTCTAAAAAATCATTGAGTGCAGCTAGTTCCTCCTTTGTTTCTTCATCCAATTCTATCTCACCGTCATCTTCTTCTATGGATTTTTTCACAATTACTTCCTTTTTATCCTTTCCATATAATTCAAACACGTCATGTGCTAAAGAATCAAAGACATCAATAGAGTAAACAAGAGTTTCATCACCTGGGTGTTTCATGGCTTTATACATATTAAATTTTATTACTTCACTGTTAAATTCCATAATGAGTGTGCCATTATGAACATCTATCGTGGTTTTGGAGGTTTTCAAAAATGGTCTCCCTAATAATATTGGAGAGGTAAAATCCCCATTTTCTATGTTAAGTACATAAAAATCTAAAGGGAAAACCAAATCATCTACCTGTACTGAGACATCTTTAATTACTCCCTTAGGATACACATTGGACTTATCTGCTAATTAAATTACCACATTAGTAGAGTTCAATGGTCCTAATTTCAAGGAAGTATATATAGAATATGGCATGACATTTATGGAGGCTACCAAATCCAACATAGCCTTTTCAACACAAGTATTCTTAATTTTGCATGGAATAGTAAATATACCTCGATCCTTGCATTTAGTGGGGAGTTTAGTTTGTATCATGGCAGATACATTCTGACTCATTTGAACCTTTTCAAATCCCTTCAATTTTTGCTTTCTTTTTTTAGCACATAATTCTTTTAAGAACATTGTATATCATGGCACCTATTTAATAACATCTAGAAGGGGAATATTAACTCCACACTTTCTAAAGGTTTCATTTAAATCAAAACTTTTCTTATGCAGCCTGTTTTCTTTAAGAGCTTCTAGAAAAGGAGGCACTGCTTCATAATTTAAATTAGATGGAGACTTACCTATAGGTGCTTCATTCTCCTTAATTGATTTTTCATGTTTCTAAGGAGAAGAGGCTGCTGGTGGACTTTCAATTTTCTTACCATTCCTTAAAACAATTGCATTATCATTTTTTCTTGGATTCACCACAGTTTGAGAAGGTAACTTGAATTTTGAGCATCCAATCGACTAACTGTGGTTACTAACTGGCCTATTTGAGTTGTTAGGTTCTAAATGCTAGCTCTTGTCTCTTGTTCGAATTGCTGAGAGTTATGCACAAGAGTTTTCACAATATCTTCCAAGGGATTACTTACCTGGTGATCTTGAGATGCATTCTGTTTAGGATAATAAGCCTGCTGATTTTGCTAAATATTTTATCCTACAGGCCTATTTTGTGCATTCTTATATCTAAAATTGGGATGATCCTTCTGTCCAGGATTATATGTATTAGCATAAGGATCATACCTCTTTGGTTGGCTAGGAAAACCTCCTACATCATTAGCTTGTTATGTGGATTCCTCTTAAAGTGTAGGACACATGTCAGTTGGGTGCCCTGTTGCTGAACATATTCCACAAACTTTAACTTGTTGTGGTGGACCTGTAGCCATTTGGCGCACAAGAGAGGTAAGTTCAGATATCTAATGCTGAAGAGAAGTAATACTTACCTCATAGGCATGTCTTGGAGGATCATGCCTAATGCCAAATTGTTGGGAGTTAGCAACCATATTTGATATAAGGACTCTGGCTGCTTCAAGTGTCTTGTCTACTAGTGTTCTTCCACTAGCTGCATCTATCATGCTCTTGTCTCCCTACAAAACACCTTCATAGAAATATTGGATTAGTAGCTGCTCACTAATCTAATGATGTGGGCAGCTTGCACAAAGTTTTTTTAATCTATCTCAATATTCATAAAGTGTCTATCCATGCAATTGTCTAATGACGTATATTTCCTTCTTGATATTAGTGGCTCTAGATGCAGGAAAATATCATTCTATAAATATTCTCTTCATCTCATTCCATGTGGTGATAGTGCCAAAGCGTAAATAATATAGTCAATCTTTGGCTGAGTTTTATTTGTTCCTTAGTTACTCCAAAGGGCTTCATGCTAGTAAATACCACATAGAATTCCTTCATCTCATTCTATGTGGTGATAGTGCTAGAGGGTAAATAATATAGCCAATCTTTGGCTAAGTCTTTTAATTAAAAAGGAAAAGCCTTGAGTTTTATTTGTTCCTCAGTTACTCTAAGGGGCTTCATGCTGATAGATACCACATGGAATTTCTTCAAATGTTTATGTGGGTCTTCACCTATAAGACCATGAAAATTAGGTAATAGATGAATTAATCCAAATTTTAATTCAAAAATAACATTATCATCAAGATTAGGAAAAGTAATGCATAAGGGTGGCTTATGCAAATTAGAGCTGCAAGCTCTTTCAAAGTGGGGTGCCTGGCCATGATTACTTCCTCATTTTCTTGATCAGTGTCTTTCTAAAGTCTTCTTCTGTACCTGTATATAGATTTTCTAATATCTGGATTGAACTGTAAATTTTGCTAATTAGAAAAACGAGTCATAGGTATAAATCAAAATAAAAATCACGAAAAGGTAATAGACACAGTCCCCGGCAATGGTGCCAAAATTTGGTGCATACTATTGTAGGTACAACCAAATTGATACCTTACCTCTCAACTAACTTGTAGTCATGGAAGAAAGGGTTGATCCTACAAAGACTGGAATTACCATATGTGATTGAAAAAAAGGGATTGATAATTATAAATAACAAAGTAAATAATAATGAAAGTAATTAATAAGAGAGGCGTTGGTTTTGGTTGATATCCACCATCAAGGGATGGCATTGATCATTGACAAAATAATCATTCTAAAATCGAATATCTACCATTGGGATTCTATCATTATTCCTCCTTAAGTCTAGTAAATTGATAACAATTACAACAATTAAACCCTAATCAATAAGATATCCTTTAACACATCAGTAAAGTCTAACATATTAATTGCATGAGGAACAAGAAAAAATGATAGAGCTAAAAAAATATAAACACATTAGCTATATCTAATTTAGTTTACCATTCATCATGTGGTTAATTATTTATAATGCAAAATCCTTAATCTTTTTTGCTTCATGAATACAGTAATGAAAACTTTGTTCAAAACCTAATTTAGCAGTAGATTAAAATAGACAATATACTAGTAGACCTTCCTAGCAATCATTTGAATAATCATTGAAAAGAGAAGAGTAGATGAATAATCAATACCCGATTAAGATTAAACTAATAAAATCTATTTCAAATCTAATAATGTATGAAGATCCCTTGAGGTTTCAATATTCCTCTACCAACTAAAAGTAAATTACCCATGTAAGGCCATAAGAAAATCTAAACAAGAATTAAAGATGGTAATTAAGAGCTTGAATGATATTTGATCCTTCCTTTCTTCCCATTTTTATAGATTGTATTCTCCTCATCGAAGTAGAACTCTTTCTAGGTCAAAACCCAGCCCGTCGGGCTTCAACTTCAATTGGAGACAAAAAGACCTTAAAGTCGTACCTTCAATATTATGCTACGGCGGAGAGCGCCCTGGCACGCTACTCGATTGTCGTGGCACAACAGAATTTGTCTCATGAGGCATTGTAGTGCCTAAACTAGCTCTGTAGCGACTCAAAAATTTGCCAAGGGGGTGCCACGGCTCTGGGTCCTCCGTATGCTAAGGTGCCGCAACACTTCAGTTCCTGGGAATGCCGCGACACTCCGTAATGCTCTATTATGAGCTCCGCAACACCTAGAAACTTCCGAAATTTGCCAAAGTTCCTAAAACAAAAGTTATAGCTCTATGTCTCTTCTTTCTATAGCCAAAAGAATTACCTTAATCGTAGTTTAAATGAAAGAGATATGCCTCAAATGTGGAGGGTAGAAAATCAACATTTTTCCATATTTTCTCTCTATTTTCCTCTTCTTTTTTTCTTTATTATTCCTAAAACATAAAACACAAAACTCTATTAATTCCTATTTATTTCCTACTTAAATTAAATAAAAAGTAACTTAAAACATGTTAAAGGGATGCTTAATTTATAGCATGTCAAATACCTCCACACTTACTCTTTTGCTTGTCCTCAAGCAAATTAATTCATGTGAACTATATTCAATATATAAGATGAGTGAAAGACTTACCAATATGTTGCCTCATAGTGAAAATTTTATACTCTTAAAGAAAGTTTAGAAAATTTAATAATTATATGCAATATTTAAGTCAAATGCAATTCATGATTTATTATCTAGAGCCTTGAGTGTGTGTGTGTCTTTGTGTAGTTCAACCATCTTTCAACCAAATAAGTTTATATATTTCAAGAATTTGGGTATGAATCTCTTTTTAGGATTTTCATATGCTTATTTTTCATGCTACTCTCCACTAATGTAAGCTAAAACTCTTTTTTAGGATCAAAAGGGCTTTAATCAGCTTGTAATGTGGCTAGGTTATGAGGTGAGACAGAAGATATAAATTTAGGCTTGATCACTTAGTGTAACACCCAGAATTTTGTCCATAATATTCACAAAATGGAATAGTAAGAAAGGGTTAAAAAGAGTTAAATGGGGGAGTTATAAGGAAATAATGGTGAATATTTAATAAGGGTTTTCTCATTTTTGGAAAGATTTATTAAGGAAGAAATGGTGTTTTCTTTGACTACAGGGCCACAAATAGACAACAACGATATAAATGTGGAGCCATGAAGAGAGTTGCACAAAAACCCATTGAAGTAAGGCTTAAGAAGGGATTAAACACTTGGTGAGTTTTCTCTAAACCAAACAAAGCCTTAGCCAACCCCTTAGTCATACTTTAATGGAATGGCATTCTTGAAATTGTTAAACAAAGTAGGGGTGAAGGTTAAGGGGTTGGATGGCTTGTTGAGGAAGCTTCCATATTTTAATCTTTTCTCCTTGACTTGGTGGCCAAGTCGCCACCCTTCAAGCCCAAAAGAGAAACTCCACGGCAGGGAAAGAAAGGAGAGAAAGGGGAGAAAAGAAGAAGAAGAAAGAAGAGAGAAGGAAGAAGACAACTAGAGTGAGACTCAAGAGAAGAGGTAAGGTCTTTGGTTTTCAATCTTCTCCATTTTCTTACTCAACCCTAAAGTTTCCATGGAACTAATGGATGGAGGTAACTTGTTGTTTTGATGATGCTTTCTAGAGAGAGAAGGTAGTAGAGCAAGAGAAGAGTGAAGAAAATAAGCTTGTAGAAGGAAGGTAAGATCAACATCCTCCTTCACGACTTATTGGTTGATTCTGGATGTTACGTTTTATGTAGAATCTGGAACTATATTGAACATATGAATTGTAGCCCTGTTTCTTAGCATTTATATTCCTCTGGAATCACCTTAATCGGATTGGAAATGAGAGAGATATCCCTTGATGAGTGAAGAAAGGTCAGATTCAACACACAGAATCCCGACGCTATTTTCGGACACATTTTAAACCTGTTTATCTTTCTAATCGGATAAGGTAGTAAACATGTAAGTTGTAGATAATTGTCTTATCTTTCTATAGACACCGAAAGAACCTTGATCGGATTGGAAACGAGAGAGATATTCCCTTATGAGTGATGGTAGGTCAGATCTAAGGCACTGAGTTCTGACTCTGTTTTCAAACACCTTTTTCCCCTAGTTCGGTTTCTTATTTGTTAAGGTGATAGAAATGAAAGTTATGGGTAAGTTTTAAAAGCATCTTAATCGGAGTTTAAATGAGGAAGTTGTGTTCTTTTTTGTAAAGGAAGGTCAGGCTTTGTTGCCCTTTTTCCTTGTTGTTCATTTCCTTTTTGAATCCTTTTTAACAACCAACATTATTAGGATGTTAATAAAGGTTGTATGATGATGAATGTTACTTTTATATGTGCTATAATTATTTCACCAATAATGGTTGCTAAATCATGAATGTGAATAATGAGAAATGACGCATGAATACTATATTTACATGCTATAGACTGTTGTGTGTTGGTATGTAAGTGAGTTGATAATGTACGCACATTATGGAAAATTGATAAGACATGCATGTGTATCCATGATGAGTTGTTGTAATATGTTTGAGAACAAGTTGATTATGTGCTGCATATCTAATAATGTGCACCCTCTGTTATGTTAAGTGGCTGGTGAGATATAAAAGATTTTGTTGTCAGGAGGACCCTTTCTGAAGCAAGGTGGCCTGGAAACAGGTGTCTCCCTTACTGTATTAAGGCGACTAACAAGTCAGAATGATCCTCTCTGAAGCAGGGTGGCCTGGAAATAGGTGTCTCCCTTGCTGTATTGAGGAGACTGACAAGTCCAAGATGACCTTTACCCATTAAGGTGACCTTGGATAATGGCACTTTACGAGGTAAAGCGACTAAAGGGTCATGGCTTTGATACGGTACTGGGATAGGGGACGCCCTATAGCCTAGAGTGGTCAATACAAGAAGGACCCTCTGACCAATGGCCCTCAAAGGGTGGGTGTGCAGTTGGAGGGGAAGGCTCACGCCACATTGAGGATTGCAATTGAGAGAGATGATTGGCCTATGAGCCATTATGAGTGATGATGAGCCACTGTGTGTGGTATGGACCCTGGACAACGGTACAAGTATTGTACAAATGCATATTTTGTTATTTTACATGATATTGATGCATAACCTACAAAAAAGCTGGTATGTACTTTATTGTATCTTTATTGCATAAAAGAGAAAATGTTTTCTGTAGTTTTTACAGTTGGAAATAGCATGTGAATCTTTGTGTACTATACGTTTTGAATGTTGATCTTGCTGGGATTTTATATCTCACTCTATTTGATGCTATGTTCAGATCAGTAGAGATGGCTTATGTGGTGTTGACGCTGTTTTTAAAGCTGCAGACTTTTGACATTCCATATCTGGGACAGTTCACGATCATCGTGAACCTGATGGTGACGAGTATGATAGAGATTCCTACCCCCAGCCCACCTCTTCCACCAGCAGCACCCCAGGGGTGAAGGCCAGGGATAGGACATAGAGTAGTAGTAGAAGCCTAACTTTTGGCTATGTAAATGGGATAACCCATTGTTTTGATGTAACTCCATGGTGCTCTGCCTTTTCTGATGTATGCTCAGTACCTCGAGTTACATATGGATGTATAAATGTTACTAAACTCTAATGTAAATGACTCTTGTATGAATGTAATTATATGTTGCTTGGTGTATACGATAACTTGGGTTTCTGGTGTATACAAAAAAAAATCAGGCGTTACAAGTTGGTATTATAGCAGGTCGATCCTAAGTGGCCATGGGGGTGGATGGTTACCTGAATTGATCTAAAGCATCTTGAATAAGATGTGGATAGATGGAGTTGAGTGGCACATGGAAATTGTTAAGGAAAAATTGCTAGTGTTTTTCCTAAATATGTATACTTGATGGTGTCATCACTACTGTATTATAAAGTTTTCTTTAAATATTGTTGAGCTTGATCACCTAAATAATGATTAATTCTTTTATTCCATACCGTAGAAAAATGGCATCATTAAGGAGAAACTCAACATTAAGTGCAGAAGCTACTCTACAAGATCTAGCCACTACTATTTGAGATCTAGCTTCCACCATAAATGAAATTTTACGGCACATCTAGAATAATAATAACGCTTATGGCGAGGTGGGTGAAAACCCAAGGAACACTGGCAATGGATGGGCAGATTTTATGAGAACTCAACCTCTGTCTTTTGTCGGAGGGTATGATCCTATGATGGCGGATAGATGGTTGACCGAAATGGAGAAAGTCTTCAGGGTTCTGAGGTGTTCAGACAAGCAGAAAGTAAATTTTGTTGTGTACATGCAGAAGGAAGAAGAAGAGTTTTGGTGGAGAGGAGCTAGTGAACTGTTGGCTCACCAAGAGCGACAGGTTACCTGGTCTTTTTTTTGGGAGACCTTCTTGGGCAAGTATTTCCCGAGGAGTGTCAGAGCTAAAAAGGAAATAGAATTCCTTCAACTCAGACAAGGGAGAGATTTTACTTTTAGAGGAATCAAAGCAAAACAATCACCTGATCTAATTCAAGTTTTCGGTAATTTGTGATTTTCGGAAGTCTTCCCTTCAGAAATTACTGAACAACCAACGAAGAGGGAAGTGAAGTTTTCCATTGATTTGGTACCAGGAGCGACTCTTATTTCTATTACCCCGTATAAGATGACTCCTGTAACAACCTCTCTTTTATTATTATTTATTATACAATATAGAGTTCACATACAAGTCATTAATCAAAATGTACGTACAACAAAAATCAAACACATAAATAACTACATCTTATTTATTCTGGTTGACCAATTCCGGAAATATAGGTACGGGTGGTTGCACCTTCACCGGGATCTGAACCAACTCGACCACAAACATATTATTTGATTCTGGGATATGCCCAACATAAAGTAACTCGATCCAACGTACACTAAAAGCCAGAGTCATAGAAAAATATGCATAACTAATTTTCTAAACATGAAATGGAAATATAGTGAGAATTAAATCCCAGTAAGTTCAACAATAAGTCATCATCAATATAGCTCATCACGTCATGTTCAGCTGTATAAACTACAGTAAATATCTTTGGTCACATGAATGCACTATATCTATGCACATGAAAATCGTACAGTAATGACATGTATGACAGGATTAATTATTTTCAGAATACCATATGATGACTATCAATTTATTCTCATATCAAGCTACCCCGGTCAGGGTGAGTATTTTCTACTCTCTGGTACGGGTTTTTCTCGCTCTATTCGACATGGCACACTTTCTCTTTCTTTTCTCATTAACATATTCACAATCGTTGGTAGGGCGTCCCCTACTGGTGCACCACACGGATTGCCATGTGACCGTGCTCATTTCTTTTCTTTTCATAATGAAAATATGCTTGCATTAACAAGTATGTTCATCAAAATATAACTATTACCAAAAATCGTTGGTAATCATGCCATGAACATAACCATTTCAAATATCACTTTATAAAATATTTTCATATCAAACTTTTACACTTAAGATGGTAAGAAGTTCATACAATGGCAATGGCTATGACATATACTAGTCATTTATTATTTTCATTTATAAGATTCTTCTTCTTTTTTTAAATATTAATTTTATTTCTTTATTTTCTTGATGTAGGTTTTCATCCTATCTAACCTTCTCTTACTAATCAGAGTATAACTTCCTCAATTTAACTCCGATGTAGTTGATCTTGGTGTCAATTGCAAGATAAAACAATTATATAAAACTATTCTGTTGAACAATTTAGGGAAATATTAAGAAATCAAGGTGATATTACTCCCTCAAAATACTGGTTATTTCTTCTTGGATAGGTTCTGACCTCTACCTACTAATATGTCCATAGCTCTCTAATAAGAATTCCAAATTAAGTTATTCCAGTGGCTAAAAATTCGTGACACATATGGGAATAATATTTATGCTAATCATTTATTTTAATTCCCTACAGAAAGTTCCTAGAAATTAAAACACAGAATCTATCCTAAAATATTCTTCCCTAATTAACCAATTTCTGACAACGGCATACTAATCGGACCATATCTACCTCATATGGACTCCAAATGGCGTAATTCCAGTGGCTACAATTTCGTGACACATATATCTATAATTCTTATGTTAACCATTTATTTTAATTCCCTACATAAGGTTCCAAGAAATTAAAACACAGAAGCAATCCTAACATGTTCTTCCCTGATTAACCAATTTTTGAACACTGCTTACTAATCAGACCATATCTACCTCATATGGACTCCAAATTGAGTGGTTCCAATGGCTAAAACTCTGAAACACACACAGATATATATATATATATATATATATATATATATATATATATATATATATATATATATATATATATATATAATTCTTATGTTATCCATTTATTTTAATTCCCTATAGAAAGTTACCAAAAATTAAAACACAGAAGCTATCCTAAAATATTCTTCCTTGATTAACCAATTTATGACCACTGCATACAAATCGGAACATATCTACGTCATAAGGACTCCAAATTGAGTTATTCTAGTGGGTAAAAATCCGTGAGGCATAGATCTACATTTTTTATGTTAACCATTTCTTTAAATTCCTTACTGATTCTTGCCAGAAATTTTAAAATAGAAACTAAAATTTTTTGCCATCCGTAGCCATACCTATGCAAAACTATCTACACCAGCCTAAGTATTCAAACATACATAATATGTAACATGATATAGCAACATCCATGACCAATCATCAAAGTTCTAAGATCAAAATCTCATATAAATATTATAAGTTTCAAAAGTTTTCTTCAAAAAGAAATGTTGTTAAACTTACCATGAGCACTTAGTCCTCTAGATTTCTCCTTCCCCTTTCTTCCTCTCCTTTCCTTACTCTACCTTGCTTTTGTTTTTTCTCTCCCTCACTTTGACAAAATTCCAATGTTATAAGGGTGGGTTTTGCTTATATAGACTATCAAATAATTTACCTTTCATAATCATGGGTCTACCTTATCACAATTAAGATGCATTTGGTTGAATTTTTGGAAAACAAAAAACTTATGTTCTTGTCTTCCTCTTCCTTAGTCAAGATATGCATAGGAAAAGGAGATTTGTATTTTGAAAATTATGATGATATGTTCTTAAGATAAGGGACAAGGTCCCTTTGATTTAGGGATACATTTCCTTTTCTTTTGTCTTAATCAAGTATGATAGGTTTGCATTTTTAGGTGGCAAATTTCCAACCCTTGAATCTTCCTTGCTTAACTAAAATTATTTGTGTAGGATAATGATGTTTTGTCATAATGCTAACTATTATTACCCACTTGCTAAAATTATGAGTGCAGGATGTAGATGTTTTGTCCTAATGCCATGTATTATCATACCACTTGCTAAAATTATGAATGTAGGATATCACACCACTTGCTAAATTTTTGTCTTAATGCCATGTCACCTAATCTTTATTACACAATTATTTCATCACTTTATTTTGTTTTTGTTTTTATTTTTCCTCTTGGGTTTGGGCTCATTCTTGCTCATTTTCTTCACTTTGGATAAAATTCTACCTTTCATAATAGGTTTAGTCACATTTTCATGATTTTTTGGCTACTGGTCCAATTTCTATATCCTAGTCCAAGTCTATGTTTTATTTCTTCCTTGGGCTATCCTATTGGCTTCCTAAAAATTCATGTGAAGTAGAAAAACTCTATATGAAATGTCCATAGGTTAAAGCCCAATTTATGTGTGGAGATACTAAACTTAGTAACTTTAACTCTTAAATTAGGAAAAATTACCCTAATCCAATCTTCTTGAAATTTTAATACCTCTATTTACTTCACAAAAATTTTTCTTCCTTACCCAAGAATTTCACTTTTCTTTAGTATATTTATTTCTAATTTTTCCTTTTAGGTTTTCTCTCTTTACCTATTTCATTAATGTTAGAACATTTCTATGCATACACTTAAGTTGAAGAATTTTTAAGGAATATATTTCCTTAGATATCTAAAAATTGTCAAATAAATTTTTTTTTCTTACGGGATGTTACATTCTTCCCCCCTTAAGAAATTCGGTCCTCGAATTTCAACCCATCCTACCACATGTAGGGAATGAAATTAAAGCACAATTCAGAGTTACCAACTTTATTACCCAAATAATTAGGGATATCATTTATGTATATCATCTTTACTTTTTAACATATCTTTTCACTCGAGTGATTTTGCCATATAACTTAACCATAAGGATTTCTTTCATCCATAAGTTCTTCACTTTATATCCTCTAGCTCGCATGGATATATCTATGGGTCGATATTAGAAAAAACACACATAAAGGAACATATTCACCTTCATATTGGGTAACTATCTTTTCTTATTCCAAACTTCTATCAAGTCATTTTTTTTTGTTTTCATATATCAACATCATCCCATGAATATCATCATCTTAATCTATAATCTATTTTTATCCTAAAATCCTTTAATCAATATGTTAAACATACGTAGCAATAAATCTACAAAACCTTTTATAACATTTATGTACCATTGACACATGTCTAATAATTCTAACTTACCTCATCACAGTAATTCTATACAATCTTATTAACACCATTAAACTCATTGTCAAAAATTTCAATTATTTCTTCTATCATATCCAAAAGCACCTCATTCTATCTTATGTCAATCCCATTTAATTCACCCAATCATTTCAAGAAGATTTTTTCTAACAATTACTCATACATGAATTCTCAATTCCAACATAATTCACATCCTAGATACTAGACTCAATTTAGCATGATATAAACCTTTAACACAAATATCTTGATCACTTACTTTATTTTCGGACATGGTTCTCAGAATATTCTCCATATTTCCAAATTAAGAGTTCAAAGATTAATTTAAATCCTACTTCCTATATTTTATTCCTCAAGAACTTCAACACCACTAATTCTCTTGATTACATTCGTCAAAACACCATAATAGTTGAGTTTCAAATATAATAATAATAAATTAATTAATTAACTTTTCTTGTAATATGGGAAAATAATATTGCATTTAATGTCAAATATTAATGTAGGACAATGAAGTAGAACAAACGAAAAGCATAATAAAGAACGATGCTAAAATAGAAAGTCAAAAGTTTGGACAAAACATTAGAGAGAGTTAAAATCAGTGGCCGTAATTCTTGAAAATCGTAAAACAAAAATTTTGCTGTTATATCAGCAAAAATCGGTGGCCGCAAGGTTTGAATATATGTTCCAAAATATACTTTAAATCTGTTGGTATTCGGTGAAAAGATATCACATGGAAAAAGAAACATTTCTGAGCTTATAAAAGTCTATGAAAATCAAAGAATACGTAGTTAACTGGTAGGATGCAGTTGATTGCTTCAAAATATATGTAATCAATCAACTGTAAAATAACCAGTCCAAATTAAAATTTCTCAAGATAGCTAGTCGACTTAATAATACCAATAGTCGACTGGAAAAAATATTGGGAAAACAAATAAATCATTTGATTGTCCTTCTTTAACAACTAACTTGTTTACATTTTCACTTTCTTTTGTTTTTCAATTATGCCTATCACCTACAACTTCTCTACAAGAATCAAGATATCAAGGTTTCATCAAAGACAACAAAGACAAATTTCTGATGATATTTTAACCTTATTGTCTTTATATGCCTAATATGAGCGACTATCACAACTACTATACATATACATGCTTGCTGTCATTTTAGAAAATTTCACCTTCAATTTAGCTGATATCCATCAATCACTCACATAACTGTTCTAATTATTCTCGGCCTATTCGCATATCTATCATAAGTATGCCATTCTCAGAGTTCTATAAATGCACACGTTAATGTCTTTACTTTCATACTTCAAGTCAAGGTGTGTACAACTATGGAGGGAATCGCATTTTGTCAATTTTAAAATATTTGTGTCTTTTGTGGTTCTAGTCCTGGAAAAGATGGAGAGTATGTGAAAGCTGCACAAAACCTGGGTATGGTACTGGCCAAAAGAAAAATTCATTTAGTCTATGGTGGAGGTAATTGTGGGTTAATGAGGTGTGTGTCTACAGCTACCCATGTAGAAGGATGCCAAGTTCTAGGTATTATTCCTACAGCTCTAGCTGCATCAAACATCGTAGGAAAGACAATTGGGGATGAGTTTAGGGTAGCTTCCATGCATGAACGCATGGCTAGAATGATGAGCAATGCTGATGCCTTCATTGCCTTACCAGGTGGTTTTGGTACTTTAGAAGAGATTTTCTAAATAATTTATTGGGCACAACTGAATATGTATCACAAACCGATAGGTTTGTTAAATGTTAATCACTTCTTTGATGGTCTGTTTTCTTTTCTTGATCATGCTATGGAACAAAGGTTCATCTCACACTCAGCACGACGAATTCTCATCTCGACTTCAAATGTTGAGGAGTTGATTGATCTTTACAAGCATATGTTCATGTACCTGATCCAACTATGGCTCAAATAGAATGGACGGCAGACAAATGCAGGAAGCGCAAACTGGATTTGGATCTTCATCTTTAGATGTAGTAAAACATAGCCATTGTTGTACCACTTTTACTTTCTTAGAGTCTACTTGGATACCATCTTTACCAACTATACTCCCTTAGAGTTGGTAAAACTATCTTTGAATGTTCCTTATGATTCTATGAACTTTTGAAATATTCTAGTATATCATTAATATATATAATAACAAATTGATCCAGGGATGACCTAATTACTATTCATTAAATCTATAAATGCAGCTAAGATATTTGTCAATTTAAATGACATCGCCAAGAACTTATAATGCCCATAATAAGTCCTAAAATAAAATTTTCGTACATCCTCTTCTCTTATCCTTAATTAATGTTACAAATATCCCAAATCAATTTTTGGAAAAATATTGAACACCTTATAACTGGTCAAACATGTAATCTATACGAGGTAATGAGTTTTTATTCTACATTGTCACCTTATTCAACTGTCTATAATCTATGTATAGTCATAGTGATCCATCTTTCTTTTTCACAGATAGAACTAGAGCACTCCAAATAAAAGTACTAAGGCATTTAAATCCTTTGTCTAACAAGTCTTATAACTATTTTTTTTAAAATTTAATCAATATCATTATATATAGGGATATAGATACTAGTTAGGTTCTAAGGAGTAAATCAATATCAAATTCTCGAATTGCTGTGGCAAGGTTGTGCAGGGTTTCCTCCGCATTGTTTGCCGGATTCCTCCTTGGTGGTGCCATTTCCTACTGTGGCAAAACTAAAGTTATGCTACTATTGAGGTGATCAAGCCCAATAGTTAGTTTCAAAAAATATTTAACAACAGTCATAACACCACCTCGGCATATAGATAGGAAACACTAGTAATTTCTTACCTATATAAAATAATTGATCCCCTACACAGCACTACCACAACATACTCAAGATACTATAAGATTGATTCAGATAACCAACCACCTACTGGCCATCTAGGATCGACCTGCTCTGATACCAATTATGTAACAACCTCTCTTTTGTTATTATTTATTATACAATATAGAGTTCACATACACGTCATTAATCAAAATGTACGTACAACAAAAATCAAACACATAAATAACTACATCTTATTTATTCTAGTTGACCAATTCCAGAGATATAGGTGCGGGTGGTTGCACCTTCACCGGGATCTAAAGCAACTCGACCACAAACATATTATTTGATTCTGGGATCTACCCAACATAAAGTAACTCGATCCAACGTACACTAAAATCCAGAGCCATAGAAAAATCTGTATGACTAATTTTCTAAACATGACATGGAAATATAGTGAGAATTAAATCCCAGTAAGTTCAACAATAAATCATCATCAATATAGCTCATCACGTCATATTCAGCTATATAAGCTACAGTAAATATCTTTGGTCACATGAATGAACTATATCTATGCACATAAGAATCGTACAATAATGACATGTATGATAGGATTAATTATTTTATGAATATCATATGATGACTATCAATTTATTCTCATATCAAGCTACCCCGGTTAGGGTGAGTATTTTCTACTCTCCGGTACGGGCTTTTCTTGCTCCATCCGGCATGGCACACTTTCTTTTTCTTTTCTCATTAACATATTCATAACCGTTGGTAGGGCGTCCCCAACTGGTGCACCACAAGGATTGCCATGTGACCGTGCTCATTTCTTTTCTTTTCATAATGATAGCCAAAGATATACTTTCAATAACAAGTATGTTCATCAAAATATAACTATTACAAAAAATCGTTGGTAATCATGCCATGAACATAACCATTTCAAATATTACTTTATAAAATATTTTCATGTCAAAATTTCACACTTAAGATGGTAAGAAGTTCATACAATGGCAATGACTATGGCATATACTAGTCATTTATTATTTTCATTTATAAGATTCTTCTTCTTTTTTTAAATATTAATTTTATTTCTTTATTTTCTTGATGTAGGTTTTCATCCTATCTAACCTTCTCTTACTAATCAGAGCATAACTCCCTCACTTTAACTCCGATGTAGTTGATCTTGGTGTCAATTGTAAGATAAAACAATTATCTAAAATTATTATGTTGAACAATTTAGCGAAATATTAAGAAATCAAGGTGATATTACTCCCACAGAGTACAGGTTATTTCTTCTCAGATAGGTTCTGACCTCTACCTACTAATCTGTCCATATCTTACTCATAAGAATTCTAAATTAAGTTATTCCAATGGCTACAAATCCTTCACACATATAGTAATAAATGTTATTTTAATCATTTATTTTAATTCCCTACAGAAAGGTCCCAAAAATTAAAACACCGAAGCTATCCTAAAATATTCTTCCCTGATTAATCAATTTCTGACAACTGCATACTAATCGGACCATATCTACCTCATATGGACTCCAAATTGCGTAATTCCAGTGGATTCAATTCTGTGACACATATATCTATAATTATTATGTTAACCATTTATTTGAATTTCCTACATAAGGTTCCCAGAAATTAAAACATAGAAGCAATCCTAACATGTTCTTCACAAAGCTGTCCTAAAATATTCTTCCCTAATTAACCAATTTCTGACCACTGCATGCTAAAAATCCATGAGGCATAGATCTATATTTTTCATGTTAACCATTTCTTTAAATGCTTTATTGATTCTTACTAGAAATTTAAAAACAGAAACTAAAATTTTTTCCATCCATAGCCATACCTATGCAAAACTATCTACACCAGCCTAAGTATTCAAACATACATAATATGTAACATGATATAGCAACATCCATGACCAATCATCAAAGTTCTAAGATCAAAATCTCATATAAATATTATAAGTTTCAAAAGTTTTCTTCAAAAAGAAATATTGGTAAACTTACCTTAAGCACTTAGTCATCTAGATTTCTCCTTCCCCTTTCTTCCTTTCTTCATCTCCTTTCCTCATTCTACCTTGCTTCTATTTTTCCTCTTCCTCACTTGGAAAAAATTCCAATGTTATTACGGTGGGTTTTGTTTATATAGACTATCAAATAATTTACCTTTCATAATCATGGGTCTACCTTATCACAATTAGGATGCATTTGGTTGAATTTTTGGAAAACAAACAGCTTATGTTCTTGTCTTCCTCTTCCTTAGTCAAGATATGCATAGGAAAATGAGATTTGTATTTTGAAAATTATGATGATATGTTCTTAAGATAAGGGACAAGGTCCCTTTAATTTAGGGATACATTTTCTTTTCTTTTGTCTTAATCAAGTATGATAGGTTTGCCTTTTTAGGTGGCAAATTTCTAACCCTTGAATCTTCCTTGCTTAACTAAAATTATTTGTGTAGGATAATGATGTTTTTTCATAATACTATGTATTATTACCCACTTGCTAAAATTATAAGTGTAGGATATAGATGTTTTGTTCTAATGCCATGTATTATCATACCACTTGCTAAAATTATGAATGTAGGATATCACACGACTTGCTAAATTTGTGTCTTAATGCCATGTCACCTAATCTTGATTACACCATTATTTCACCAACAACAACAACAACAACAACTAAGCCTTTTCCCACTAGGTGGGGTCGGCTACATGGATCAAACGATGCCATAGTGGCCTATCATGGATGAGATCAATAGATAAGTTATTAACTATTAAATCATTTTTAATAGTTTCGCTTATTGTTTTCTTTGGCCTCTCTCTACCTCTAATTATTGTACTATTCTCCATTCGATCTACTCTTCTCACTAGGGCTTCAGCAGGTCTTCTCCACACATGGCCAAACCACCTTAAGCGAGATTCAATCATCTTCTTCACAATAGGTGCTATCCCAACCTTCTCTCTAATGGACTCATTTATAATCATATCTCTTCTGGTGTGTCCACACATCTAGCGCAACATTCTCATCTCTGCAATGTTGAGTTTATCTTCATGTTGTCTTTTAACCGCCCAACATTCAGTACCATACAATATAGCAGGTCTTATAGCCGTACGGTAGAATTTTCCTTTAACTTTGAGTGGCACTTTTTTATCACAAATAACACTTGACGCTTTCCTCCATTTCATCCATCCAGCTTGAATCCTATGATTTACGTCCTCCTTTACTTCGCCGTCGTTTTGTATAATAGACCTAAGATATTTAAAACTTGTAACTTGTTTTAAAATATAGTCTCCGAGTTTCACATTTACATTCTTATTTGTTCGTCTCTTACTAAAAATACATTCCATATATTCTGTTTTATTTCTACTTATCTGAAAACCATGTGTTTCTAAAGCTTGTCTCTATGACTCTAACTTCATATTTATTTCCTCTTTCGATTCACCAACTAAGACTATATCATCTGCAAAAATCATGCATTGAGGCCCCAACTCTTGTATATGTTCAGTAACTGTGTCCAAAATCAAATTAAAAAGATACGGACTCAAAGAAGACCCTTGATGTAGTCCAATAGTTGTGGGGAAATCCTTTGTATCCCCATTTTGTGTTCTCACGCAAGTCGTTATCCTGTCGTACATGTCTTTGATTGCTCGAATATACGAAATACATACTCCTTTCTTTTCTAAAGCCTTCCATAGAATCTCTCTTAACACTCTGTCATATGCCTTTTCCAGATCAATAAAAACCATATGCAAATCTTTCTATCTGCTTTGATACCTTTCCATCAATCTCCGTAGTAAATAAATTGCTTCCATAGTTGACCTTCCTGGCATAAATCCAAACTGGTTCTCTGTAACTTGAGTCTCTTGTCTTAATCTTTACTCAATGATCTTCTCCCATAACTTCATAGTGTGGCTCATTAGTTTAATCCCCCGATAGTTAGAACAATTTTGTATGTCTCCTTTATTTTTATATATAGGGATTAAAGTACTTCTCCTCCATTCATCTGGCATTTTCTTAGATTTCATTATCACATTAAACAACTTAGTGAGCCAACTTATACCCTTCCTTCCTAAACTTTTCCACACCTCAATAGGTATATTATCCGGTCCTACTGCTTTGCCATTATCCATTCTCTTCAAAGCCTTCTCTACTTCAAACTCTTGGATTCTACGATAAAAGGTATAATTACGGTCCTCTTCTGCAATATTAAGTCTGTCAGAGTTACAGGTAACTCATGTCCTTCGTTAAAAAGTCCTTGAAAGTAACTCCTCCATCGTGCTTGGATATCATGCTCCCTTACCAAAACATTACCCTTTTCATCTTTAATACATTTCACTTGATCTAGGTCCCTTGTCTTTCTTTCCCTACCCTTTGCAAACTTATAAATTTTTCTTTCTCCCTCCTTAGTTCCTAAAGATTGATATAACCCCTCAAAAGCTCTAGTTCTTGCTTCACTCACAGCCTTCTTAGCGTCTTTCTTAGCTGCTTTATATTTATCCTAATTTGCATTATCTTTACATAAGTGCCAATCCTTATAACACTCTCTTTTAACCTTAATCTTATCTTGCACCTCCGCATCCCACCACCAAGATTCTTTACCCTTAGGTCCAACGCCTCTTGATTCTCCAAGTATCTCTCTTGCTATATTCCTAATCCCTTTGGCCATCTCGTCCCACATATCATTAGCATTTCCTTGGACCTCCCAAAGCCTCTCTTCCTCCACTCTTTTTTGAAAATTCCTTTGTTGTTCCTTCTTCAAGGACCACCACCAAATTCTAGGAATTGTTTTCTTACTCTTTCTTTCTACTCTTCTCATAACTCGTACGTCCAAAACTAAAAATTTGTGTTGGGTAGCCAAGCTCTCACGGGGTATGACTTTACAATTTGTGCATAACTTCCTATCTGATTTCCTTACCAAGAAAAAATCTATTTGAGAGCTTGCTCCTCCACTCTTGTATGTGATAAGATGTTCTATCCGCTTTCTAAAGCAAGTATTTGCTATGGTAAAATTATAGGCTAAAGAAAAATCCAAAATAGTTTTACCTTCTTCATTTGCATCTCCTAATCCAAAACCTCCATGTATACCCTCGTATCCTTTCGATTCCCTCCCTACATGACCATTCAAATCCCCTCCTAGGAAAATCTTTTCTCCCAGAGGTATTTCTTGAATCAAACCTTCTAGATCCTCCCAAAAAGTTCTCTTGTTATGCTCCTCTAATCCAACTTGGGGTGCATATACACTAAACACATTAAAAGTGTCCCGCTAAACTACAATCTTTAAAGCTATAATCTTATATCCTAATCTTTTCACATCTACTACATTGTTTCTCCACTCCTTATCAACTATTATACCTACACCATTACTAGTTCTTGTCTTGCCGGTGTACCAAAGCTTAAAACCTGAAGAATCTAATTCTTTTGCCTTTTCTCCTACCCACTTAGTTTCTTGTAGACACATGATATTGATCCTTCTCCTAATCATGGTATCAACTATTTCCATTGATTTTCCTATGAGTGTGCCTACATTCCAAGTTCCAAAACAGATCCTACCCTCATGAACTAACTTCTTTGCCCACACCCGTTCATTAAAGTGTGGGAACCCTTGCTTATTTTTCACTGCATCTGGGCACCGATGCAGCGGCCCTTGCTCTTTTGACACTTTACTCGAGCTATACAGCGCGTGGCTTTCGGGCAACGACCTAGCTTTAACACTATTGCTTCATTTATCCATGTTCATGCGGTTACGACAAAGTTTTATGTTGGCTGTCGCACTTGAGCTATACACCATTATTTCACCACTTTATTTTATTTTTATTTTTATTTTTATTTTTCCTCTTGGGTTTGGGCTCATTCTTACCCATTTTCTTTACTTTAGATAAAATTCTACCTTACATAATGGGCTTAGTCACATTTTCATGATTTTTGGGCTATCGGTCCAATTTCTATATCCTAGTCCTATGAAGTAGAAAAACTCTATATGAAGTGTCCATAGCTTAAAGCCCAATTTATGTGTGGAGACACTAAACTTAGTAACTTTAACTCTTAAATTAGGAAAAATTACCCTAATCCAATCTTCTTGAAATTTTAATACCACTATTTACTTCACAAAAATTTATCTTCCTTACCCAAGAATTTCACCTTTCTTTAGTATATTTATTTCTAATTTTTCCTCTTAGGTTTTCTCTCTTTACCTATTTCATTAATGTTAGAACATTTCTATGCATACACGTAAGGTGAAGAATTTTAAAGGATTATATTTCCTTAGATATCTAAAAATTGTCTAATAAATTTTATTTTCTTACGGGATGTTACCGCTCCTATGGAGTTAAAAGAGCTTAAGAAGCAGATTGAAGACCTTTTGGGGAAGAATTTTATTTGACCCAGTGTTTCGCCTTGGGAAGCCCCAATGCTCTTTGTAAAAAAGAAGGATGGAAGCTTGCAGTTATGCATTGACTACCGGCAGCTTAACAAGGTGACCATCAAGAATAAGTATCCATTACCAAGAATTGATGATTTGTTGGATCATCTTAAGTGGGCAATTGTTTTCTCTAAAATTGATTTGAGATCGGGTTATCATAAGATTCGTGTAAAGGAGGAAGACATCCCTAAAACGGCCTTCAGATCTCGTTACGGGTATTTTGAATTCTTAGTTATGCCGTTTGGAGTTACCAACGCTCCTGCGATCTTCATGGATTACATGAATCGGATCTTTCGACCCTATTTGGATCAATTTGTAGTGGTTTTTATTGATAATATCCTCATTTACTCAAGGAGCATGGAGGAACATGAATGTCATCTTCGGCTAGTGCTTCAAGTTTTGAAGGAGAAGAAACTCTTTGCTAAATTGGAGAAATGCGAATTCTGGATGCAAGAGGTTAAATTTCTAGGGCATGTAGTGTCAAAGGAGGGAGTGTTCGTAGATCCTATTAAAACAGAAGCCATTCTCAAGTGGGAACGACCAAAGTCAGTGACCGAAATTAGAAGTTTTCTGGGTCTCGCAGGATATTACAAAAGGTTCATACAGGGTTTTTCACAAATAGCATTACCCTTGACTAGATTGACTTGGAAAGGATGTGTGATCAAGTGGACGACAGAGTGTGAGAACAGTTTTCTGGAGCTGAAAACTCGGCTTACTACACCTCTTCTCTTAATTCTCCTGGATCCCTTCGGACATTTTGAGGTTTATACTGATGCTTCGAAGAAGGGATTGGGGTGTGTTTTTATGCAAGAAGGTAGGGTAGTAGTCTATGCCTCTAGTCAGCTAAGGCCACATGAAGAAAATTACCCTACTCATGATCTAGAATTGGCTGTTATAGTATTCGCCTTGAAGATTTGGCAGCACTATCTATATGGTGTGGTGTTTGAAGTGTATAGTGATCATAAAAGTTTAAAATCTCATTTTGATAAGAAGGAATTGAATATGAGACAGAGGAGATGGATGGAATTCATTGATGATTATAAATTTGAGCTGAAATACCACCCAGGAAATGCGAACGTAGTAGCGGATGGTTTAAGCCGAAAGTCGCTACATTTGAGTTATATGCTGGTGAAAGAGATGAACTTAATTGAAGAATTCAGGAATTTGAGATTATCAGTGATAGCTACTCCTAGCAGTTTGCTTGTTGGTGAGCTAAGGGTGGAGTACGATTTGAAAATACAAGTTGAGGAAGCACAAGTACAAGATCTTTTCCTACAACATAAACGAAATGCACTAGGCTTCATAGAATCAGAAGAAGGAATCATCCTGTATCAAGGAAGAATGTGTGTTCCTCAAAGGGGAGACCTGAAGAAAAAAATTTTGGAAGATGGACATCAAAGTAAATATGCTATCCATCCGGGAGCTACAAAGATGTATCGAGATTTAAAACAATTGTTTTGGTGGCAGGGAATGAAGAATGATATAGCAAAATACGTCGCGAAGTGCTTGACTTGTCAGAAAGTCAAGATCGAACATCAGAAGCCATTTGGGACACTACAGTCCTTGGAAATTCCTGAATGGAAATGGGATTGCATTGCTATGGATTTTGTAACAGGGTTGTCCAAGACGCAAGCGGGTTATGACGCCATATAGGTAATAGTGGATAGGTTGACAAAATCTGCACACTTTTTTGCCTATAAGGATTAACTACTCACTGGACAAGCTGGCACATCTATATGTAAAGGAGATAGTCCGATTGCATGGGATTCCAAGCAGCATTGTTTCTGATCGAGATCCCAGGTTCACTTTTAGATTCTGGAGAGCCCTATAGGAAGCTTTCGGTACTAAATTATAATTCAGTACTGCATATCATCTGCAGACGGACGGTCAGATAGAAAGGACAATACAGACAATGGAGGACATGTTAAGGGCATGCATTCTAGATCAAGGAAAAGATTGGGATAAGTATCTCCCGTCAGTGGAATTTTATTACAACAGCAGCTACCATGCAAGTATTGGGATGGCACCATATGAAGCTCTGTATGGAAGAAAATGTAAATCACCTTTGTGTTGGTATGAAGTAGGTGAGAGAAAATTGTTGGGTCCAGAGTTAGTCGAGCATACTACGGAACAAATACGGATGATACAAGATAGAATGCAAACTGCCCAGAGTCATCAGAAAAGTTATTATGATCGAAGAAGAAAGCCCTTAGGTTTTCAAGAGGGAGAACATGTATTTTTGAAGATTTCTCCGACCATCGGGATTGGCCGAGCCATGAAAATCAAGAAGTTAAGCCCTCGCTACATAGGACCTTATCAAATACTCAAGAAAGTTGGCCCCTCGGCATATCAAATACCTCTACCTCTGAGACTATCTAACATACACAATGTGTTTCATCTCTCCCAACAGCGCAAATATTTGCCAGATCCATCACATGTGATTCAAGAAGAAGAAGTAGCAGTGAAAGAGAACCTGACTTATCAATCGGAACCTATCACGATCCTAGACCGAAGTACGAAACAACTACATAGTAAATTCGTTCCATTGGTAAAAGTGTTATGGAAGGGGCTATCTGAAGAGGAAGCTTCTTGGGAAAGAGAGGAAGACATGAGGCACTCTTACCCACAATTGTTTGAGGACAAGTGAAATTCTTGAATTTTGGGGACAAAATTATTGTTAAGGGGGGGGGAAGTGTAACACCCAAACTTTTGTCCATAATATTCAGAAAATGGAATAGTAAGAAAGGGTTAAAAAGAGTTAAATGGGGGAGTTATAAGGAAATAATGATGAATATTTAATAAAGGTTTTCTCATTTTTGAAAAGATTTATTAAGGAAGAAATGGTGTTTTCTTTGACTACAAGGCCACAAATAGACAACAACGATAGAAATGTGGAGCCATGAAGAGAGTTGCACAAAAACCCATTGAAGTAAGGCTCAAGAAGGGATTAAACACTTGGTGAGTTTTCTCTAAACCAAACAAATCCTTAGCCAACCCCTTAGTCATACTTTAATGGAATGGCTTTCTTGAAATTGTTAAACAAAGTATGGATGAAGGTTAAGGGGTTGGATGGCTTATTGAGGAAGCTTCCATATTTTAATCTTTTCTCCTTGACTTGGTGGCCAAGTCGCCACCCTTCAAGCCCAAAAGAGAAGCTCCATGGTAGGGAAAGAAAGGAGAGAAAGGGGAGAAAAGAAAAAGAAGAAAGAAGAGAGAAGGAAGAAGACAACTAGAGTGAGACTCAAGGGAAGGGGTAAGGTCTTTGGTTTTCAATCTTCTCCATTTTCTTGCTCAACCCTAAAGTTTCCATGGAACTAATGGATGGAGGTAACTTGTTGTTTTGATGATGCTTTCTAGAGAGAGAAGGTAGTAGAGCAAGAGAAGAGTGAAGAAAACAAGCTTGTAGAAGGAAGGTAAGATCAACATCCTCCTTCACGACTTATTGGTTGATTCTGGATGTTACGTTTTATGCAGAATCTAGAAATATGTTGAACATATTAATTCTATCCCTGTTTCTTATCTTTTATATGCCTCTGGAATCACCGTAATCGGATTGGAAATGAGAGAGATATCCCTTGATGAGTGAAGAAAGGTCAGATTCAACACAAAGAATCGCGACGCTATTTTTGGACACATTTTGGACCTATTTATCTTTCTAATTGGATAAGGTAGTAAATATAAAAGTTGTAGATAATGTTCTTATCTTTCTAAAGACACTGAAATCACCTTGATCGGATTTGAAATGAGAGAGATATGCCCTTATGAGTGATGGTAGGTCAGATCTAAGGCGTTGAGTTCTAACTCTGTTTGTAAACACCTTTTTCCCCTGGTTTGGTTTCTTATTTTTTAAAGTGATAGAAATTAAAGTTGTGGGTAATTGTTTTAGCTTTCCATAGACACCAAAAGCATCTTAATCGGAGTAGAAATGAGGATGTTGTGTTCTTTTTTGTAAAGGAAGGTCAGGTTGTGTTATCCTTTTTCTTGTTGTTCATTTCCTTTTTGAATCCTTTTTAATTATCAACATTATTAGGATGTTAATAAAGGTTGTATGATGCATGAATGTTACTTTTATATGTGCTATAATTATTTCACCAAGAATGGTTTCTAAATCATGAATGTGAATCATGAGAAATGACGCATGAATACTATATTTACATGCTATAGACTGTTGTGTGTTGGTATGCAAGTGAGTTGCTAATGTATGCACATTATGGAAAATTGATAAGACATGCATGTGTATCCATGATGAGTTGTTGTAATATTTTTGATAACAAGTTGATTATGTGCTGCATATCTAATAATGTGCACCCTCTGTTATGTTAAGTGGCTGGTGAGATATAAAAGATTTTGTTGTCAGGAGGAACCTCTCTGAAGCAGGGTGGCCTGGAAACAGGTGTCTCCCATGCTGTATTGAGGCAACTGACAAGTCAGAATGATCCTCTCTGAAGCAGGGGGTCTAGAAATAGGTGTCTCCCTTGCTATATTAAGGAGACTGATAAGTCCAGGATGACCTTTACCCATTAAGGTGACCCAGGATAGTGGCACCTTACAAGGTAAAGCGACTGAAGGGTCATGGCTTTGATACGGTACCGAGATAGGGGTCGCCTTATATCCTAGAGTGGTCAATACAGGAAGGACCCTCCGACCAATGGTCCTCAAAGGGTGGGTGAGTAGCTGGAGGGGAAGGCTCACGCCACATTGAGGATTGCAATTGAAAGAGATGATCGGCCAATGAGCCATTATGAGTTATGATGAGCCACTGTGTGTGGTATGGACTCGGGACGACGGTACAGGTATTGTACAAATGTATATTTTGTTATTTTCCGTGATATTGATGCATAACCTACAAAACGGCTGGTATATACTTTATTGTATCTTTATAGCATGTGTACTATACATTATGAATGTTGATCTTGCTAGGATTTTATATCTCACTATGTTTGATGCTATGTTCAGATCAGCAAAGATGGCTTATGTGGTACTGACGCTGCTTTTAGAGCTACAGACTTTTGACATTCCATATCTGGGACAGTTCACGATCATCGTGAACCTGATGGTGACGAGTATGATAGAGATTCCTACCCTCGGCCCACCTCCTCCACCAGCAGCACCCCAGGGGTGAAGGCCAGGGGTAGGACATAGAGTAGTAGTAGAAGCCTAATTTTTGGCTATGTAAATGTGCTAACCCATTGTTTTGATGTAACTCCATGGTACTCTGTGTAACGACCATTTTATATATATAGTGACTGATAACGGATTCCAAGCAACGAACCATACACATTTATATAAACCGCTAATATTTCATTATCATAATATTCGAACTACATCAGAGATTATTATTTATACACCAGTGACACTGAGTCACATAACAACATCAACTAAACAATGAACCCTATACCGCACATCTCCCCTGGGTGTAAAGGGTGGAGGAGGTAGTGCTAGCATTGAGATCTGTACAAAGCGTCGCCATCCACCGGATCTTCCATGATCAAGTGCACGGAAGAAGCTAGCATATCGTTTGCTCTTATCTGAACATAACATCAACAATAATGAGAATGAAGGTTCCCAATAGGTTTAACATTAAAAGCATTATACGGTAAATAAGGAAAACACAGCGTTATGTCCAGCTGTATAAACTACAGAAAACATTTTCTCTTTGTATATGATAAAATAACAAGAATGTACAGCATGCTTTCTTATTCAACAGACAGGTTATGCATCAATATCAAGCATGAATAATAACCAGGTTATACTTCAATAATATGCTTTTGTATTTATCTTTGCAGTACTTTAATGCAGGGTGACTGATCGTCTGCAGCCACATCACAACACTCGGTGACTAATCGTCTATTGCCACATCTCCACACTCAGTGACTAATCGTCTATAGCCACATCTCAACCATGTACATCAACATGATATGACCATGTATACATCAACAACTCACCTTTAACATCATGCTTGCCATCCACAATCAACTTCGTCTCTTCATACAATCACTATGTAATAACCCCTTTATCGTCATATAATAATGTATACCTCATACTCTTTAATCATCATGACCATCATCGCAATAGGATTATGCATTAACTAACACGTCACTTTTATTATGCATAATATCATCACCACATCATGCATCCATCTCACATACATCTCATCTATATGATTCTCATCAATGCATCATGCATCAATCTCACATACATCTTATCTATATGCAATATGTGATTTAATTTCTCATAATAAAAGGATGGAATCCACACTACAATGCATCATTGAAAAGGTATTTATTTGTATTTTAGTTTCCCTTAACATCATCCATTCATTGGGGTTCATTTAGAGCATTAAAAATGCAAAACAAAGAAAAAACAGCCTCAAACACGGCCTGGCCGTGTCACCAAGCACGGACATGCTTCAAACTGTGTAAACCATGCTGAAAAATCACAAAACAGTCCGAAGCCCGGCCTGGCCATGTCCCCAAGCACGGCCGTGCTTTGGGTTTTCTCTACAGCCCAGATTTCCGTCCAATCAGACCTTTCTTTACAAAAAATATGATAATGCCCTTATTTGAACTCCGATTAAGGTGATTTTGGTCTCTGTGGAAAGGTACGAAAATTGTCTACAACTGTTATGTTTATGACTTTAACAGATTAGAAACATAAACCGGTCCAAAACGTGTCCAAAAATAGAATCACCTTTCTGTGCGTTAAATCTGACCTTCCTTCACTCATGGAGGCATAACTCTCTCATATTAGGTCAGATTAACGTGCTTCTAGAGGGTTTTTAACCATAGGACAGAGATCTACAACTTTTATGTTGGATACATATTCTAATTCGACCTAAATCTGGAAATACAGATTCATTCATACAGACATCGAATTTCATCCATCCAAATTCAATTTTCAGCGCAAAATAAGCAATACATATGCATCCAAACCTTTGCTCTACATGGATATTCATATGATCAATCCATAAGATACCACCATAAAAAAAAGCTTACAAGTATTTATACACACATATGTCATCAAAATTACAATCTTCATAGTAAATTAATGTTAAATCTACCTTAATTCCTTGGATTCCTTCTTTTTGATCCCCTTCTCTCTTCTTTCTCTCTCTCCTTCCTCCTTCTTCCTCGTCTCCTTCTTTCCTACTTTTTTTTTGCTGATCCCTCTTCCCCTTTGATCACTTATTGAGTCTTATCCCCCTTCTCCTTCTTATCTTCCATTATTTTATTTCATTTCATTTTTTCCCTTCCTACCCTTACTTACCACCTCTTTATCTCCAAAATGCCCATGCCATCATCCATTATTTACATAAATGCCATCCTTCATAAAATTACATAAATGAAATGCTATTTTAATGAAATTACATAAATTTCATACCATGAGAATATGACTTTACCCCTTATTTCTTTAATTATTACGAGATTGCCATACCATTAGAATATGACTTTGCCCATAATTTCTCTAATTATTACAAGATTGCCATATCATTAGAATATGACTTTGCCCCTAATTTCTCTAGTTATTACAAGATTTCCATACCATTAGAATTAATTGAGGGATGTTACATTTGTCTCCCCCTAATAAAGAATTTTGTCCTCAAAATTTGGAGCTTACCCGCTTCTCGAAAATTACATAGCACAACTTCACAGGATCATGTGAGCCATTCCCCCCCGTTGCTCACATATCCCCACATCACAGCAATATGAGTCTTTCCCCCCCGCTGCTCATATCGCCCAACATCATCACAGGATCATGTGAGCCATTCCCCCCCGCTGCTCACATATCCCCACATCACAGCAATATGAGCCATTCCCCCCCGCTGCTCACATATCCCCACAACACAGCAATATGAGCCATTCCCCCCCGCTGCTCATATAGCCCATCATCACAGGATCATGTGAGTCATTCCCCCCCGTTGCTCACATATCCCCACAACGCAACAATATGAGCCATTCCCCCCACTGCTCATATAGCCCAACATCATCACAGGATCATGTAAGCCATTCCCCCCCACTGCTCACATATCCCCACAACACAGCAATATGAGCCATTCCCCCCCGCTGCTCATATAGCCCAACAACATCATAGGATCATGTGAGCCATTCCCCCCGCTGCTCACATACAACAATATAAGCCATTCCCCCCCGTTGCTCATATAGCCCAACAACATCACAGGATCATGTGAGCCATTCCCCCTCGCTGCTCACATATCCCCACAACATAGTAATATGATCCATTCCCCCACCCCCCCGCTACTCATATAGCCCAACAACATCACAGGATCATGTGATCCATTCCCCCCTGTTGCTCACGAAGCACAAACAACACACAATAAGGTAATATGAGCCTTTCCCCCCCGCTGCTCACATAGCACAAACAACACACAATAAGGCCCCCGCTGCTCACATAGCACAAACAACACACAATAAGGTAATGTGAGCCTTTCCCCCCTGCTGCTCACATACCTCCAAACACATAGCCATGTGAGCCATTCCCCCCCGCTGCTCACATATCCCTACATCACAGCAATATGAGCCTTCCCCCCCCGCTACTCATATCGCCCAACATCATCACAGGATCATGTGAGCCATTCCCCCCCCGCTGCTCACATATCCCCACAACACAGCAATATGAGCCATTCCCCCCCGCTGCTCATATAGCCCATCATCACAGGATCATGTGAGCCATTCCCCCCCGCTGCTCACATATCCCCACAACAAAACAATATGAGCCATTTCCCCCCGCTGCTCATATAGCCCAACATCATCATAGGATCATGTAAGCCATTCCCCCCCGCTGCTCACATATCCCCACAACACAGCAATATGAGCCATTCCCCCTCGCTGCTAACATATCCCCACAACACAACAATATAAGCCATTCCCCCCCGTTGCTCATATAGCCCAACAACATCACAGGATCATGTGAACCATTCCCCCTCACTGCTCACATATCCCCACAACACAGTAATATGATCCATTCCCCCACCCCCGCTGCTCATATAGCCCAACAACATCACAGGATCATGTGATCCATTCCCCCCTGTTGCTCACGTAGCACAAACAACACACAATAAGGTAATATGAGCCTTTCCTCCCCGCTGCTCACATAGCACAAACAACACACAATAAGGTAATGTGAACCTTTTCCCCCCGCTGCTCACATAGCACAAACAACAAACAATAAGGTAATGTGAGCCTTCCCCCCCCCCGCGCTGCTCACATACCTCCAAACACATAGCCATGTGAGCCATTCCCCCCCGCTGCCCACATAGCCAAACAATAAACAATAAGGTAATGTGAGCCTTCCCCCCTCCCCACTACTCACATACCTACAAACACATAGCAATATATTATATTCAACTACATTCATAACATCTTGTTCACCATTGTCATCATCATATAACAAACATTTATTAATATTTCTGATATCTTGCAACATATATGCATTATACATTACAAGCCTTAATGTCAACTTATCATTACATCATTACATCATATCATCTTCCCTTTCATTTGTTGTCGTTGTTCTTGTCCTCTTTCATCCCCTTGTGGGCATTATCGTGTAAAGTGCCCCTTCTGTCCGCAGCGATAACAAGTCATTTGGCTGATAAGACATGGTTTATTCCCATGTGGCCGTCCACACTTTCCACATCTATCCATCGCAACATTTGACGGATAATATCTAGATTCCATCGCAACGGGTCTTCCATCGCTATTATCATTCCTCCATCTCATGCTTTTATCGCTGGTCGAAGACTCCCTCTTTCTTTTCTGTAAAATTTGCTTCTCTTTTTCTTCTTCAACTGCTTTTAAGTTTTTCTCCAACAATCGGCATTTATTGACTAAGGGAGAAAATTCTTGGATCTCCAAGGCAACTATAGCATTTCTAATCTCAGGATTCATACCTGCTTTGAACTTCACAGCTTTCCAGGCTTCATCTAGATTATATCTCAGATAGGTTGAAAATTTGGCCAACTCCTCAAATTTAGAGATGTACTGGTCCACAGTCCTGCTGCCTTGTTTGAGTTGAAGAAATTCAACCTCCTTTTCTGCCCTCACGCTGCTAGGGAAGTACTTATCCATAAAATTTTCTCAAAACACTTGCCATGTAATCTGCCTGCCTTGATGAATCAACAACTCCTTAGCTTCCCTCCACCAATATTTGGCTTCCTCTTTTAACATATACACAGCAAGGTTAACCTTCTGCTCATTAGAGCAGTTCAAAACTTCAAAAATCTTTTCTAACTCGGTCAGCCACCTTTCAGCTACTAACGGCTCATACTTGCCCACAAAAGAAGGAGGCTGTGTCCTTATAAATTTTGCCCAGCCATTTCCATTCCTTGTGTTTGTCTGATTTCCTTGAACCTCATCGTCATTGGTATTATTCTGCATATGCCGCAAGATTTGATTTGTGGTAGACACTTGGTCTCGAATCGCTGTGGCTAAATCATGCAGGGTAGCTTCCACACTTTTCATCGAATCTCTCCTAGGTGGTGCCATCACTTACTGTATCAATTAAAAGAAATTGGTCACTATTGAGGTGATTAGGCTCAACAGCGAATTAAATGTTTTTACAGTAGTCATTACACCACTCCAGGACACAAATAGGAAATACAAGTGATTTCCTTACTGACACTATATGCTACCTTACACTACATAGCCACATGCTAACTCAAGACATCTTTAGATCGATATAGGTAACTGTCCACCCACACGGTCACCTAGGATCGACCTGCTCTGATACCAACTATAACGACCGGTTTATATATATATATATATATATATACATATATATATATATATATATATATATATATGTATATATGTATATATATATATATATATATAGCGACTGATAACGGATTCCAAGCAACGAACCATACACATTTATATAAACCGCTAATATTTCATTATCATAATATCCGAACTACATCAGAAATTATTATTTATACACCAGTGACGTTGAGTCACATAACTACATCAACTAAACAATGAACCCTATACCGCACATCTCCCCTGGGTGTAAAGGGTGGAGGAGGTAGTGCTAGCAATGGGATCTGTACAAAGTGTCGCCATCCACCGGATCTTCCATGATCAAGTGCATGGAAGCAGCTAGCATATCGTTTGCTCTTATCTGAACATAACATCAATAATAATGAGAACGAAGGTTCCCAATAGGTTTAACATTAAAAGCATTATACGATAAATAAGGAAAACACAGTGTTATGTCCAACTGTATAAACTAGAGAAAACATTTTCTCTTTGTATATGATAAAATAACAATAATGTACAGCATGCTTTCTTATTCAACAGACAGGTTATGCATCAATATCAAGCATGAATAATAACCAGGTTATACTTCAATAATATGCTTTTGTATTTATCTTTGCAGTACTTTCATGCACGGTGACAGATCGTCTGCAGCCACATTACAACACTCGGTGACTAATCGTCTGTAGCCACATCTCCACACTCAGTGACTAATTGTCTATAGCCACATCTCACCCATGTACATCAACATGATATGACAATGTATACATCAACAACTCACCTTTAACATCATGCTTGCCATCCACTATCAACTTCGTCTCTTCATACAATCATTATGTAATAACCCCTTTATCGTCATATAATAATGTATACCTCATACTCTTTAATCATCATGACCATCATCGCAATAGGATTATGCATTAACTAACACATCACTATTATTATGCATAATATCATCACCACATCATGCATCCATCTCACATACATCTCATCTATATGATTCTCATCAATGCATCATGCATCCATCTCACATACATCTTATCTATATGCAATATGTGATTTAATTTCTCATAATAAAAGGAGGGAACCCACACTACAATGCATCATAGAAAAGTTATTTATTTGTATTTTAGTTTCCCTTAACATCATTCATTCATTGGGGTTCATTTAGAGCATTAAAAATGCAAAGCAGAGCAAAAATAGCCTCAAGCACGGCCTGGCAGTGTCACCAGGCATGTCCATGCTTCAAACTGTGTAAACCATGCTGAAAAATCACAAAACAGGCCGAAGCACGGCCTGGCCGTGTCCCCAAGCACGGCCATGCTTCGGGTTTTCTCTACAGCCCAAATTTTTGTCCAGTCAAACCTTCCTTTACTAATAATACCATAACTCCATCATTTCAACTCCAATTAAGGTGATTTGGGTCTCTTTGGAAAGCTAAGAAAATTCTCTACAACTTTTATGTTTATAACGTTAACAGATTAGAAACATAAACCGGTCAAAAACGTGTCCGCAAACAGAATCACCATTCTGTGCATTAAATCTGACCTTCCTTCGCTTGTGGAGGCATAACTCTCTCATATTAGGTTGGATTAACGTTCTTCTAGAGGGGTTTTAACCATAGGATAGAGATATACAACTTTTATGTTGGATACATCTTCTAATTCGACCTAAATCTGGAAATACAGATTCATTCATACAGACATCGAATTTCATCCATCCAAAGTCAATTTTTAGCGCAAAACAAGCAATACATATGCATCCAAATCTTTGCTCTACATGGATATTCATATGATCAATCCAGAAGATACCTCCATCAACAAAAGCTTACAAGTATTCATACACACATATGTCATCAAAATTACAATCTTCTTAGTAAATTAATGTTAAATCTACCTTAACTCCTTGGATTCCTTTTTTTTATCCCTTTCTCTCTTCTTTCTCTCTCTCCTTCCTCCTTCTTCCTCTTCTCCTTCTTGCCTATGTTTTTTTTTGCTGATCCCTCTTCCCCTTTGATCACTTATTGATTCTTATCCCCCTTCTCCTTCTTATCTTCTATTATTTTATTTCATTTCATTTTTTTCCCTTCCTACCCCTACTTATCACCTCTTTATCTCCAAAATGCCCATGCCATCATCCGTTATTTACACAAATGCCATCCTCCATAAAATTACATAAATTAAATGCTATTTTAATGAAATTACATAAATGCCATACCATGAGAGTATGAATTTACCCCTTATTTCTTTAATTATTACGAGATTTCCATACCATTAGAATATGACTTTGCCCATAATTTCTCTAATTATTACAAGATTGCCATACCATTAGAATATGACTTTGCCCCTAATTTCTCTAGTTATTACAAGATTGGCATACCATTAGAATTAATTGAGGGATGTTACACTCTGCCTTTTGTGATGTATGCTCAGTACCTCGAGTTACATATGGATGTATAATTGTTACTAAACTCTAATGTAAATGACTCTTGTATGAATGTAATTATATGTTGCTTGGTGTATGCGATAACTTGGGTTTCTGGTGTATACAAAAAAAATCAGGCGTTACACTTAGCACCACCTGATTAAGTATACTTCTCTTGAGCTTTCTCAAGTTTCGAGATTTTTCTCCCCACACTTATTCCCTTACTTTACTGAATTCACTTTCTTTTTCTAGATTCTCTATTTCTTTTTCTTTCACTGCCTAGACTTTCATTAGTATTTTTGGACTTTTCCTTTCCTTTTGATTTTTCCTTTCTTTTGTCCTTGCTCTACCCTTCCACCATTTTTTTAATGTAGCTCTACGAAACAAGAATTTAAAAATTAATCATGGAGTGAGTGAATCAAGAAAACAAATAAAGGTATTAATCATAAAATTTGGTCTTGGCTCTGTAGTGGGTGTGAGAAACAATGTTAATTAAGCTCAAAATATAGGTGCTAAGGATATTTTATTGCTTGGGTTTGGCTTGAAAGGATCAACCTTATCAAATAATGCCTAAATCATATTCTAATTAATAACATGAGCATAGGATTTTGCCTCAAGTAGCATTTAAATAAGTTCTTGAAAATTAATGAGATCATAAAATATTTTGAGTTATATAAACTTTATCTAAGCAAAAGATAAATTAAATACCTAAAGTTACTGTGTAGAATAGTTTCAAGATTCTAAAAATTGGGTAATAATAATAAATTGCAAAGAAATTAAATACCTAAAGTTACTGTCCCCAAGCAATCTGCTCTACTCACCACAACCCTACCAAATAATTCCAGCCCTTTTTCTTGCACGATTTCATGTAGTTCTGCTGATAGCTCTCAACTCTCAGGATTGCTTCTATATAAGGGACACCACAAGCCTTTCTCCCAATCACAACCAAGACCTTCTTTGAAGTTGTGTGTGTGACATGGACAGTTTTCCAAATAGCTACTTGGTTCAAAATTAGCCAGAGTTCCTGAGATTTTCTTGCTAATATATTGAGCTTCCTTTTTGGACAAGTTGACATGCATCATAAGTGCAGCTAGGGCAGCAAATACCGGGGGGGGGAGTAGCTTACTGATTTCCTTTCTTCCTTTGTATATATATTTTCTTTTTCTCTCTTCATCTTCTTCTTCTTCGCTTTTTTTTAGTAGAGGTCATTAGTGCCTTTTGACGCGAATGCCAACATGTATGATGCAGGCACCCGGTTACTCAGCCTTATCACCTTTAAGCAGCATCCCACTCATACTCTATGTCCCTGTTTTACGCAAGCGTACACATGGGACTCATGCATACCCCCGGTTACTAAGGAACTACAGAAGCATTAGAGTGTCCAAATTTTTCCCTCCTTTCCTACTTTCCTACTTTTCTACTTTCTACTTCCCCCCCCAAACTTAAGCCTTACTGACCATATATGTATGCCTCATTTATAATTTTGCAGAAAACTCTCAATATTAGCTCTAAAACTTAGGTCCTCTTTCTGAAAAATTGCCACATTTCTTTTGGCAAACTGCCCATGATCCTGTGCTCATTAGAAGAAGGTTCTGTGTGTGGTTGGGTAGGTGTGCAGGCTTCCTATTCTGGTTTTAGTGAAGTTCCCAATTGTAACAACCTCTTTTTTTTCCTTTATTATTATACAATATTGAGTTCACATACATGTCATTAATCAAAACATACGTATAACATATCAAACAGATAGATATTTACATCTTGTTTATTTTGGTTGACCAATTCCAGATATACAGGTGCGGGTGGTTGCACCTTCACCGGGATCTGAGCCAACTCGACCACAAACATCTTATTTGATTCTGAAATCTTCCCAACATAAAGTAACACGATCCAATGTGCACTAAAAGCCAGAGCCTTAGAAACAAAAGATGCATAAATAATTTTCTGAACATGATATGGAAATATAGTGAGAATTAAATCCCAGTAAGTTCAACAATAAATTATCATCAGTAAAGCTCATCACGTCATGTTCAGCTGTATAAACTATAGAAAATATCGTTGGTCACATGAATGCATTATAACTATGCACATAAGAATCATACTGTAATGATATGTATGACAGGATTAACTATTTTCAAAATATCATATGATGGCCATCAACTTATTCTCATTTCAAGCTACCCCGGTCAGGGTGAGTATCCTCTACTCTCCGGTACGGGCTTTTCTCGCTCCGTCCGACATGGCCCACTTTCTCTTTCTTTTCTCATTGTCATGATCATAACCGTTGGTAGGGCGTCCCCTACTGGTGCACCACACGGATTGCCATGTGACCGTGCTCATTTATTTTCTTTTCCCAATAATAGCCAAAAATATGTTTTCAATAACAAGTATGTTCATCAAAATATAATTACTACCATAAATCATTGGTAATCATGCCATGAACATAACCATTTCAAATCTCACTTTATAAAATATTTCCATGTCAAAATTTCACACTTAAGATGGTAAGAAGTTCATACAATGGCAATGGCTATGGCTATGGCTATACTAGTCATTTATTAAGATTCATCTTCTTTTTTTAAATACTAATTTTCTTTCTTTATTTTCTTGATGCAGGTTTTCATCCTATCTAACATTCTCTTACTAATCAGAGCATAACACCCTCAATTTAACTCTAATGTAGGTGATCTTGGTGTTCATTTCAAGATAAAACAATTATCTAAAACTATTATGTTGAACATTGTAGCGAAAAATTAAGAAACGAAGGTGATATTACTCCCTCAAAGTACAGGATAGTTCCTCTCGGATAGGTTCTGACCTTTACTGACTAATTAGACCATATCTCTCAAATTGGAACTCCAAATTGAGTTATTCCAGTTGGTAAGAATCCATGAGCCATATATTTATAATTGTTATGTTGGTGCACTATTTTAATTCCCTACAGAATATTCCCAAAAATTCAAAAACTAAAGCATTAATAACATACTCTTCTCTGAATAAACATTTTCTGACCTCTGCTTACTAATCAGATCATATCTACCTCATATGAACTCCAAATTGCATAATTTCAGTGGGTCTATTTCCATGAGACATAGATATATAACTTTAATGTTAACCATTTATTTTAATTCTATACAGATAATTCCCAGAAATTAAAATACAACAGCTGTCCTAACATAATCTTCCCTGATGAACCATTTTTTGACCTTGGCTTACTAATCGGACCATATCTACCACATGTGGACTCCAAATTGAATGCTTCCAGTGGCTAAAAATCCATGACACACATATCCTTAATTCGTATGTTAACCATTTATTTTAATTCCCTACCAATAATTCCCAAAAATTAAATTACCGAAGCTATCCTAACATATTCTTCCCTGATGATTCATTTTCTGACCTTTGACTACTAATCAGACCATAGATACCTCATATGGACTCCAAATGGAATGATTCCAGTGGTTAAAAATCCGTGACACATATATCTTTAATTCTTATGTTAACCATTTATTTTAATTCCTTATATATTGTTCCCAGAAATTAAAATACCGAAACTTAAAATTCTGTCAACCATAGCCATACCCATGCAGAACTATCTACACCAACCTGAGTATTCAAACATACATCACATGCAAGATCAATATGTAACATGATATAGCAACATCCATGACCAATCATCAAAGTTCTAAGATCAAAATCTCATATAAATATTATGAGTTTCAAAGGTTTTCTTCAAAAAGAAATATTGTTAAACTTACCTGGAGCACTTAGTCCCCTAGACTTCTCCTTCCTCTTTCTTCCTTTCTTCCTCTCCTTTCCTCACACTACCTTGCTTCTATTTTTGCTCTCCCTCACTTGGACGAAATTCTAATGTTGTAAGGGTGGGTTTTCTTATATAGACCACGAAATAATTCACCTTTCATGATCATGGGTCTACCTTATCACAATTAGGATACACTTTGTTGAATTTTTGGAAAACAAACAACTTATGTTCTTGTCTTCCTCTTCCTTAGTCAAGATATGCATAGAAAAAGGAGATTTGTATTTTGAAAATTATGATGATATGTTCTTAAGATATGGGGCAAGATCCCTTTGATTTAGGGATTCATTTCCTTTTTCTTTTGTCTTAATCAAGTATGATAGATTTGCCTTTTTAAGTGGCAAATTTCTAGCCCTTGAATTTTCCTTACTTAACTAAAATTATTTGTGTGGGATAATGATGTTTTGTCATAATGCTATGTATTATTACCCACTTGCTAAAGTTATGAATGTAGGATATAGATATTTTTGTCCTAAAGCCTTGTATTATTATGCCACTTGCCAAAATGATGAATGTAGAATCACACCACTTGCCAAATTTTTGTCTTAATGCCATGTCACTTAATCTTGATTACACTAATATTTCATCACTTTAATTTAATTTTCATTTTTATTTTTATTTTTTCCTCTTGGGTTTGGGCTCATTCTTTCCCATTTTCCTTACTTTGGTTAAAATTCTTCCTTTCATAATGGGCTTGGTCACATTTTCATGATTTTTGGGCTACCGGTCCAACTTCTATATCCTAGTCCAAGTCTATGTTTTATTTCTTCCTTGGGCTATCCTATTGGCTTGCTAAAAATTCATGTGAAGTAGAAAAACTCTATATGAAGTGTCTATAGGTTAAAGCCCAATTACGGGTGGATATACTAAACTTAGTAACTTTTGCTCTTAAATTAAGAAAAATTACCATAATCCAATCTTCTTGAAATTTTAAGACCTTTACTTACTTCACAAAAATTTATCTTTCTTTACCTAAGAATTTCACCTTTCTTTAACATGTTTATTTCTAATATTTCCTCTTAGGTTTTCTTTCTTTACCTATTCCATTAATATTAGAACATTTCTATGCATATATGTAAGGTGAAGAATTTCTAAGGAAAATATCTAAAAAATTACGGGATGTTACATTCTTCCCCCCTTAAGAAATTTGGTCCTTGAATTTCAATCCATCCTACCACATGTAGGGAATGAAATTAAGGCATTATTCAGAGTTACCAAGCTTATTACCTAAATAATTAGAGATATCTTTTATGTATGACATCTTTACTTTTTAATATGTCTATTCACTTGAGTGATTTTGCCATATAACTTAACCATAAGGATTTCTTTCAATCATAAGTTCTTCAATTGATATCCTCTAGCCCGCATGGATATATCTATGGGTTGATATTAGAAAACACACATATAAAGGAACATATACACCTTCATATTGTGTAACTATCTTTTCTTATTCTAAACTTCTATCAAGTCAATTTTTTTTTTCATATATCAACATCATCCCCTGAATATCATCATCTTAATCTATCATCTATTTTTATCCTCAAATCCTTTAATCAATATGTTAAACATACGTAGCAATAAATCCTTCAAACCTTTAATAACGTTTATGTACCATTGACACATGTCTAATAATTCCAACTTACCTCATCACAGTAATTTTATACAAGCTTATTAACACCATTAAACTCATTGTCAAAAATTTCAATTATTTCTTCTATCATATCCAAAAGCACCTCATTCTAGCTTATGCCAATCCCATTTAATTCACCCAATCATTTCAAGAAGATTTGTGTTTTTTTTTCCTAACAATTACTCATACATGAATTCTCAATTCCAACATAATTCACATCCTAGATACTAGACTCAATTTAGCATGATATAATCCTTTAACACAAATATCTTGATAACCTACATTATTTTTGGACATGGTTCTCAGAATATTCTCTATATTTCCAAATTAAGAGTTCAAAGACTAACTTAAATCCTTCTTCCTATATTTTATTCCTCGAGAACTTCAACACCACTAATTCTCTTGATTACATTCGTCAAAACACCATAAGACCATCATCCGTCCATTCTTTTCAAACTTTTCATTACTTTAACCTACTAACAACTTAGACACCATACTAACCGAGTTTCAAAGAAAAGAAATTATCTTTCATTGCAATGAGGGAAAATAACCTTGCATTTAATGCCAACCGTTAATGAGTGAAACAGACGAAAAGTATAATAGAGAATGGTGCCAAAAGCGAAAGTCAAAAATTTTGACAAAGCATTGAAAAATATTAAAATCGATGGCCGTAATTCTTGAAAATCTGTAAACAAAATCTATGATTTCAGCAAAAATCGGTGGCCACAAATTTTGAATATATGTGTCAAAATCTACTTTAAATCTATTGGTATTCGGTGGAAAGATATCACATGGAAAAGAAACATTTCTGAGCTTATAAAAGTCTGTGAAAATCAAAGAATATGTAATTAACTGGTAGGATGCAGTTGATTGCTTCAAAATAGGTGTAATCAATCAACTATAAAAAAAACCAGTCCAAATTAAAATTTCTCAAAATAGCTAGTCGACTTAATAATACTGATAGTCGACTGGCAAAAACATTGAGAATACAAAATAAATCATTTGATTGCATTTTTTTTTCAATGACGGCTATCACTTACAACTTTTCTACAAGAATCAAAACATCAATGCTTCATCAAAGACAACAAGATAAAGACAGATTTCTGGTGATATCTTATCTTATACTCTTTATGTGCTTAATATGGGTCACAGTCATACTACTGTACATATACATGCTTGCCGTCATTTTTTTTTACCTTTAATTTAGCTGATATCCACCAATCACTCACATAGTTGTTCTAATAATACCCGGCCTATTTGCATAGCTATTATAAATATGCCCTTCTCTTAATTCTATAAATACTTACATTAGTATCTTTGTCTATTCTCAAAGTTAAGGTGATAGAAATTATGGAGGTAACCGCATTCCGTTAGTTTCGAAATATCTGTGTCTTTTGTGGTTCCAGTCCTGGAAAAGATGAGGAGTATGTTAAAGCAGCACAAAATCTGGGTATGGTGCTGGCTAGGAGAAAAATTCATTTAGTGTATGGTGGAGGTAACTGTGGGTTAATGGGGTGTGTGGCTACAGCTGCACATGCAGGGGGATGCCAAGTTCTAGGTATTATTCCTACAGCTCTAGCTACATCCAGCAACATAGGGAAGACAATTGGGGAAGAATATAGGGTAGTTTCCATGCATGAACGCATGGCTAGAATGATGAGCAATGCTGACGCCTTCATTGCCTTACCAGGTGGTTTTGGTACTCTAGAGGAGATTTTCCAAATAGTCTCTTAGGCACAACTGAATATGCATCACAAACCGATAGGTTTGTTAAATGTTAATCACTTTGATGGTTTGTTATCTTTTCTAGATCAAGTTGTGGAACAGAGGTTTATCTCACACTTAGCACGACAAATTCTCATCTCAGCTTCAAATGCTGAGGAGTTGATTAATGCTTTACAAGCCTATGTTCATGTACCTGATCTAACTATTACTCCAATAGAATGGACGGCAGATAACCGCAGGAAGCGTAAATTGGATTTGGATCTTCATCTTTAAATGTAGTAAAACGTAGCTATTATTGTACTACTTTTACTTTCTTAGACTCTACTTGTATACCATATTTACCAACCACACTCCTTTAGAGTTGGTAAAACTATCTTTGAATGTTGCTTATGATCCTCTGAACTTTTGAAATATTCTAGTATATCATCCATATATATAATAACAAATTATTCCAGGGATGACCTAATTACTATTCATTAAATCTATGAATGCAGCTGAAGATTTGTCAATTTAAATGCATCACCAAGAACTCATAATGCCCATAATAAGTCCTACATCCTCTTCTCTTATCCCTAATTAATGTTACTCATATCTCAAATCTATTTGTGGAAAAATATTGAACACCTTATAACTGGTCAAACAGGTAATCTATACGAGCTAATGGGTTTCTATTTTACATTGTCACCTTATTCAACTGTCTATAATCTATGCATAGTCATAGTGATCCATATTTCTTTTTCACAGATAGAACTAGAGCACTCCAAATAAAAGTACTAGGGCATTTAAATCCCTTGTCTAACAAGTCTTGTAACTAATTTTTTTTTTCAATTGATATCATTCTATATAAGGTTATAGATACTAGTTGGGTAAATCAATATTAAATTCTCAAATTACCGTGGCAAGGTTGTGTAGGGTTTCCTCCACATTGTTTACGGAATTCCTCCTTAGTGGTGTCATTTCCTACTGTGGCAAAAATAAAGTTATGCTGCTATTCAGGTGATCAAGCCCAATAGTTAGTTTTTTTTAAAAAAAAAAATTTAACAGCAGTCATAACACCACCTCGGCATATAGATAGGAAACACTAGTAATTTCCTACCTATATGAAATCACTGATCCCCTACACAACACTACCACAATATACTCAAGATACTATAAGATCGATTCAGATAACCAACCACCCACTGGCCATCTAGGATCGACCTGCTCTGATACCAATTATGTAACAACCTCTTTTTTTTCCTTTATTATTATACAATATTGAGTTCACATACATGTCATTAATCAAAACATACGTATAACATATCAAACAGACAGATATTTACATCTTGTTTATTTTGGTTGACCAATTCCGGAGATACAGGTGCGGGTGGTTGCACCTTCACCGGGATCTGAGCCAACTCGACCACAAACATCTTATTTGATTCTGAAATCTTTCCAACATAAAGTAACTCGATCCAATGTGCACTAAAAGCCAGAGCCTTAGAAACAAAAGCTGCATAAATAATTTTCTGAACATGATATGGAAATATAGTGAGAATTAAATCCCAGTAAGTTCAACAATAAATTATCATCAGTAAAGCTCATCACGTCATGTTCAGCTGTATAAACTACAGAAAATATCGTTGGTCACATGAATGCATTATAACTATGCACATAAGAATCATACTGTAATGATATGTATGACAGGATTAACTATTTTCAAAATATCATATGATGGCCATCAACTTATTCTCATTTCAAGCTACCCCGGTCAGGGTGAGTATCCTCTACTCTCCGGTACGGGCTTTTCTCGCTCCGTCCGACATGGCCCACTTTCTCTTTCTTTTCTCATTGTCATGATCATAACCGTTGGTAGGGCGTCCCCTACTGGTGCACCACACGGATTGCCATGTGACCGTGCTCATTTATTTTCTTTTCACAATGATAGCCAAAAATATGTTTTCAATAACAAGTATGTTCATCAAAATATAATTACTACCATAAATCATTGGTAATCATGCCATGAACATAACCATTTCAAATCTCACTTTATAAAATATTTCCATGTCAAAATTTCACACTTAAGATGGTAAGAAGTTCATACAATGGCAATGGCTATGGCTATGGCTATACTAGTCATTTATTAAGATTCATCTTCTTTTTTTAAATACTAATTTTATTTCTTTATTTTCTTGATGCAGGTTTTCATCCTATCTAACATTCTCTTACTAATCAGAGCATAACTCACTCAATTTAACTCTAATGTAGGTGATCTTGGTGTTCATTTCAAGATAAAACAATTATCTAAAACTATTATGTTGAACATTGTAGCGAAAAATTAAGAAACGAAGGTGATATTACTCCCTCAAAGTACAGGATAGTTCCTCTCGGATAGGTTCTGACCTTTACTGACTAATTAGACCATATCTCCCAAATTGGAACTCCAAATTAAGTTATTCCAGTTGGTAAAAATCCATGAGCCATATATCTATAATTGTTATGTTGGCACGCTATTTTAATTCCCTACAGAATATTCCCAGAAATTCATAAACTAAAGCATTAATAACATACTCTTCTCTAAATAAACATTTTCTGACCTCTGCTTACTAATCGGATCATATCTACCTCATATGAACTCCAAATTGCATAATTTTAGTGGGTCTATTTCCATGAGACATAGATATATAACTTTAATGTTAACCATTTATTTTAATTCTATACAGATAATTCTCTGAAATTAAAATACAACAGCTGTCCTAACATAATCTTCCCTGATGAACCATTTTCTGACCTTGACTTACTAATCGGATCATATCTACCACATGTGGACTCCAACTTGAATGATTCCAGTGGCTAAAAATCCATGACACACATATCTTTAATTCTTATGTTAACCATTTATTTTAATTCCCTACCAATAATTCCCAAAAATTAAATTACCGAAGCTATCCTAACATATTCTTCCCTGATGATTCATTTTCTGACCTTTGACTACTAATCAGACCATAGCTACCTCATATGGACTCCAAATGGAATGATTCCAGTGGTTAAAAATCCGTGACACATATATCTTTAATTCTTATGTTAACCATTTATTTTAATTCCTTATATATTGTTCCCAGAAATTAAAATACCGAAACTTAAAATTCTGTCAACCATAGCCATACCCATGCAGAACTATCTACACCAACCTGAGTATTCAAACATACATCACATGCAAGATCAATATGTAACATGATATAGCAACATCCATGACCAATCATCAAAGTTCTAAGATCAAAATCTCATATAAATATTATGAGTTTCAAAGGTTTTCTTCAAAAAGAAATATTGTTAAACTTACCTGGAGCACTTAGTCCCCTAGACTTCTCCTTCCTCTTTCTTCCTTTCTTCCTCTCCTTTCCTCACACTACCTTGCTTCTATTTTTGCTCTCCCTCACTTGGACGAAATTCTAATGTTGTAAGGGTGGGTTTTCTTATATAGACCACGAAATAATTCACCTTTCATGATCATGGGTCTACCTTATCACAATTAGGATACACTTTGTTGAATTTTTGGAAAACAAACAACTTATGTTCTTGTCTTCCTCTTCCTTAGTCAAGATATGCATAGAAAAAGGAGATTTTTATTTTGAAAATTATGATGATATGTTCTTAAGATATGGGGCAAGATCCCTTTGATTTAGGGATTCATTTCCTTTTTCTTTTGTCTTAATCAAGTATGATAGATTTGCCTTTTTAAGTGGCAAATTTCTAGCCCTTGAATTTTCCTTACTTAACTAAAATTATTTGTGTGGGATAATGATGTTTTGTCATAATGCTATGTATTATTACCCACTTGCTAAAGTTATGAATGTAGGATATAGATATTTTTGTCCTAAAGCCTTGTATTATTATGTCACTTGCCAAAATGATGAATGTAGAATCACACCACTTGCCAAATTTTTGTCTTAATGCCATGTCACTTAATCTTGATTACACTAATATTTCATCACTTTAATTTAATTTTCATTTTTATTTTTATTTTTTCCTCTTGGGTTTGGGCTCATTCTTGCCCATTTTCCTTACTTTGGTTAAAATTCTTCCTTTCATAATGGGCTTGGTCACATTTTCATGATTTTTGGGCTACCGGTCCAACTTCTATATCCTAGTCCAAGTCTATGTTTTATTTCTTCCTTGGGTTATCCTATTGGCTTGCTAAAAATTCATGTGAAGTAGAAAAACTCTATATGAAGTGTCTATAGGTTAAAGCCCAATTACGGGTGGATATACTAAACTTAGTAACTTTTGCTCTTAAATTAAGAAAAATTACCATAATCCAATCTTCTTGAAATTTTAAGACCTTTACTTACTTCACAAAAATTTATCTTTCTTTACCTAAGAATTTCACCTTTCTTTAACATGTTTATTTCTAATATTTCCTCTTAGGTTTTCTTTCTTTACCTATTCCATTAATATTAGAACATTTTTATGCATATATGTAAGGTGAAGAATTTCTAAGGAAAATATCTAAAAAATTACGGGATGTTACACCAATCCTCCTCATGGAGTATCACAGAGCTTACAACAGGCTATACAGTGTGTAGGCTCATCTCTCTCTACATTTCTCTCTTCTCTCTCTCTTTCTTTTACCTATATATATAACTATATACATCAAAACAGATAGTAAGACAGGCAGCAGCAAGTACTAATGCAGTCTTATCCAACACAGTCAGGCAGAAACATAAGTAAACAGCAAGATAGATAAACAAAACACAAATAAACAAGTCCATGCTTCAGCAAACTCTACGGCAATAACTAAAGCAACACTAAGTCCCACAAATGCCACAGCAAACGTTATATTATCTCCCCCCCAAAACTTAAAGGTGAGCAGTGTCCCCACTGTTGAGTAAATTGTCAAAAACAGAGGCAGGGCCAAAGAAATTCTAAATGCAACAGAGAAGGAATAGAAGAGAAGGCAACTTCCTATGGGTGCTTGCAGGATTGCTGCTGCACCCTAGGGGCATTGACCCCCAAAAGACCTTGATGAGCTCCTGAGCCCACTCCTTCGCTATGTTGATTGTTGTGGGCCCTTTCCTTTGCGCATCACAGCTGCCCATTTTGTAATGGGTTCATCATCCTCTGAGGACTTAGTGCCTACTGGAGTCTGATGGGGTTTTGGTTGTGGCTCTTTGCTGTGTGAAGAGTCTTGAGACTCCTGATTCTCTTCTGCCCGGGGTTCTGGTGCTTGGCCTTCTTCTTCAAAGGTGGAATGGAGTAATTCTATGGGGAACTTCGGAAATGGAAAAAATTGCTTGTTGTTCTGCTCAAGGGTGGTGTGGAGGGGGAAGTCCTTCTTTTGTTCATAGCGCCAAAATGTTTGCTGATGCTGCAACAACTTTGCTTGCTATTTGAGGATTGTAGCTTGTTGATGGAGGATGAACTGCAGGGTCTTGTTGGCTGGCTGGTGGGTGTGGGGTAGCTTTCTCTTAGACAATGCGGGCAATGGTAATAGCAGTGATGGGGCTGGTGTCCTTCAAATTTTCTTCATCAATAGAGACGGAACTCCACGATTCTTGCACATGATAGTGATGATGGAAGGGAAAAATAAGCTTCCCTTTTTTCGGTTGGCGCATACTTCAATTTGGCCACTGATGATTCGGCCAACGTTGAGTGGTCTGCCGGATATGAGTGCGTTAACCATTGCTACTTTGTCTCGGCTCACTGTTTGCCCATGGGTGGAAGGTAGCAAGCGGGTCTTGAGGAAGTGGTACCACACCTTTGCTGCAGGTACCAGAGAGACCCGATTGATAGTGGTGGAGCCTTGAGGGGATTTATCTAGGTGGTGCCGGGAAGGCATACCCGGGTAAGCATGGTGTCCCAGTCCTGGTCCTGTAGACCCTGTAGATAGTCCTCGTACTGGTCTTCCTCGTCTGGAAGATTGTAATCCTTGTTTATGGAGGCTTGGTCAAACCAAACCCTAGTCTCCCAGACTGTCACCCACTTCTCATTGCCTGGTGAGAAGTTTGCATAGAATTCCCGAACCAGAGGGATAAGGGCAGTTTGCAGGTGTCTCACAAAAGCTTCCCAACCCCTATGTTTTACCACAGTGCCAACGTACATTGGCAGTCCTAAATCCTCCATGGTCGTGAAAGTGAAACCCTTTTTTGCGCAGAAATTTCGCAGCAGGATCTCCTCATCGTGTCTCTGTTTGCTTGCTTCGGAGGTGAATTTTTTCACCTTGCTCACCTTTCGGCCACTGTCTTAATTCTCGGCATGGTTGGTTACAGGGATTTGGAATGGGAGGTCTCTAGTACGAAGGAGGTGAGGGAGCTGTAGGGGTTTTGGGAACTCAGGAGAGATATTCGATGGTGAAGGGGTGGGGGAGTTGCAGAGGTTTAATAAGGGTGGAAGAACGTGCTTTCGTGACTTATGGGCTTCTACCTTTTTCCCGCCCCTATTTTGCTTCTGATAACAATTTTTGAAAAAATATATATATTTTTTAATAATAATATAGCAGAGGGGGACCCCTTGATTTATGGCTAAATGCATTTGCTGCAGCAACTTTTGCAGCAAAAACTGACTTGCCTAGGATTTTTTTTTCTACAGCAGAGGTGGTTTGCCTAGAATCTTACTTCAGTAGAGGAAAGACTAACTTCCACCTAGGTTTGCTGTAGCAAACCAAGAACTGTCCTGCAGATTACTATGTTCCCTACCTGCGTAACAAACAGAAATGCGATTAAATTCTGAAATTAAACTATCTAAAAACTGTCAAATTAATCAACAACAAATTTAAACATGGGTTGCCTCCCATGAGCGCTTGTTTTAAAGTCAACAGCCTGACTTTCTCCTTGCTCATTCCTCTTGTAGATGGGTTGAGGTGTGCTGTCTATCCACATCACCTCCCAGATAGTACTTGACCCTTTGTCCATTAACCTTGAATGTCCTTCCTTCCTTTTCTTCTTCCAATTCTACAGTTCTGAAAGGTAAAACCTTGCTAATGCGAAAAGGACCAAACCAACAAAATTTTAATTTCTCAGGAAACAAGGTCAGCCTAGAATTATACAGTAGCACTTTCTGTCCTACTTCGAAGTTCCTTGGTTGTATCTTCTTGTTATGCCATTGCTTTGCTTTCTCCTTATACAGTTTGGAATTCTCATAAGCCTGCCCTCAGAATTCATCCAGCTCATTTAGCTGCATCATCCTTTTCTCACCAGCAGCTTCCAGATTCAAGTTTAAATTCTTCACTGCCCAATATGCTCGATGCTCTAACTCTACTAGTAGGTAACAAGCCTTCCCGAATACTAACTTGTATGGGGACATGCCCAGTGGTGTCTTGTAGGCTGTTCTATATGCCTATAATGCATCATCCAACCTCGAGGACCAATCCTTCCTCGTAGGGCCTATTATTTTCTCCAAGATTCTCTTGATCTCTCTGTTGGAAACTTCAGCTTGCCCACTCGTTTGTGGGTGATAGGGTGTTGCCACCTTGTGCCGTACTCCGTATTTAGTTAGGAGTGCTTTGAACTGCCTATTGCAGAAATGGGTCCCTCCATCGCTGATGATGGCCCTGGGGGTTCCAAACCTTGTAAAAATGTTTCTCTTCAATAACCTAGTCACCACTCTGGCTTCATTAGTCTGAGATGCACTGGCTTCCACCCATTTTTAAACATAGTCGACGGCTACTAGGATGTATTGGTTGCCGAAACTCGAGGGAAATGGTCCCATGAAATCTATTCCTCATACATCAAATAATTCCACCTCTAAGATGTTGTTCAGTGGCATTTCATGTCTTCTAGATATATTCCCTATCCTCTGGCATCGGTCACATTGCTTTGCAAAAGAGTAGGAGTCCTTGAATAAAGAGGGCCAGTAGAACCCGGCCTGCAGTACCTTGTTTGCAATTCTAACTCCTCCAAAATGACCTCCATAAGGAGAAGCATGACATTGCTATAAGATTTTCTCCATCTCTTCGCTAGGTATTCATCTCCTTATCATCTGATCAGCACAGTGCTTGTAAAGGTATGGTTCATCCCAGTAATATGAGTTCACCTCATGTAGAAATTTTTTCTTCTGTTGTAACGACAAGTCTGGTGGGAGCAGTCCACTCACAAGGTAATTTACATAATCAGCATACCATGGCACACCATGTTGGGACAGGAGGTAGAGTTGTTCATCTAGGAACCTCTCATTAATTTCATTTTCTCCTGAGCTTTCCCCTTCCAGTCTGGAGAGATGGTCTGCCACTTGATTTTCAGTTCCCTTTCTATCCCTGATCTCTAGGTCGAATTCTTGAAGCAAAAGCACCCACCGAATGAGCCTGGACTTAGAATCCTTTTTCCTAACCAGGTGTTTGATGGCAGAATGGTCTGTGTGCACTATCACCTTTGCTCCTACCAGATATGATCTGAACTTTTCAAACGCAAAAACCACTGCAAGCAACTCCTTTTCTGTCACTGTGTAGTTCAGTTGGGCATCCAGCAGTGTTTTGCTGGCATAATATATAGAGTGAAAAAACTTGTTCCTACGCTGCCCAAGAACATCTCCCAATGCTGCTTCGCTGGCATCACACAGTAGCTCAAATGGAGAGGTCCAGTCTGGTGCCACGATAACTGGGGCTGTACTCAATTTCTTCTTGAGGTCACCAAATGCTGTCATGCAACCTTCATCAAAACAGAAAGTTCTGTCCTTCTCGAGCAAACTGCATAAGGGTTTGGCAACCTTAGAGAAGTCTTTGATGAACCTCGTATAAAATCCTGCATGACCCAAGAAGCTTCGGATGCCCTTGACAGAGGTGGGAGGAGGCAGCTTCTCTATGATTTCCACCTTGGCCTTGTCAACCTCAAGTCCTCTTTGAGAAACTTTATGCCCCAGCACAATTCCCTCTTTCACCATAAACTGACACTTCTCCCATTTCAGCACCAAGTTTGTTTCCTCACACCGTTGTAAGACTTTAGCAAGGTTTCCTAAACATAGGTCAAAGGAATCCCCGAAAATTGAGAAGTCATCCATGAAAATTTCCACAAACTGTTCAGCCATTTCTGTAAAAATTGCCATCATGCATCGCTGGAACGTTGCTAGAGTATTGCACAGCCCGAATGGCATTCTTCGAAATGCAAAGGTACCATAAGGACATGTGAATGTGGTCTTATGCTGATCTTCCAGTGCTATAGCAATCTGGTTATACCCTGAATACCCATCTAGGAAGTAATAATACTCTCTTCCCGTAAGTCTATCCAACATTTGATCAATGAATGGCAGGGGAAAGTGATTTTTCCTAGTACTCTTGTTCAGTTTCCGATAATCCATACAAATCCTCCAACCAGTCACAACCTTGGTGGGGATAAGCTTATTATTTTCGTTTTCCACCACAGTCATGCCCCCTTTTTTAGGAACACATTGGACTGGACTCACCCAGGAGCTATCTGATATAGGGTAGATAATTCCAGCATCTAGCTACTTAATAATCTCCTTCTTTACCACCTCCTTCATTATTGGGTTGAGCCTCCTGTTGGGGTTCTATGGACCCTGTTTCATTACTCTCCAAAAGGATCTTGTGCATGCAAAATGAGGGGCTGATTCCCTTAATATCAGCAAGTGTCCAACCAATAGCCCTCTTAAATTTCTTCAATGTCAAGACCAATTTCTCCTCTTATTTCTCTGTCAACAATGCTGAGATAACCACAGGAAGAGTGGCAGAGGCTTCATTTCCAAGACTGGAGGTTCCTCCACTGACGCTTTTAGTAGCCTTGATTCTGGTGGGGTCGCATATAATGGCTCCTTCCTTGGCTCCTAGTTCCTAATCCCATGACTGACATCAATCCAGGCCCATTCTTTCTCATCTTCCCCTTCTAAATCTGAGTTGTCTGTCTATGCTACTGGTGGTGGGCCCTTGAAACATTTTTCTAGCTGCTCTGATGCTAATGTGTCTATCATAGACACAACTGCACATTCCTCTTCTTCACTAGTAAACTTCATGGTTTGGAGTATATTGAATGTAACCTGCTCATCCTAGACTCTCATGGTTAATTCCCCTTTCTGAACATCAATTAATGTCCTTCCAGTTGTTAGGAATGGTCTGCCCAAAATAATTGGTACCTCTGCATCAACTTCATAGTCCAGTATTATAAAGTCTATTAGGAAGATGAACTTGTCCACCTTAACCAGTACATCCTCAATCTTTCCTTCTGGATGAGCTATGGATCTGTCTGCAAGTTGCAGGGAGACTGTGGTAGGTCTTGCTTCTCCAATTCCTAGCTTTTTAAATATGGCCATTGGCATGAGGTTGATGCTTGCTCCCAAATCACAAAGTGCCTTGCCAAAATACTGGTTCCTAATAGAACAAGGTATGGTGAAACTGCCTGGATCCTTAAGTTTGGGTGGCAGCTTATTCTGTAGCACAGCACTGCATTCTCTTGTAAGAGCAACTGTCTCAAACTCGCTAAACCTTCTCTTCTTGGTCAGGATGTCCTTCATGAACTTTACATAGTTAGTCATCTGCTCTAGTGCTTCTACCAGAGGAATGTTAATGTGCAGTTGTTTCAGGACATCTAGGAATCTTCTAAACTACTGGTCATTTTGCTTTTTCTGGAATCTCTGAGGGAAGGTGGGAGGTAGCTTGGGTTGCTACATGCCTTGCTGCGGCAAAGTTGTCAAATTTTGTTGTGGCATAGCTGCAGCATTTTCTCCAGAGATGGTTGCTTCTTTGCTTACCTCATCCTCTTGCTTTTGCTTGTCTTTCCTTGTCTCCGGGGGTACAGTGGAGTCTTTCTGGTCCTGTCCTCTTGCTTTTGGTGCCTCCACCATCTTCCCACTTCTCAGAGCTATAGCCTTGCAGTGCTATTTCCCCTCTCGCCTAGGGACTTCAGTATTGCTTGGAAGTATCCCTGGAGGTCTGCTTTTTAGTTCATTGGCAAGCTATCCCACTTGATCTTTAAGCATGTATATGATTATGTTTATGAGATATTTACACTTGTATATGTTTCTAAAAGGCATTAAAATTATCTGAACTGCTTACATTTTGAAATATAGTTCAAGAAAAGTATAGTTTGGGAAATGGATTTTCTGAACTCATGGTATATCTTATTTCACATGTATTTTTCATAGAATGATCAAATGAATACATATGCACATGAAATTGATTTATAAAGCTATATGATTGCCTTGAGAAAGGGCTTATATATGTTATAACCCTGAATGGGTAATTTATGACAGATGAATCTGTACTGAGACTGAAACTCTGCATTATATTGAAAATTTTATATTGGATTATATGGCATATGTGCATATGATACTTTTGTGGAGGAATCTTATTAGAAACACTGTCTGCTAACAACAGGTGATGTTAGCCCAGGTGCGCACCTTGATTGCCTCAGCTAGCAGGGGAGATGGTGCTAGTCTCATGTGAGGGCCAACACACGGGAGATGATATGTGATGGAGAGCAGAATGCCTCTTATATATGGGCGATATGCTATTTATATGAGATGTGGTTTGCCTTCCCTTGCTGTGTGCTTGGGAAATACCCATATAATGTCCCTTCGTGTGTCCTCTTGAATGGTAGTAGGGCAAACCTCAGCGAGATGCTGAGTTTAGACTAATCCTATACCACCAAAGTTCGAAAGGGGTCAAACTCTGATATGGTGGTTCTGATATGGGATCCTCCAGATGTTTTCACATGAATTATATTGATGCATACCATGATTTTATTACCGTACTTACAGCATTACTTATGAATTGAATATGAATATGAATTTGAACAGAGATGATTTTGAAATGCGGGTCCCATATGGATGTACCTCTGATTTGTGATTTTCAATGTGATAAGTTTAAAAATAAAGAGTACATCCATATGTTGACCTAGGAGGTCATAAGAGGTATTATCTGCTCACTGAGTTGTAAAACTCACTACACATGGTTTATATGTTTTTCAGACAAAGACCTATAGTTTGGTCCTATGGCTTCTTGATATACTAGGTTTCGTACTTCTGTGGTGAGCCTAAATTGTTTCTGGGCCCCTCAGTGTTTTATTTGTAATATAAATGTACTCTAGAGTTGATCTGAACGCCACAAGCAGGATCCTTGCTTCTGCTGTACTCTGATGTATATGTACTTGATTTGTATATGGTATATGTATGGAAAAACCTATATGTATCTATTTCCTTAATAAAAGATTGGAGTATTCATGTTTATGGAAAATATATGTTCATAGTATATGTGTTTCACGTGCCCTAAAGTTAAGGGTCGTGACAAGTTGGTATCAGAGCATTAAGTTTCCCTGTGGCTATTAGAGCAAAGAATTCTGTAGTAGGACTTTGAGTATGGGTTTGTAACCGTGAACATATTTATATTCATGGTGTTGTTGTGGAATTCTATAGGGTGTCATCATCTTCTTCCTTTTGACTCTTTTCCTTAGATGTGCGATGTTTAAACATCAATTCGTATATTCTAGACGATGCTTCTTGAGTGTGGACTACCAGTGCAGCTTTTAAACTCGTATTGTTGAATAGTGAAAAAGGGAACCCTTTTGGGTATAAAGAAAAAGAATTAGCTGAAATTAAAATGATTTCATCCGAACACAAAGATAATGGCTTGTTTGGATGTCAAGAAGGTTTGAATTGATTGTTTGATTTGCTTATGTGAAATGATATGATGAATGGCTAACATAATATTGATAGTGGATTATGATGTGATTGATGTTGTTAGCTTCAAGATAACAGTTTGTAATAAAGTGAGTGTTTTGGAAATAGATATAAATCTCTTCTTGGATGGATGATTTGGAATCTATGTATATAAATAGATTTGACAAGCTGTGGGGTGGATTGAATTTAAGAGCAGGGAATCTATGAAGATAACGTTTTCAATGATAGATTTTATTGATATAAAGAATTCGCAAATAGTTTGGTTTTCAATAATATTATATATAAGCATTATGAGAAAGGAAGGATTGCCCACAAGAATTTAAAATTTGAGGCATGCAAAATGGGTTATTCATGTCAAGGACTCTTGGATAGACATAAACTTTTCATGATTGATGGTTAAGACATTGCATAAGCATGTTAAAGAATAAAGTCAAAATGGGTTGACATTGTTTGAGTGTTTTGAAGTGTGTTCTACCTGATACAGTATGAAAATGTCATCAATAGCATAAAAGGTTAGTAAAGAAGTTGCAAGTAGTGAACAATCAGTGGAAGCATGTACCCAGTAATTTAATTTCAGTTTTAGCAACCCATAAGTTATTACAAAAATGGTGCTAAGGATATTTGGCAGTGGTGAGATATGTTGACATAAAGTATACCAATTTAGATCAAGTTCCAGTGGTTAGAGAATTTTCTGATGTATTTTTTTTAAGGAATAGTTAGGATTATCCTAAAGCATAAAATAGAATTTAGTATTGATTTACTTCTTGGAACCCAACCAGTGTTTATACCCCCATATAGAATGGCACCGACTGTGTAACATCCTTAATTTCGTTTCTTTTATTGATAAAGGTACATAAAAAATTTAATTAAGGAAATAAAATTTATTAGACAATATTTTAGATATCTAAGGAAATATAATCCTTAGAAATTCTTCACTTTAGGTATATGCATAGAAAATGTTTCTAACATTAAGAGAACAAATAAAGAAGGAAAATCTAATAGGAAAGAAATTAGAAATAACATACTAAAGAGATGCAAAATTCTTGGATAAGGAAGATAAATTTTTAAAAACAAGTAAAGGTCTTAAAATTTCAAAGAACATTGAATTAGGGTAATTTTTCCTAATTCAAGAACTATAGTTACTAAGTTTAAAATCTTTACCCATACATTGGGCTTTTACCTATGGACACTTCATATAGAGTTTTTTCACTTCACATAAGTTTCTAGCAAGCCCATTGGATAACCTAAACAAGAAATTAAACATAGACTTGGACTAGGATATAGTAATTTCACAAATAGCCCAAAAATTATGAAAATGTGACCAAGCCCACCAAGAAAGGAAGAATTTTATCCAAAGCAAAGAAAATGGGTAGGACAAGCCCATAATGAGGCTGCTTGACTCTAGATAAAAGCATCATTCCTTGCCATATATTCCTTCATCAGTGATTCCAGTGAAGTGGTGGTTTCGTGAGGCTGTTGTCTTCGCTGATGGAAGCCAGGGGGAGCCTATGGTCTTTGTGGAGCAGAGTTACTCCCTTGTCCAGTACCATAGTTGCTCCAGGAAAAATTAGGGTGTTGCCTCCATCCTGGGTTATGCGTGTTAAAGTAGAGATTGTTATTGCAATTCATATTTCCCATGTAGCACACTAATTCTGGGTTTGAGGGACAAGTTTCAAATAGATGTGGTCCATTGCACAATACACAAGATGGTCCAGTCTCCTGGACTGTATTGGCTGCTTGAGGGCGGTTCACTTGCTGACTTTTTAAGACATTAACTAGTGAAGCTAACTGGGCTGTGAGACAAGTAACTTCACTCACTTCATGTATGCCTGTCGTTTTTCTGCCGGTGGAAACTCTATCCATAGGCCACTGATGTGAGTTCATCACCCATCTGCCTCCTCACATTACCATTATCACCTAGTTGGTGCAGCCCTCCCTTGGCTCACTTGTAACGCCCCCAATTTATGTTACGTAAAATAAACATTTTTATTTCGCAATAAAATAATTTCCATAAATATACACAATACAATTCTTTGTCATTTCTCTCATGTATACACAAAATACAGACGAAGTCTATAAACATTAAAGTACAACAGAAACGAAGATCCTGCCTGTAGCGTTCAGAGCACTCTAGAATACCAACATAGTATAATTCAAAGACTACGAGTCTTGGAAGCAACGTAGACTCATCCAGAGAATATATCACCTATCTGCCGAATCAGACTCTGATATTCTTATCTGAAAAATATGGAAATATCGTGTAGTGAGTTTGACAACTCAGTGGGCAAATAATTCCTCCTATGACCTCTTACGTCAGCATATGGATGTACTTATATTTTAAAATTTGTTACATAAAAAATACAGTTCAGAAGTACATTCATATGGGACCCGTATTTCAAATATTCTCAAATCAAAGGATATTCAGATATCCAAAACCATATGCACCATGGTATGATCATTAAACAAATGTTGTTATGCTCAGCTGTATAAGCTATAGTAAAATATTATGATTTGGGGATAAAATCATCACTTTTAATGCACCTGCCTCACCCGGCAATCTGGTCAATGCAATGAAAATATTTAATGCACCTGCCTCACTCGGTAATCTGATCAATGCAATGAAAATATAACTCATTTGCTATATGCATAGTGACCTCGACCCTAGTCACAATAAGTGATCAGGGAATGTGAGTACATCACCCAACTCCCTCCTCACATTACCACTGTCACCCGGTTGAAAATATGCTATACGTATAGTGACCTCGACCTTAGTCACAATAAGTGATCAGGGAATGTGAGTACATCACCCAACTGCCTCCTCACATTACCACTGTCACCCAGTTGGAGCGGCCCTCCCCCAGCTCACTCAGGCTAATAAGGCGTCCCCTATTCGGTACCGTCATAAGCCATACAACCAGCCGATATACATCAATACATATATATACATGTAAAATATCAAGCAACCCGCCATGAGCTTTACGCTTGCCATTCAATCTCATTTATAATATGACATGCATAATTTTCACAAGTATATCGCTTTACAAATCAATGCATAGTGCACATAATACTCACTTTATCAAATAATGATAAATACATTTAGAACCACATATTCAATTAGTTCCAAAATTCATTTCTAAAACCATACTCTTCTTGAACTATGTGTCAGTTCGTAAGTATAACAGATATTTTAACACATTTCAGAAACTTATAATAGTATAAATAATTTATAAACAGAAACAATAATATATTTATAATTCAAGAAGAGCATGGGGCAAATCATAGAAAGAAGTATCTACTCACCTGGTAAGGGCTTCAGATTGGATAGCCCTAAAGTGTATTTTTCCAAGCTGAATTTGACCAATTAGACCTCAAAAACGTGTCTGGAGGGTTCAAGGACTTAGAAAATGACTCCGGGAGCTTGGGCACTATTCACCGCAGGAAAACACTATTCAAGACGAACAAAAAGACTGTTAGATGGCCGAAAATATACCTATCCTAAGGTTTATCTAGCTTCTGAATCCATCTACGGTGTCAGAATTTCAATTTGAGGTCTCTAAGTAAGATTTTTCATAATTTACCTTTTACCAAGATTTTCTACTTCAGATCTACGGCGATTCAACGGTTGATTTGAAAAATTGATCAGTCAAAACTGAAGTATTATTCGTCCTGAATCCAGTAACACCTTCACTTTTGATATCAGAAGCCAATCGGTACTCCAGATCAAGAGAAAAGGTTGGATGTTACTATTCACTACTATGCATCTTTCCCCATTTTTTTTCTCTTTCGACTGATTACTCTTCTCCGGTTTCATTTTATGCTTTTTTTTAATATAATAATAATTATTAAATAATTAATAATAGGATTTTATTTTATAAAAATTCATATAAATTCCGTTTTTCATCATAAAATATCTCAAAAATTTCTAAAAATTTCCATTCTCATAAATCTTTAGTTAAACTCTTAAATCATGATTTTTCTTGATAAAAATCGTAATAAAACAAATCTCAAAATAAATATCTTTATACATATTAAAAGAAAGAATATTTCTAAAAATACAATAAAAATTCATTAGAGGCCAATTTAATTATTTTAACCAAAATATAAATCATTTCAATTAAAAATATACTTCCTTTTAGTAAAACATAATCATTTTTAAACAAATAAAAATATATTTGCTTATAACAAAACATTATTATTTTAAAATAAAAATTATGGGATGTTACATCACTCAGGCTAATAGGGCGTCTCATACTCAATACCTTCTTAATCCATACAACCCGTCGATATTCATCCATACATATATATAAATGCATATTCATGAAATGCAATGTATAATTATCAAGCAACTCGCCATGAGCTTTACACTTTCCATTCAATCATAACTAACAACTTTATAGTTTTACAAATCAATGCCTCATGCACATAATATTCATTTTACTAAATAATGATAAATACATTTAGAACCACATATTCAATGAGTTTCAAAATCTATTTGCAAAACCATACTCTTCTTGAACTATGTGCCAGTTCGTAAGCGAAATAGATATTTTAACACATTTCAGAAACTTATGATAGCATAAATAATTTGTAAACATAATCAATTATATATTTTTTGTTCAAGAAGAGTATGGGGTAAGTCATGGAAAGAATTATCTACTCATAGGGTCAGGGCACTAGGTTAGACAGTCCTAAAATGCTCTTTTCCAATACTAATTTGACCAAATAAACTTCAAAAACGAGTCCAAATGGTCAAAAATCCTTAGATATGACTCTAAAATCACGCAATTTGGTATCTGGAACTTGTTCAACACTGGTCAACTAATAGGTATTATTCATAATCAGAAAATACTATTCACCACTAGAAATCACTATTCAAACTGGTCGAATTTATTGTTCACGACGAACAAAAAGTTATCAGATAGTTGAAAAATTTCATATCCTAAGGGTTATCTATCTCCTGAATCCGTCTATTGTGTCAGATTTTGAATTTGAGGATTTTAAATAAGAGTTCTAGAATTTATCTTTTTCTAAAATTTTCTACTTCCAATCTACTACAGTTTGGCGGCTGATTTGAAAAATAATTCAGCCAATATCATAGTACTCTTCGTCCTAAATCCAGTGGTACCTTTAGTTTTGAGATAAGAGGTCAATAGGCACTCTAGATCTAGAGAGAAAAACAGAGGAGAGAAAAAAAATATTATTTATCACTATTCATATACGAAGGTTTCTGATCTTTAATCACGTTTGCATTTCCTCTTCTCCTTTTTTCTTTCTTTTTTTTTATAGTTATTATTATTTAATAATTAAATATTTAAAATTTATTTCTTTGATTATTTACATATAAATATTATTTTTCATCCTAAAATATCTCAAAATTTTCTAAAATATTACATCTTTGCAAAACTTTAGTTGCATATAAAATCATGAGTTCTTTTGGTAAAATTTTAATAAAACAATTCACAATATAAAATATCTTTATGTATATTAAAAGAAAAAAATATATAAAAATAAAAAAAAATATTTAAAGCCAAATATAATTATTTTAAGCAAAACAAAAACCATTTTAATTAAAAATATATTTGTTTATAGTAAAAAATTATTATTTAAAATTTACGGGATATTACATTCTTTCCCCCGTAATTAAATTCGGTCCCCGAATTTTAACCCATCCTACCACAAGTAGGGAATGAAGTCAAAGTATAAATTATAGTTATTAACCTCATTACTGAAGTAATTGGGGATATCTCTTTTGTATATCATCTTTACTTTCTAAGGGGTCTCTTCACTTGAGTGATTTTACCATATAACTTTAACCATAGGGATTTTCTTCGATCATAAGTTCTTCACTTGTTGATCAACAATAGACATCAAACTTTTTTTTTCATAATTTAAGCTAAATTCTTATCCAATTGAATTTCTTAAAATTAGATAACATAAAAAGAATCTGATAGATACTTTCTTAACATTGATGCAATAAAGATTGTATCAATATCACTTAATCTTGATAGCAAAGTTAGGCAATATATACTATGTATACTTTCTCGAAGATTTCAAAAGAGTCTACATACTAGAGTTTAACTTTTCCTTTCTTTCCAAACCACATTACCTCTTTTGTGGGTGATTTAATATCCCATAATTTTTATTTTTAAATAATAATATGTTGCTATAAACAAATATTTTTTTATTTTTAAAAAAATGATTATGTTTTGCTAAAAGCAAATATACTTTTAATTAAAACAATTTTTGTTTTACTTAAAATAATTATATTGGCCTCTAATAATTTTTTTAAAATTTTTACAAAAGTTCTTTCTTTTATTATGTATAAAGATATTTATTTTGTGATTTTTTTATTAAAATTTTTATTAAGAAAAGTTTTGATTTAAGATTGCAACTAAAGTTTTACAAGAATATAAATTTTTAGAAATTTTTGGGATGCTTTATGATGAAAAACAATATTTACATGTATATATATATATATAAATCCTAAATATTTAATTATTAAATAATAATAAGTAAAAAAAAGAGAAAAGAAACGGGAGGCAAAGTATACAATGGAACCAGGGCTTCTTCTTTCACTTTCTCTCTCTAAATTCTACCTTCTCTCTAAGATTTCTTCCAATATATGCATCCAATTGAGATACTAGAAGTACCGTTCGACTCGTGGCGACGAGAGCTTCAAAACTCATCGATCAATTTCACTAGAAACTTGCTGGAAATGATGAATAGTAACCATGAGGTAAAGTTTAGGATTTTAAAATTTCTTGGTATTTTTTTTGGTGATTTTGGCCCTAAAATCATGTTTAAAAGGTAGAATAATCATTGTATACAAATTTTTCTAACTGGATAGCATGCTTTCAAGCATTAAATCATGAAAAATTTCTCGGATGAACAGTAACTGTGAAATAGTGTTTCTACCTGCATAAACAGTAACCGTGAAACAGTGTATGAATAGTGAATAGTACAAATGTTTACCTTGTGTGAATAGTGATTCTCTGATGGGAATAGTATTTTCTGGCCATAAACAGTGACCAACGTTGACCAAGCTCCTAGAGTCATTTTTTAAGTTTCTAGACCTTCCGGACACATTATTGAGGTCTATTTAGTCAACTATGGATTGAAAAATTGCGTTTTAGGGCTGTCCAACTTGGAGCCTTACCAAGCAAGTAGATAATTCTTTCTATGACTTACCATATGCTCTTCTTGATCTTTAAATGTATAATTGATTATGTTTACAAGTTATTTAAACTTTTATATGTCTCTGAAATGGATTAAATTATCTGAATTGTTTACAATATGGTATATAGTTCGATAATAGTATAGTTTTTGAAAATAGATTTTTGAATTCATTGAATATGTGATTTTAAATGTATTTCTCATCATATGGTAAAGGAAATATATTGTGCACGTCACATTTATTTATAAAGCTATATGATTGCCTTGAAAAAGGGCATGTATATGTTATAAACCCTGATTGAGAAATTTATGACAAATGAACTATACTGCAAGTGAAAGTTTGTATTATACTAAAAACTTTGTATTGGATGATATGGTATATGTGTAAATGATAATTTCTGTGGAGGAATCCTATTGGAAGCACTATTTGCTAACAACAGGTGATGTTAGTCTTGGTGCACCTTGATACCTCAACTAGTAGGGGTGGTGCTAACCTCATGTGACGGCTAACACACGGCATATGATATGTGATGGTGAGTGGGATGCCTCCTATATGGACGAGATGAAAACTATATGATATGTGATTTGCCTTCCATTGTTGTGTGCTTGGGAAATACTCATATTAAAGTCCTTCCACGTGTCCTCTTGAATGATGGTTAGGCAAACCTCAACGGAATGCTGAGTTTAGGAAAATCCTACACCAACAAAGTATGAAAGGGCCTGAACTCTGATATGGGATCCTCCTAATGTTTTCATGTTAAATATTTTGATGCAGAAGAAAATTTGTTTAATGATCATATAGTACAGTATATGGTTTTGGATATCTAAATATCCTTTGTGTTGAGAATATTTGAAATTCAGCTCCCATATGGATGTACTTTCAAACTGTATTTCCTATGTGACAAATTTTAAAATATGAGTACATCCATATGTTAACCTAAGAGGTCATAGGAGGTATTATTTGCCCACTGAGTTGTCAAACTAACTACACAATATTTCTACATTTTTTTCAAAGTAAAATATAGAGTTTGGTCCTTCCCCTTCAGATAGTTGACCAACTGGACGACATGATCTCTGGGTAAGCCTACTTTATTACTAGGGCTCGTAGATTTTGATAATATTATACTTGTACTCTAAAGTATGCTCTAAATGCCACAGACAAGATCTTTGCTTCTGCTGTACTTTGAAGTTTATAGTCTTGGTTTATATATTATGTATACATGGGAATATCTATCTGTAAAAGAATGTATTATACATGTTATTGAAAATATATGTTCGTAAAGTATGCGTTTCACGTGTTTTAAAATTAAGGGCGTGACATGTAACAACTTTATTATTATTATTATTATACAATATAGAGTTCGCATACACGTCATTAATCAAAATGTACATACAACATATCAAACACATAAATATCTACATCTTATTTATTCTGGTTGATAAATTCCAGCATAGAACACGGCTTAGGCTTGGTCATTTACTATAAAACAACCATGCTTTAGGCTTGAAAATGCTATTTCTAGCACAGAACACAGCCATGCTTTAGGTTGAGTGATTTCCTAATACAGGTTTTCATCCTGATTTAGGTAAGGTTGGTGTCAATGTAAAGATAAGAGAATTATCCAAAACAATTATGTTGAACTATTTAGCTAAAACTTAAGGAATCATGGTGATATTACTCCCTCAAAGTACAGATTAATTCTTCTCGGGTAGGTTCTGACCTCTACTTCCTAATCTGTCCATATCTCCCTCATAAGAATTCTAAATTGAGTGATTTTAGTGGCTAAAAATCCGTGACATAGCTAAATTTTTTATGTAAACCATTTATTTTAATTCCCTACAAAATGTTCCCAAAAATTTAAACACATAAGCTATCCTAACATATTCTTCCCTGATTAACTATTTTCTGACCACTTCTTACTAATCGGACCATATCTACCTTATATTGACTCGATATTGAGTGATTCTAGTGGCTAAAAATCCGTGAGACATAAATCTACATTTTTCATGTTAACCATTTATTTAAATTCCTTACCGATTCTTCCCAGAATGTTAAAAACAGAAGCTTAAAATTTTGCCACCCATAGCCATACCAATGCAGAACTATCTACACTAGCCTAAGTATTCAAACATACATAATATGTAACATGATATAGCAATATTCATGACCAATCATCAAAGTTCTAAGGTTAAAATCCTACATAGATGTTGTAAATTTCAAAACTTTTCTTCAAAAAGAAATATTGTTAAACTTACCTTGAACACTTAGTCCTCTAGACTTCTCCTTCCTCTATCTTCCTTTCTTCCTCTCCTTTCCTCACTCTACCTTGCTTCTATTTTTTCCTCTCCCTCACTTGGATGAAATTCTAATGTTATAAGGGTGGGTTTTCCTTAAATAGACTATCAAATAATTCACCTTTCATGATCATGGGTCTACCTTATCACAATTAGGATGTACTTAATTGATTTTTTGGAAAACAAACAATTCATGTTCTTGTCTTCCTCTTCCTTAGTCAAGATATGCCAAGGAAAAGGAGATTTGTATTTTGAAAATTATAATAATATGTTCTTAAGATAAGGGACAAGGTCCCTTTGATTTAGGGATTCATTTCCTTTTTTTTTTTTTTTATCTTAATCAAGTATGATAGGTTTGCCTTTTTTGGTGGCAAATTTCTAACCCTTGAATCTTCCTTGCTTAGCTAAAATTATTTGTGTAGGATAAGGATGTTTTGTAATAATGCTATGTATTATTACCCACTTGCTAAAATTATGAGTGTAGGATATAGATTTTTTGTCCTAATGCCATGTACTATGAATGTAGGATATCACACCCTTGCTAAATTTTTGTCTTAATGCCATGTCACCTAATCTTGATTACACCATTATTTCATCACTTTATTTTTATTTTTATTTTTATTTTTCCTCTTGGGTTTGGGCTCATTCTTGCCCATTTTCTTTACTTTGGTTAAAATTCTACCTTTCATAATGGGTTTGGTCACATTTTCATGATTTTTGGGCTACTAGTCCAATTTCTATATCCTAGTCCAAGTTTATGTTTTATTTATTCCTTGGGCTATCCTATTGGCTTGCTAAAAATTCATGTGAAGTAGAAAAACTCTATATGAAGTGTCCATAGGTGAAAGCTCAATTTATGGATGGAGATACTAAACTTAGTAACTTTAGCTCTTAAATTAGGAAAAACTATCCTAATCCAATCTTCTTGAAATTTTAATACCTTTACTTACTGCACAAAAATTTATCTTCCTTACCCAATAATTTTACCTTTCTTTAGCATGTTTATTTCTAATATTTGCTCTTAGGTTTTCTCTCTTTACCTATTCCATTAATGTTAGAACATTTTTATGCATACATGTAAGGTGAAGAATTTCTAAGGATTATATTTCCTTAGATATCTAAAAATTGTCTATTAAATTTTATTTCCTTAATTAAATATTTATGTATCTTTATTAATAAAAGAAATGAAATTAATGATGTTACATGACATGTGAGTCCTTCAAGAATATTTGATCACTAGCTGATAAATTTTAGCACTCAACATTCTTGGTCCTTTTAGACTTTTGGCCTGTATTGAGTTTCTTGGATTCTTTTTCAAATTAATTTCACTTTATCAATGACATCTTACAATAAGTCTAAATCCATTAAGTTTTTTAACAAAAAATTTGTAACACCTCTTACATAAATCTTTAAGTCATCCAATATCATTTTATTATAGGAAAATTTTGCTAAGGGGTCTCCCACCAAACTCAAAGACATATGATAGAGGCATGCTTTCCAAACTAGCATAATTAATTTAGGTTAGTCATATTCTATCTATTGCTTGTTATTCCAAATTAGATTCCAAAAGTTTAACTTTACTCAACTCACCCACCTATTAGGAGACTTATGATGTTTCATATAAAACCTCAAATAATGTCATTTGTTTGTTAGCCTAATAATTACTGATAGGGGCAAGTTCAACTAAGGAAAATAATTTCTCCCAACTTTCACCAAAATTATACAAAGATACTTGAAACATAATTTCCAATGCGTAAACACATCATTAGATTTATTATCAGCTATACTAAAATATAACTAAGATCCTAAGACTTCCTGAATAGCTCTCCTAAAACAATTTATTCAATTCTTACTTGCTGACTAACTAAACAATGAAAAATGTATCACTTGTATCTTCTTTTTACCATTATACTAATACAAATATTTCAAATCTTAGTATATCCCATCAATATTCAAAATCTATGGCTTCTTCTAAAATCTCCTTTCTCAACATAATTCACATCCTAGATACTATACTCAATTTAGCATAGTATAAACTCTTAACACAAATATCTTGATCACTTACATTATTTTCGGACATGGTTCTCAAAATATTCTCCATATTTTCAAATTAAGAGTTCAAATATTAATTTAAATCATACTTTCCATATTTTATTGCTCAAGAATTTTAACACCACTAATTCTCTTGATTACATTCGTCAAAGCACCGTAAGGCCATCATTCATCTATTTCTTTCAAAATTTTCATTACTTTAACCTACTAACCACTTGGACAACATAATAACAGAGTTTCAAAGAAAAAAAATTAACCCTCCTTGTAATAAGAAAAATAACCTTACATTTAATGCAAAACATTAATGAAGAATGACGCAGCAGAAAAAGAGAAATACATGTGTCAAAATCTAATTTAAAGTTTTTGGTATTCTGTGGAAAAATATAACATGGAAAAGAAGCATTTTTGAGCTTATAAAAGTTTGTGAATAACACAGAGCATGTAGTTAACTAGTAGGATGCAGTTGGTTGCTTCAAAATAGAAGTAATCAATCAACTGTAAAATAAACCAGTCCAAATTAAAAATTCTCAAAGTAGTTAGTCGACTTAATAATATCGATAGTAGACTGGAAAGAACATTGAGCAAATAAGATAAATTATTTGATTGTCCCTTTTTAACAATTAACTGATTTGCATTTTCACTCTTTTTTTTACAATGACGCATATCGCTTACAACTTCCCTTCAAGAATCAAGACATCAATGCTTCATCAATGACTTCAAAGAAGAAGAAAATTTCTGGTGATACCTTAATCTTATTCTCTTTATATGCTTAATATGAGCCACAATCACAACTACTATACATATACATGTGTGTCATTATTTTTGAAATTTTCACCTTCAATTTAACTGATATCTAGCAATCACTCACAACTGTTCTAATTATGCCCAGCCTATTCGCATAGCTATCATAAGTATGTCGTTCTCTAAGTTTTATAAATGCACACGTTAGTATCTTTATCTTCATACTTAAAGTTAGGGTGAGTGTAGTTATGGAGGGAACTACATTCCGTCAGTTTTGAAATATTTGTGTATTTTGTGGTTTCAGTCTTGAAAAAGATGGAGAGTGTGTGAAAACTACACAAAAACCTAAGTATGATGCTAGCTAGGAGAAAAATTCATTTAGTCTATGGTGGAGGTAACTATGGGTTAATGGGGTGCGTGTCTACAACTGCACATGTAGGAGGATATCAAGTTTCAAGTATTATTCCTACAACTCTAGCTACATCCAACATTATAGGGAAGAAAATTGGCGAAGAATTTAGAGTAGCTTTCATGCATGAGCACATGGCTAGAATGATGAGCAATGCTAATGCCTTCATTGCCTTACTAAGGGGTTTTAGTACTTTATAAAAAAAAAATTCAAATGGTCTCCTGGACATAACTAAATATGCATCACAAACCGATAGGTTTGTTAAATGTTAATCAATTCTTTGATGGTTTGTTGTCTTTTTTAGACCAACCTGCGGAACAAAGCTTTATCTCACACTCAGCACAGCGAATTCTCATCTTGGCTTCAAATGCTGAGGAGTTGATTGATGTTTTACAGGTATTTGTTCATGTACCTGATTCAGATAGATTGGATGGCAGACAACCGTAGGAAGCATAAATTGGATTTGGATCTTCATCTTTAACTGTAGTAGAACGTAGCCATTGCTGTACCACTTTTACTTTCTTAGGGTTTACTTGGATACCATCATTACCAACCATACTCCCTTAGAGTTTGTAAAACTATTTTCAAATATTGTTTATGATCCTCTGAACTTGGAATATTTTAGTATATCATCAATAAATATAATAACAAATTGATCCAGGGATGACTTCAATACTCTATTTATCAAATCCATGTATGCAGCTAGGCATTTGTCAAACCAAATGTCATCACTAAGAACTTATAATGCCCATACCAAGTCTTAAAAGCAATTTTTTTTGCAATATCCTCTTCCCTTGTTCTCAATTAATGATACCTAAATCTTAATCAAATTTTGAAAAATGTTGAGCACCCTATAGCTGGTCAAACATATCATCTATATGAGGTAATATGTATTTATTTCACACTATCACCTTAGTCAACTGTCTATAATTTATGCACAATTGCAGCGATCCATTTTTCTTTTCCATAAATATAATTGGAGCACTCAAAGAAAAAGTACTAGGTCGAATAAATATCTTATATAACAAATATTGCAATTGATTCTTCAATTCCTTAAGTTCAGTGGGTGTCATTTTATATGTGGTACAAACATTGGTTGGATTCCAATAAGTAAACCAATAACAAATTCTATTTATCATTTCAAGGTAATCCTGGAAATGTCTCATTGAACACATTAGGGAATTCTCTAACAACTAGACCTTGATCTACATTAGTGTATTTCATATCTATATCTTTGACCACTGCCAAATATCTTTGGCTCCTTTTTGTAATAACTTATGGACTGTTAAAGTAGAGATTAGATTACTAAATACCTCACTATGGTCTCCTTGTATCAAAAAATAAAATTCTTCAGGAATATTGAATTTAATCACCTTAAAGTGACATTCCAAAATGGCATGGCATAATGCCAACCAATCTATTCTCAATATCACATCAAAGTCTACCATATCCAAACAATGGGGTAAAACGGATATTATATTTAGAAATGATCATATTTGGAATTTGTCTCAATTTTTTAAATTCTCTAGAATGCATATCCCTTTCACTTTCAAGCAGTAATTGACCCATAGTTACCTCTTAAGATGTCACAATATTCAATCAACTTTATACTAGGAAATCTAACAACTTGGAATATAAAAGAAATTGAAACCCTATAGAATCCTTCACAGCACCTGAAGTATAAATATGTTCGCCTCATATCCATACTAAAGGTGCTACTAAAGAATCCTTTGCTCTGATAGCCACAGGGAAACCTAATGCTCTGATACCAACTTGTAACGACCCCAATTTACGAGCACGTGAAACAAATATTTTTTTTCTTGCAATCATATATTTTCCATATCATGCATAACACTATTCTTTATCATGACAATAGATACATATAGGTTCTCTCATGTATATACATTATACAAACCAAGATACAAATGTCAAAGTAACAAGAGAAGTAGGAATCCTACCTTTGGTGCTTAGAGCACACTGTAGAATACAAACACAGTATAATTCAAAAACTATGAGCCTTGAAAGCAACGTAGCATCACCTAGAGAATATGTCACCTAATTGATCACCTATCTGCAGGATCAGACTCTGTATTCTTATCTGAAAAATGTGAAAATATCGTGTAGTGAGTTTGACAACTCAGTAAGTAGAGGATACCTCTTATGATCTCTTACGGCAGCATACGGATGTAATCATTTTTTTAAATTTGTCACATAGAAAATACAGTTTAGAAGTACATCTATATAGGACCTGTATTTCAAATATTCTCAAATAAAAAGATATTCAAATATCCAAAACCATATTCAACACAATATGATCATTAAACAAATGTTTTGCTTAATTATATAAGCTATAGTAAAATATTAAGCTTTTGAGATAAAGTCATAACTTTTGTCGATGCATAATTAACATACTATATATGCACTAAAATTCTATTTTTTTTACATAATGCTCAAGTATGTTACAGCTCTCAATACACTCAATTCATTCATTTGCTATATGCATAGTGACCGATAGACTATAGTCACAATAAGTGATCAGGGAATGAGAGTTCATCACCTATATGCCTCCTTACATTAGCACTATCACTCAGTTGGAGCGGCCCTCCCTTGTCTCACTCAAGCTAATAGGGCATCCCCTACTACGTACGGTCTTAAGCCATACAACCCATCTATATTCATCCATACATATAAATACATATATATAAATGCATATTCATCAAATGGAATGTATAATTATCAAGCAACTTGCCATGAGCTTTACGCTTGCCATTCAATCATAACTAGTAACTTGATAGTTTTACAAATCAATGCCTCATGCACATAATATTCACTTTACCAAATAATGATAAATACATTTAGAACCACATATTTAATGAGTTTCAAAATCTATTTGCAAAACTATAATTTTCTTGAACTATATGCCAGTTCGTAAGCAAAATAGATATTTTAACACATTTTAGAAACTTATGATAGCATAAATAATTTGTAAATAGAATCTATTATATATTTTAAGTTCAAGAAGAGCATGGGGTAAGTCATAGAAAGAATTATTTGCTCACAAAGTCAAGGCTCCAGGTTGGACAGCCTAAAAATGCACTTTTCAAATCTTAATTTGACCAAATAAACCTCAAAAACGAGTCTGGAGGGTCTAAAAACCTAGGAAATGACTCTAAAATCGCACAATTTAACCTCTAGGAACTTGGTCAACATTGGTCAACTGATCGGTATTATTCACAATTGGAAAATACTATTCACCACCGAAAATCACTGCTCAAACTGGTCGGATTTACTATTCACGACCAACAAAAAGTTGTCAGATGGCCGAAAAATTTCATATCCAAAGGTTTATCTATCTCCTGAATCCATCTACGATGTTAGATTTCAATTTGAGGATTCTAAATAAGAGTTCCAAAGTTTACCTTTTTCTAAAATTTTCTACTTCCGATCTATTGCGATTCTGTGGCTTATTTGAAAAATCATTTAGCCAATATCGTAGTACTATTTGTCCTGAATCCAGTAGTTCCCTTAGTTTTGAGATCAGAGGTCAATAGGCACTTCAGATCTAGAAAAAAATAGAGGAGAGAGAAAATACTATTCATCACTGTTCATATATGCAGGTTTTTGATCTTTCATCACGTTCGCGTCACCCCCTCCCCCTTTTTTTTTACTTATTATTATTTAATAATTAACTATTCAAAATTTATCTTTTTGATTATATACATATAAATATTATTTTTCATCCTAAAATATCCCAAAAATTTCTAAAATTTTACATCCTTGCAAAAATTTAGTTGCAATACCAAATCATGACTTTTCTTGGTAAAATTTTAATAAAACAATTCACAATATAAAATATCTTCATGTATATTAAAAGAAAGAAATTTATAAAAATAAAAATAAAATTATTTAAATCCAAATATAATTATTTTAAGCAAAACAAAAATCATTTTTAATTAAAAATATATTTTATATAGCAAAACATTATTATTTAAAATTTACGAGATATTACAAAAATGATATAAGTAGGAGAAAAGTAAGTAGAGGCCAAGCATAAAGAAAATGAAAAGGTGAAAATAATATTTAAAAAAGAAGACGAATCTTATCAATGAAAATAATAAATAACAAGTGTATGTCCTAAACATTGTCATTGCATGAACTCTTTACCATCTTAAGTGTGTAATTTTGACATGAAAATATTTTATAAAGTGATATTCGAAAATAATTATGATCATGACATGATTGCATTTTACCAATGATTTTTGGTAGTGATTATGCTTTGATGATAAATTATGGCATGTGAGTATAATGAACATACTTATTATTGAAATCATTTATTTGGCTATTAACATGAAAAGAAAAGAGAAAAAAAAGAGACGAGCATGGTCACATGGCGGTCTGTGTGGTGCACCAGTACAGGATGCCTTACTTTCAGCTGATTATGTTAATGAGAAAGAAAGAGAAAGTGTGCCATGTCGGACGGAGCGAGAAAAGTTTGTACCGGAGAATAAAAAGTACTCACCTTGACGGGGGTAGCTTGATATGAAAATAAGTTGATAGCCATCATAATATTCTAAAAATAGTTATTCTTGCTATACATGTCATTACTGTACGATTTTCATATGCATAGATAAAGTGCATTCTTGTTACCTATGGTATTTGCTGTAGCTTATATAGATGAACATGTTATGCTAAGCTATATTGATGATGATTATGATTTATTGTTGAACCTACTATAATTTAATTCACACTATATTTCCATATCATGTTCAAAAAAATAGTTATGCAGATTTTTCTATGGCTCTGTGTTTTAGTGCACGTTGGATTGAGTTATTATATGTTGGACAGATCTCAAAAATTAATAAGGTGTTTGTGGTCCAGTTGGCTAAGATCCCTATGAAGGTTCAACCACCCGCACCCGTATCTCCAGAATTGGTCAACATGGATGAATAAGATGTAGATATTTATGTGTTTGATTTTTGTATGAACTTTTTGATTAATGATGTGTATGTGAACTTAGAATTATATCAGTGTTAATGGTAGACCTTAAACCTTGATTATGCTTGGTTAAATTAATTGAATGTTATTATGAGTTAATTAATTAGAAGTAAAGAGGTAATGACTTCATGGGACTTTACAAATATACATATTTAAAAAAATGGAGTTGTTACATAATTCCTAGAAAATCTTCAACTACTTTCGTGATTAAGATATCCTTAATTAACTATTAAGTTTCGACAATAACTTTCACCTTTCAATTCATTAGTTAATAACCTAAGATGTGATAAAACAGTGATCAAGTGTTCTATCAACTCGTATACATGCATAATAGTTAATCTTAATTAATCACAAATAATCATAATTAGGGTTCCAACAATTCTAAATTAATGTTGTATCATTACATCATAAGTGGATTTACCAAAGCCCTAGATTAAATCTACTCACACATGATTGAAAGAGAAATCATAAGCCAATTCATTAAACAATTCATAAATGTTCAATACAATACAAGAGAAAGGAGTAGAAGTAGAAAGAGATGTAAAGATAGAAAGATAAAACTTGATTGTAGAAAGTAGATGAATAAGGGATACAATACTTAAATCAATCTCAATTCTAGTCTATGAACATAAAGTAAACTATAATCCTACTCTAAACCTAATCTTAGAGTGTTTCCTAAGCCTAAAATACATCTAAATAAGTATGTATTTCCCCCGTATATATATCACTTTGGCTACTTAAAACACTTGAAAACACGAACTGTATGAACCCGAAGCAAGGCTGTGTTCTAGGACACGACTTGGTCATGCTTCAAGCTGGATTATGGAATTTTGCTCCACTTCTTACACAGAACACGGCCTAACTGTGTTCCAGGTGTCCCAAACACGACCTCGCCATGTTGGAGGCTAACATGGTCAGTTAATGTCAAATTCTTATGTGTTCTACTTGCATCCTCCTCAACTTTTTCCAAGTCTAGATAACTCTTCACATAAGTGTTTTCCCTTGATTCTTGGCCTCTTTTGCTCACCTACAAATAGAAAACAAAGCCAATCAGTATCCAAAGCAAGCAAAACAAAATAGAACAAAAAACTAGGAAATAATCACAAGTTAACTAAGAATTAGGGGATAAAATATAACCATTAAACACACAGTTTTTCCTTTTATTAGTAGTCAAAATGCTAGGGTTTAGAATTTTATAATTATAGGACAATTTTCTAGTAAGTGTAAATAGTGTTTCCGATATGTGTAACTTCATCCATATATATAGAGTTTGACTTTTCAATGTTGTTTTCTATGTTTTAGAACCTCTTAAGTCTCAAATTAAGTTCCAATTAATCATTTTCACTTTGAAAGTTAGTGAAAAAGATTCCCCAACCTTGGACCCTTAGTTTATAAGTGGATAATACATATCATAATGTGTTTTTATTAAATTTTCTCTATCTATATATAGAATTTACTTTATTAAATTCCTTTGAAATGAATTTCTATGCAACTCAATAAAAATCAACAAAATATTGCAAAGTAAAACTTTGAAACTTCACTTTTCTTTTGGGATTTCACATCTTAAACTTTAAAGAAGTTGAAATTTATGAGATAAACAAATGCTTCAATGTAAAGACACATAAGTAAAGCAAAATAATAATAATTTTATAAGTGCTTTTTTACTAGAAAAAATTAATAATTAAGTCTCGAATCTGTATATTCAATTAGTTTTAATCATTGAATTCTTGAGTGTAACCATTAATTTATAAAAATATCACATTCATAAGTACATATAAGTCATTATTTCCAAAACCTAACAATTAACTTTAATTGTATACTTTTACATTATTTAATTTTCATTCCTAAGATTGCTAGGTATAAAGGATATAGGTCTCCATTGTGAGAGCTTCTATAAATTTGTTCTTATGAGAATTGAATCATGACTTGCTCTTGGAATTTGTTATACCATTAATGACTATTGTGTTATATGCCTGAAAGAGAATATTGTAAGACTTTGTGGCCATGAATTATTGAATATGATATGAACTTGATTGTATGACTGTAAATGAGGAATATGTTGGGAAATGTTATGCTGATTTGTATTACCATGATTTGGAACTTTGAATTGGTCATATTTTGATTTTAGACTTAAGAATGCGGATGGAAGGTTGGGTTTTAAATTAAATTTCTTATTTTACTTCCTTTATGCAAATAATTTGCTTTTATAATCTTGTGACTCTTTAGGAGGAATATTAGTTAGAAACATTATCAACTAGCAATAACAAATGGTAGCCTTAGTACACCTTGAAATCCATAGCTAGTAAGGATGTTGCTAACCATATATGTAGGTCAACACATGCGGATTGGACTTTGTATGTTTAAGGAGTTGCTAGACACCTCTTTCTTTTTACGATGGTGTAATGCCTAGTTATTTTGGATGATGATTTCCCTCCCTTGCCATGAGCTTAGGAAACTTTGGATGGTTATGATGTAAAGTCATTCTACATGTCTTTCTTTTCTTGGAATATATGATTTACTTACATGAAGTATCAAAATAATTTTCTTAACTATTTTTCTAGCTTTATTATAGTTTGTCCACTTTTTCTTCTGTAATTTTAATCCTTCAATTTACTCCTAATGTGATACTTAAAAATTACATTTTTCAAGTTATTTTACCAAAGTTGTTTTCATGATTTTCCTAAAAAAAATTTATATTGAAAAACACATACCTATGGCTTGTCCTATTTTTGTTATGGTAGGAATTACCTTTTGTATTTATGTTTTTCATGTAGTAAAAAGGAACCTAATCCATCTCCTTTAGTTTGTGAGTAAGAGTAGGAGTTTCTTATGTTAAGTTTGTTTGATCCAATGTGCTCCTTTTTATGTTTGTTACTCTGTATGTTTTTGTAATCTTGAGGTTCTTTGAGAATCACAACCAGAATTCCCACTTCTGTTTTGTTCTAGATTTGTAAATTATTAATATTATTTTGTGTTGATAAATATTTTTGGATATTTTGAACCAATGAAAGTATGTTTATCTATGTTTCTAATGGTTTTTGATGTGGTTATGTGGTTAACAATATCAAGTCTCATTTTGATATGCTTAGGTTATGATGCTTATAGGTTATGAGGGTTAATCCCTTATATGTGTCGATCACATATCCCAAATTAAGGTCATGACAGTGCAATGCTTAATATCAATCCTTTATGCTCTTTACTTTATTGATATTTTTATTAAGGATAAACATACAATCTTAGATGAATATCATTATATCTTGGTATAACCTTGGTAATAGAATTAAAGTTATACGAAATTAACCTTATAAGTGTAACAACTCCATTTATGTAAATGTAACAATTTTTTTTTATATATTTGTAAAATTCCATGAAGTTATTACTACTTTAATTCTAACCACTTAACTCGTAATAATAATCACTTTAACCAAGCATAATTGTTATTAACATTGATACAATACTGAGTTTTCATACACACCATTATTTTACAAACTACACACCATTATTTTACAAACATTTGTACAAAGATATATATTAGCTCTAATCATCTATGTCGACTACTTCTGGGGACACTGGTGCGGGTGGCACGTCCACCGAAATCTCAGTCACATCTACAACAGATACATCTGAAATAACTGGAAGTTGCCTAAGGTAGGGCACCTCAATCCAACATACAGAAATAATAAGTGTCATAGAGAAAATCTGCATATTTATTCTTTTGAACATGATATGGAAATATAGTGAGAATTAAATCCCAATAAGTTGAACAATAAATCATAATTTACCATCAATATAGTTCATCATGTCATGTTCAGTTGTATAAACTACAGAAAATATCTTTGGTCACATGAATGCATTATATCTATGCACATAAGAATCATACAATAATGATATGTATGACAGGATTAATTATTTTCAGAATATCGTATGATGGCCATTAATTTATTCTCATTTCAAGCTACCCTGGTCAAGGTGAGTATCTTCTACTCTCTGGTATGGGCTTTTCTCGCTCTGTTCGACATGACCCACTTTCTCTTTCTTTTCTTATTAACATGATCATAACCTTTAGTAGGGAATCCCCTACTGGTGCACCACACGAATTTCCATGTGACTGTGCTCATTTCTTTTCTTTTCACAATGATAGCCAAAAATATGCTTTTAATAACAAGTATGTTCATCAAAATATAACTATTACCATAAATCATTGGTAATCATGCCATGAACATAAACATTTCAAATATCACTTTATAAAATATTTCCATGTCAGAATTTCACACTTAAGATGGTAAGAAGTTCATACAATGGCAATGGTTATGGCATATACTAGTAATTTATTATTTTCATTTATAAGATTCGTCTTCTTTTTTAAATATTAATTTTATTCCTTTATTTTCTTGATGTAGGTTTTCATCATATCTAACCTTCTCTTTATGCTTGGCCTTTGGTTTAGTAATTTTCTTCTTATTTATATCATTTTCAACATATGTTCCTACAAATTTATAGAGCATTGTTCTCCAATTTGATTTCTACTATTACCCTATAGTTAAAGAGGTTCATCTAGGATAGAAAAATGTTTAAAATAGGCTTAACCAGCTTCCAACACAGTCTGGCCATGTTCCAGGACACGGCCATACTTTAAAAATACTTCAAATGTACTAAAAAATAGCCACGAACACGGCTAGCCCGTGCTTGAAGCACCCAGAATACGGCCTGGCCATGCTCTGTGACCTTTTCTCACTAATCAGAGCATAACTCCCTCATTTTAACTTTGATTGAGGTGATCTTGGTGTCTACGGAAAGCTAAGACAATTATCTAAAACTATTATGTTAATCATATCAGCAAAATAGTAATAAATCTTGGTGTTATTACTCCCTTAAATGCAATATTATTTCTTCTCGGGTAGGTTCTTACCTTTACTTACCAATCTGACTATATCTCCCACATACGAATTCCAAATTAAGTGATTCTAGTGGCTAAACATCCGTGACACATAAATATATAATTCGTATGTTAACCTTTTATTTTAATTCCTTATATAAGTTTCCCAAAAATTAAAACACCGAAGCTATCCTAACATATTCTTCCCTTATTAACCATTTTCTGACCTATGTTTACTAATCGGAACATATCTACCTTATATGAACTCTAAATTGAATTATTCCAGTGGCTAAAAATCCGTGACACACGTAGCTATAATTATTATGTTAACCATTTATTTTAATTCCATTTAGATAATTCCCAGAAATTAAAATACCAAACTATCCTAACATATTCTTCCCTGATGAACCATTTTCTGACCTTTGACTTTTAATCAGACCATATCTACCTTATATGGACTCAAAATTGAATGATTCCAGTTGCAAAAAATCCCTGACACATATATCTTTAATTCTTATGTTAACCATTTATTTTAGTTCCTTATAGATTGTTCCCAGAAATTAAAACACCGAAGCTTAAAATTCTGCCAACCATAGCCATACCTATGCAGAACTATCTACACCAACCTAAGTATTCAAACATACATCACATGCAAGATCAATATGTAACATGATATAGCAACATACATGACCAATCATCAAAGTTCTAAGATCAAAATCTCATATAAATATTATAAGTTTCAAAAGTTTTCTTCAAAAAGAAATATCGTTAAACTTACCTAAGAATCTCCCTAGCTTACTTAGTGAATTGGTTTTCTTGTTTCCTCTTGAAAGAAGTAGCAAGATTCCTTCCTTCCCTTAGCTTTTCTAGCAACTTAGGTAAGAGAAGGAGGGTGAAGTTTTGAACCTCAAGGATGATGAAGAAAAATGGACTCGAGTGGAGATTAAGGTAACTTACCTTGAGTACTTAGCCTTTTAAACTTCTCCTTCTTCTTCCTTCCTTTCTTCTCTTCTCTTTCTCTCCTTTCCTCACTGTACCTTGCTTCTATTTCTCTCTCTTCCTCAGTTGGACGAAATTAAAATGTTGTAGGGGTGGGTTTTGCTTAAATAGACCACCAAATAATACACCTTTCATGATCATGGATCTACCTTATCACAATTAGGATGCACTTTGTTGAATTTTTAGAAAACAAACAACTTATGTTCTTGTCTTCCTCTTCTTTAGTCAAGATATGCATAGGAAAAGTAGATTTGTATTTTGAAAATTATGATGATATGTTTTTAAGATAAGGGACAAGGTCACTTTGATTTAGGGATTTATTTCCATTTTCTTTTGTCTTAAACAAGTATGATAGGTTTGCCTTTTTAGGTGGCAAATTTCTAGCCCTTGAATCTCCATTATTTGGTTGATATTATTTGTGTGGGACAAGAATGTTTTGTCCTAATGCCATATATTATCATACCACTTGCAAAAATTATGAGTGTAGGATATAAATGTTTTTGTCCTAAAGCCTTGTATTATCATGTCACTTGCCAAAATGATGAATGTAGAATCACACCACTTGCTAAATTTTTGTCTTAATGCCATGTAACCTAATCTTTATTATTATTACATTATTATATCATCACCTAATTTATTTTATTTTATTTTTCCTCTTGGATTTGGGCTTATTCCTACCCATTATGGGCTTATTCCTACCCATTTTCTTTGCTTTGGATAAAATTCTACCTTTCTTGGAGGGCTTGGTCACATTTTCATAATTTTTGGGCTATTGGTCCAATTACTATATTTTAGTCCAAGTCTATGTTTTATTTCTTGCTTAGGTTATCCAATGGGCTTGCTAGAAACTTATGTGAAGTGGAAAAACTCTATATAAAGTGTCCATAGATAACAGCCCAATGTATGGGTAAAGATTTTAAACTTAGTAACTCTAGTTCTTGAATTAGGAAAAATTACCCTAATCCAATGTTCTTGAAACTTTAAGACCTTTACTTGTTTCTAAAAGTTTATCTTCCTTATCCAAGAATTTTGCATCTCTTTAGTATGTTCTTTCTAATTTTTTCCTATTAGGTTTTCCCTCTTTATTTGTTCTTTTAATGTTAGAAACATTTTCTATGCATATACATAAGGTGAAGAATTTCTAAGGATTATATTTCCTTAGATATCTACAATATTGTCTAATAAACTTTATTTTCTTAATTATCAATAAAAGAAACGAAATTAGGGATGTACAATAAGACCTAAAAAGAATTAGGTACTAGGAATAGAAATGGATTGGTGTTGTAGTTGAAAGAAATCAGAGAAAACTGAGGGAAACAGGCGCCTATTGGATCTATTAGGTGCCTAAATAGTGGAGTTCTTGAAAAACAAAAGCAATCATATGCCTAAAGCATGTTTATTGGGAAAATTGGGATTGAAGGAAAAACAAAAAAGAATGCATTAGGTGCTTGCTCACTAGAAAATGCACATTTAGAAGGGAAACAAAATACTACATGTGCCTAAAGCCCATAATAGAAGCCTGCTAGTTGTTCAGAAGAACTCCTTACTTTTTTTTACTATAGCAATCTCAAAGGAATGAAGAAGGAACCTTAATCTTTAGTCATCATTTTTCCCAAAGCCTCGATAAGTAGTATCAATAAGTGGTACCAACAACAAGAAAAGTGATATTTGATGGTACACTTCTCATGGATGATATATTCTTGGAAGTTTGAATATTGGAATGCAAGTTTTTGAGTAGCTTCTAAACCTTATACTCCTTACTTGCTTCATCTTGATATATAAATAATTTAATGTCATTTCTTGTTCCTTTATCATATAAGTGCCAAGATTGGTATTTTATGTGAAAATTATAGCACATCTTTGAAATGATCCTTTGCATCTCAACAAGTATTTTCAAACCTCTTTTATCTTAAAAATTAGTTTTGAAAAACACATTTTGTGAAAATATTTTTTTGGATCTATTAAAGATAAGGAACTTGTTTAAAACTTTACGAGCCATGTGTCTTCTCTAAGAAAAATAGAAACTATGATCTTTGTATTAGAATTTCTATAATGTGCTCTATTATCTCTATCCTGAATATATTTACTATTCAAAGCACAAAAGTGTTTTATAGAAGGACTTAAGTCTTTACAAGTATTTGATAAGATAAAAGCTGATTCCATAATTTGTTCTTCTCTAAAATTTTGTTTTTTGGAAAAACTTGCTTTAAATATCTTGTGATATTTGAAATAAAAATTAGAATTATGCTTATTTTGAATTTTTATACCTTTCATAGCAGTGGTTGATTAAGACTGAATTATACTTAATATTTACATTAGTATCCTAAATTGAGATTATGTGCAGGCCATTATTGCTTACCTTATATTGTGTTGGATATATATATATATATATATATATATATATATATATATATATATATATATATATATATATATATATATTAGAAGGCATACTTTAGCATGCATCTTATCAAGCATAATATGTGTGTTTGTGTGTGTGTGTATATTGAAATCTTCATATGTATGCTAGTAAAATGAATGTTGTGCGCTTAAATGGTATGTAATAGAATCTTTGTGCATGTGAGGTATCATATTTGTAATATGCCATAATAATCTCTAAGGCTACTGACTCATAGTAGGTAAATTTCTCTTATCTTAAGCTTTATAATAACTTGTTGTATAAGTGCATAGTTTACAGGAGAGCACTTTTGTGATCTTTTTATCTTCATAGCTCTCATCTTTTGAAAAAGGAATTATGTGCATCAATCTTGCCTAGTACCTCTTTTGATGATATACATGTTTTAAGGGGAAGAAAAATCTTTGATAGTTTTCATATCTTTTAACTCATATTCACCTCTCATAGAATTGTTACATATGCTTATTTGATAAAGTGGCTCTATGCAAAATGTTTAATGGTCTATATACTAAGTTTTAATAATCTATATGCTTATGTGACCATATGCTTTAGCCCTTTATGTATAGCTATTTTGATATCATATGCTTATCTTGGATGAGAAATAAAGGGAGAAAAGGTTTTTCCTTTCCCTGTACCTTTTTCCTAATGTCAAATAGGGGAAGAAGAATAAAGAAAAGAAAAATATGTAATACATCTAACCTATAATAAGAAGAACATATTTTTCTTTGGTGACTTGTTATCATAAAAAAAGGAGAGATTGTTAGCCCTATAATCCTATGCCATATGTCATGCCCCTACTTTTAAGGGCACGTGAAACACATATTTTATGGATAGATTGTTATTATAATAGGTATAATACAAGCGCTCATTATGGAAACATATACAAATAGGTTCTCTCATGTAAACACAATATACAAACCAAGTTTATATATATCAGAGCAACAATAGAAGCAAGGATCCTGCCTATGGCGTTCAAAGCATACTCTAGAGTAAAAGTACAATATAAATAAAAAATCTACAAGCCCTAGAAACAAAGTAGGCTCACTCAGAGAATATCATGTCTAGCTAATCACCTATTTGAAGGATCAGATTCTGTATCTTTATCTTAAAAAAATGTAAATATTGTGTAATGAGTTTAACAACTCAGTGAGCATATAATACCTACTATGACCACCTAGGTCAACATATGGATGTACTCATAGTTTAAAATTTATCATGTAAAAAATTACAGTTTGAAAGTACATCCATATGGGACCCGTATTTCAAATATTCTCAAATAAAAGAATATTCAGATATCCAAACCCATATACTGTACTGTATGATTATTAAACAAATGTTGTTATGCATCAAAATATTTTATATGAAAATATTAGGAGGATATCATATTAGAACCACTATATCAGAGTTCAAGCCCTTCCATACTTTGGTAGTGTAGGATTTTCCTAAACTTAGCATCTTAGTTAAGGTTTGCCTTACCACCATTCAAGCGGACACGCGAAGGGACTCTAATATTACTTTATAAAATATTTCTATGTTGTAATTACACACTTAAGATAGTAAGGAGTTCATGCAACGGCAATGCCTAGGGCATACACTAGTCATTTATTATTTTCATTTATAAGATTCTTCTTCTTTCTTAAATATTACTTTCATCTTTCACTAATTAGAGTATAACTCCGTCATTTTAACTTCGATTGAGGTAATCTTGGTGTCCATTTAAAGCTGAAAAAATCATCTAAAACTTTTATGTGGAACAATTTAGTAAAAATGTAAGGAATCTTGGTTTTATTACTCCCTCAAATTTAATATTATTTCTTCCCGGGTAGGTTTTGACCTTTACTTACTAATCTGACCATATCTCCCTCCTATGGACTCTATATTGAGTGATACCAGTGGCACAAAATTTTTGAGTCATATATCTATATTTTTTATGTTATCCATTTCTTTTAATTCCCTACAAATATTTTCCAGAAATTTAAACACAGAAGCTTACCTAACAAATTCTTCCCTGGTTACTAGTTTCTGACCACTACTTACTAATCTGACCGTTTCTCCCTCATATGGATTCTAAATTAAACAATTCTAGTGGATAAACTTTTGTAAGACATATTTCTATATTTTTCATGTTAACCATTTCTTTTAATAACCTATAGATTGTTCCCAAAAATTCAAACACATGAGCTTACCTAACAAATGCTTCCCTGGTTTACCATTTTCTGACCACTTCTTACTTATTTGACCTTATCTCCCACATATAGATTCCAAATTTAATGATTCCTGTGGCTAAAATTTCGTGAGACATATAAATATATTTTTCATGTTAACCATTTCTTTTAACTCCCTACAAAATGTTCCAAGAAATTCAAAAATAGAAACTTACCTAACAGATTCTTTCCTGATTAACCATTTTCTAACCACTACTTACTAATAAGACCATATCTCCCTCATTTTAACTCCAAATCGGGTGATTCTAGTGGCTGCTAATATGTGATACATATATCTGCATTTTTTATGCTAACCATTTCTTTTAATACCTAAATAATTCTTCCCAGAATCTCAAAAACAGAAGATTCCCTGATTACTCCGAAATCCAATTTTCTAACTAAGTCCTTCCTAAGGTTTTAGTTCATTCTTTTATTACATCCTCTTCCATTTAATTCCTAATTACATCTAACCATAAGATTACTTATTTCAACATTTTAATTAGATTCCTTAGACTTAATTTAACATGTTCCATCTTCTACTTCTCAAGAAAACAGAAATCAAATCATGTCTTATTAAGGGTGATTCCCAACAGAAATTTCTCATGGTCTTCTTCTAAGTGTTTAAGGCCATACTCATTTTATCAATCCAATCATATTTCATTAATTTTTCACCACATTCAAATATACATAACAACAACATAAAAGCCCTAAATTTTTGCCACCCATAGCCATATCTATGTAGAACTTTCCATACCAACCGTAGTATTCAAAACATCCATCACATGCAAGATCAACATGTAACGTGATATAGCAACATCCATGGCCAATCATCAAAGTAGCAAATATTGTAAATTTCATTGAAGTTCTAAGATCCAAATCCCATATAAATGTTACAAATTTCAAAGCTTTTCTTCAAAAATAGATATTGTTAAACCTACCTAAAGATCTCTCTAGCTCCCTTAGTGAATTCTTTTTCTTGTTTCCTCTTAAAGGAAGTGGCAAGATTCTTCCTTTCCCTTAACTTTTCCAGCAGCTTAAATAAGAGATGGAGGGTGATTTTTGAACCCCAAGGATGAAGAAAAAAGATGGATTCAAATAGAGATTAAGATAACATACCTTGAGTACTTAGTCTTTCATACTTCTTCTTCTTCCTTCTTTTTCTCTCCTCTCTTTCTCTCCTTTCCTCATTCTACCTTGCTTCTATTTTTCCCTCTCCCTCACTTGGACGAAATTCTAATGTTATAAGAGTGGTTTTTGTAACATCCTTAATTTCGTTTCTTTTATTGATAAAGGAACATAAAAAAAAATTTAATTAAGGAAATAAAATTTATTAGACAATATTTTAGATATCTAAGGAAATATAGTCCTTAGAAATTCTTCACCTTATGTATATGCATAGAAAATGTTTCTAACATTAAGAGAACAAATAAAGAAGGAAAATCTAATAGGAAAGAAATTAGAAATAACATACTAAAGAGATACAAAATTCTTGGATAAGGAAGATAAATTTTTAGAAACAAGTAAAGGTCTTAAAATTTCAAAGAACATTGAATTAGGGTAATTTTTCCTAATTCAAGAACTATAGTTACTAAGTTTAAAATCTTTACCCATACATTGGGCTTTTACCTATGGACACTTCATATAGAGTTTTTTTCACTTCACATAAGTTTCTAGCAAGCCCATTGGATAACCTAAACAAGAAATTAAACATAGACTTGGACTAGGATATAGTAATTTCACAAATAGCCCAAAAATTATGAAAATGTGACCAAACCCACCAAGAAAGGAAGAATTTTATCCAAAGCAAAGAAAATGGGTAGGACAAGCCCATAATGGGTAGGAATAAGCCCAAATCCAAGAGGAAAAATAAAATAAAATAAATTAGATGATGATATAATAATAAGAATAAAGATTAGGTTACAAGGCATTAAGACAAAAAATTTAGCAAGTGGTGTGATTCTACATTCATCATTTAAGCAAGTGGCATGATAATACAAGGCTTTAGGACAAAAACATCTATATCCTACACTCATAATTTTAGCAAGTGGTATGATAATACATGGTATTAGGACAAAACATTCATAGCCCACACAAATAATATCAACCAAATAATGGAGATTCAAGGGCTAGAAATTTGCCACCTAAAAAGGCAAACCTATCATACTTGTTTAAGACAAAAGAAAATTGAAATGGATCCCTAAATCAAAGGGACCTTGTCCCATATCTTAAGAACATATTATCATAATTTTCAAAATACAAATCTCCTTTTCCTATGCATATCTTGACTAAGGAAGAGGAAGACAAGAACATAAGTTGTTTGTTTTCCAAAAATTCAACAAAGTGTATCCTAATTGTGATAAGGTAGACCCATGATCATGAAAGGTGAATTATTTGGTGGTCTATATAAGAAAACCCACCCTTACAACATTAGAATTTCATCCAAGTGAGGGAGAGAAAAAAATAGAAGCAAGGTAGAGTGAGGAAAGGAGAGGAAGAAAGGAAGAAAGAGGAAGGAGAAGTCTAGAAGACTAAGTGCTCCAAGTAAGTTTAACAATATTTCTTTTTGAAGAAAACTTTTGAAACTTATAATATTTATATGAGATTTTGATCTTAGAACTTTTATGATTGGTCATGATGTTGCTATATCATGTTACATATTGATCTTGCATGTGATGTATGTTTGAATACTTAGGTTGGTGTAGATAGTTCTGCATGGTTATGGCTATGGGTGGCAGAATTTTAAGTTTCGGTATTTTAATTTCTGGGAACAATCTATAAGGAATTAAAATAAATGGTTAACATAAGAATTAAAGATATATGTGTCCCGGAGTTTTAGCCACTGGAATCATTCCATTTGGAGTCCATATGAGGTAGCTATGGTCTGATTAGTAGTCAAAGGTCAGAAAATGAATCATCAGGGAAGAATATGTTAGGATAGCTTCGGTAATTTAATTTCTGGGAATTATTGGTAGGGAATTAAAATAAATGGTTAACATAAGAATTCAAGATATGTATGTCATGGATTTTTAGCCACTGGAATCATTCAATTTGGAGTCCACATGTGGTAGATATGGTCCGATTAGTAAACCAAGGTCAGAAAATGGTTCATCAGGGAAGATTATGTTAGGACAGCTTTTGTATTTTAATTTCTGGGAATTATTTGTATGGAATTAAAATAAATGGTTAACATGAACCTTATATATCTATGTCTCATGGAAATATGCCCACTGGAATTATGCAATTTGGAGTTCATATGAGGTAGATATGATCTGATTAGTAAGCAGAGGTCAGAAAATGTTTATTCAGAGAATAGTATGTTATTAATGTTTTAGTTTTTGAATTTCTGGGAATATTCTGTAGGGAATTAAAATAGCGCGCCAACATAACAATTATAGATATATGGCTCATGGAATTTTACCAACTGGAATAACTCAATTTGGAGTTCAAATTTGAGAGATATTGTCTAATTAGTTAGTAAAGGTCAGAACCTAAACGAGAAGAAATAATATTAAATTTAAAGGAGTAATAACACCACAATATCATACTATTTTGTTGATATGATTAACATAATAGTTTTAGATAATTGTCTTAGCTTTTCATAGGCTGTGTTAAAAGTTAGTAAAATGAGAGAGTTATGTTCTGATTTATAAGCAAAGGCTGTGTTAAAAGTTAGTAAAACCTACTTCCAATATTTTTCTACCCTAGATGAATTTTTAAGGTAATAATAGAAATCAATTTGAGGAAAAATGCTCTATAAAATTTGTAAGAACATGTGTTGGAAATGATATAAGTAGAAATAAAATGACTAAATGCCTAGACATAAAGAAAATGAAAAGAATTATTCTAGTTACTAGAAAAAAATTGTGATTTGTGAAAAGTGCATGTCTAAGGAAAGCTCTGGCAAGGAAAGACTTGGTACTTAAACGTGTCCATTAGTGACCCACCTCTCTTTTCTGAGAACTTTCCTGGTGCGCTGTTTACAGACTACAATTACTATCCAGTTATCGAGGTATTAGTGTGAAATTTTGACATGGAAATATTTTATAAAGTGAAAATTAGAAAATGATTATATTCATGGCATAATTTCAGTTTACCAATGAATTTTGAGAATGATTATGTTTTGATACATTATGGCATGAGAATATAATGAACATACTCGTTATTGGAATCATATTTTCGGCTATTAATATGAAAAGAAAAGAAATGAGCACGGTCACATGGCAATCCATGTGGTGCACCAGTAGGGGACGCCCTACCAACGGTTATGATTATATTCATGAGAAAAGAAAGAGAAAGTGTGCCATGTCGGACGGAGCGAGATAAGCCCGTACCGAAAAGTAGAGAATACTTACCCTGACCGGGGTATCTTGAAGTAAGAATAAGTTGATAGCCATCATATGAAATTCGAAAAAATAGTTATTCATGCCATACATGTCATAACTGTATAATTTTCATGTGCATGATAAAGTGCATTCATGTGACCTAAAGATATTTTCTGTAGTTTATACAGCTGAACATGACATGATGAATTATAATGGTAAATTATGATTTATTGTTGAACTTACTGGGATTTAATTCTCACTATATTTCCATATCATGTTCAGAAGAATAAATATGCAGATATTCTCTATGACACTTATTATCTCTGTACGTTGGATCGAGGTGCCCTGCCTTGGGCAACTTCCAGTTATTTCAGATATAACTGTCGTAGATGTAACTGAGATTCCAGTGGACGTGCCACCCGAACCAGTGTCCCCGGAAATAGTCGATATAGATGATTAGAACTAATATGTATCTTTGTACAAATGTTTGTAAAATAATGGTGTGTAGTTTGTAAAATAATAGTGTGTATGGAAACTCAATATTGTATAAATTAAATAAATGTTATATTGAGTTAAGTTGTAACGAGGTAATAACTTCATGGTATTTTAAAAAAAAATTACATAAATGGAGTTGTTACAGTTTTTGCTTAAATAAATTATCAAGTGGTCCTCCTTAAATAATTATGGGTTTACCATATCACAATTAGGATGCACTCAGCTCCTTTTTTTTTTGTCTCACTCAAGTATGATAGATTTTTCTTTCTAGTTGGCAAATTTCCAACCTTTGAGTCTCCTTTTCTTGGCTGAAATTATTTGTGTAGTTTAGGGATATTTTGTCATAATTCCATGTATTATTACCTATTATATCTTGAAATGATGAGTGTAGGATATAGATGTTTTGTCCTAATACCGTGTGACCTAATCTTGATTACTACTATAATACTATTTCATCGCATGATTTTTATTTTTCCCTCTTGGATTTTGGCTCATTCTTGCCCATTTTCTTTGCTTTGGCTGAAATTCTACCTCTCATAGAGGGTTTGGTCACATTTTTATGATTTTTGGACTATCGGTCTAACTTCTATATCCTAGTCCAAGTCTATGTTATATCTCTTGCTTGGGCTATCCAATTGGCTTGCTAGAAACTCATGTGAAGTGGAAATGTAATGTCCATAGGTGAAGGCCCAATGTATGGGTAGAGATGTTATACTTAGGAATTCTAACTTTTGAATTAGAAAAAATTACCCTAATCCAATTTTCTTAAAATTTTAAGACATTTACTTCCAAAAATTTACCTTCATTACTGAAGAATTTCGCCTTTCTTTAGGATGTTATTTCTAATTTTTCCTATTAGGTTTTCTCTCTTTACCTACTCGCTTAATGTTAGAAACATTTTCTATGCATACACATAAGGTGAAGAATATCTAAAGCTTATATTTTCTTAGATATCTAAAATTTTTTTAATAAATTTTATTTCCTTAATTAAATATTTGTGTACCCTTATTAGTAAAAGAAACAAAATTAGGGATGTTACAGGAGACATCCTGCTCTCCTTCACATATCATAATCTGTGTGTTAGCCGTCATACACAAGGTAAGGCTCCAAGTTGGATAGCCCCAAAATACACTTTTTCAATCCAAATTTGACCAAATAGATCTAAAAAACGTGTCTAGAGGGTCTAAAAACCTAGGAAATGACTCAAAGAGCTTTGTCAACGCCAGTCAACCAGTGCTCATTGTTCTTGGCCAGAAATATTGTTCACATCAGCCAAAATCACTATTTATATCAGCCTGGAGTTACTGTTCACACCTATCAGAATCACTATTTATACCAGTCAGAGTTACTGTTTATGACATCAAAAGTTGTCAAATGGCTAAGAAATTTCATATCCTATAGTTTATCTTTCTTATGAATCCATCTATGATGTCAGATTTTTAATGTGACGACTCTAAATAGGAGTTTCAAAACTTACCTTTTTCTAAGATTTTTTACTTTTGATCTCCGGCTAATTAGAACAATTATTCGACCAATATCGTAGTAATCTTTATTGTGAATCTAATGGTACCCTTAGTTTTGAGATTGGAGGCTTAAAGTTTCTCCAAATCTAGAGAGAGAAAGTTACTATTAATACTATTCATTTGCCCTGGAAATTTTTTGTCTCTTTTTTTTCAAATAATAATGGAGGGACCAATTAGCAATTTGCTAATTATTAGAGGAAATCCTTGCAAATTTCATTATTTACATTTTGACCCCTAAACTTTTAGGAAATTACAATTTGACTTAAAAAATATTAATAATTTTTCATTTTCATCCTTAAAACCTTTCAATTACATCCCTACTTCTTTATTTCTTTATATAATCCATACATAAATGAAAATTAATATATCTTAGGGGTGTTATAGCATAGGTTTTGATGATAACAAATGTGAAAGTTGTCATATATACTACAAGTATGTATGCTTATTTGATTATACATGTTAGCCATGATCTTTGTAACAACTCCATTTATGTAAATGTAACCAACTTTTTTTATATATGTAAAATTCCATGAAGTTATTACTACTTTAATTCTAACCAATTAACTCGTAATAATAATCACTTTAACCAAGCATAATTGTTATTAACAGTGATACAATACTGAGTTTCCATACACACCATTATTTTACAAACATTTGTACAAAGATACATATTAGTTCTAATCATCTATGTCGACTACTTTCGGGGACACTGGTGCGGGTGGCACCTCCACCAGAGTCTCAGTCACATCTACTACAGATACATCTGATATAACTGGTAGTTGCCCAAGGTAGGGCACCTCGATCCAACGTACAGAAATAATAAGTGTCATTAAGAAAATCTGCATTATTCTTCTGAACATGATATGGAAATATAGTGAGAATTAAATCACAGTAGGTTCAACAATAAATCATAGTTTACCATCAATATAGTTCGTCATGTCATGTTTAGCTGTATAAACTACAGAAAATATCTTTGGTCACATGAATGCATTATATCTATGTACATAAGAATCATACAGTAATGATATGTATGATATGATTAACTATTTTCAGAATATCATATGATGGCCATCAACTTATTCTCATTTCAAGCTACCCCGGTCAGGGTGAGTATCCTCTACTCTCTGGTACGGGCTTTTCTCGCTTCGTCCGACATGGCACACTTTCTCTTTCTTTTCTCATAATCATAATCATAACCGTTGGTAGGGCATCCCCTACTAGTGCACCACACAGATTGCCATGTGACCGTGCTTATTTCTTTTCTTTTCACAATGATAGCCAAAAATATGCTTTCAATAACAAGTATGTTCATCAAAATATAACTATTACCATAAATAATTGGTAATCATGCCATAAACATAACCATTTCAAATATCACTTTATAAAATATTTCCATGTCAGACTTTTACACTTAAGATGGTAAGAAATTCATACAATGGCAATGGCTATGGCATATACTAGTCATTTATTATTTTCATTTATAAGATTTGTCTTCTTTTTTAAATATTAATTTTATTCCTTTATTTTCTTGATGCAGGTTTTCATCATATCTAAACTTCTCTTACTAATCAGAGCATAACGCCCTCAATTGAACTCCGATGTAGGTGATCTTGGTGTTAATTTCAAGATAAAATAATTATCTAAAACTATTATGTTGAACATTGTAGAGAAATATTAAGAAATCAAGGTGATATTACTCCCTAAATGTACATGTTATTTCTTCTCGGATAGATTCTGACCTCTACCTACTAATTGGACCATATCTACCTCATATGGACTCCAACTTGAGTGATTCCAGTGGCTAAAATCTGTTACACACATATCTATAATTATTATGTTAACCATTTATTTTAATTCCATACAGATAATTCCCAAAAATTAAAATATAGAAGCTATCCTAACATATTCTTCCCTGATGAACCATTTTCTGACCTTTGACTACTAATCAGCTCATATATTCCTCATATGGACTCCAAATTGAATAATTTCCATGGTTAATAATTTGTGACACATATAGCTATAATTCTTATGTTAACCATTTATTTTAATTCCATACAGATAATTCCCAGAAATTAAAATACAGAAGCTATCCTAACATATTCTTCCCTGATGAACCATTTTCTGACCTTTGCTTACTAATTGGAACATATCTACCTCATATGGAACCAAATTGAATTATTCCAGTGGTTAAAAATCCATGACACACATAGCTATAATTCTTATGTTAACCATTTATTTCAATTCCATACATATAATTCCCAGAAATTAAAATATTGAAGCTATCCTAACATATTCTTCCCTGATGAACCATTTTTTGACCTTTGACTACTAATCGAACCATATCTACCTCATATGGACTTCAAATTGAATGAGTCCAGTGGCTAAAACTCCGTGACACATATATCTTTAATTCTTTTGTTAACCATTTATTTTAATTCCCTATAGATAATTCCCAGAAATTAAAACACAGAAGTTAAAAATTTTGCCACCCATAGCCATACCTATGCAGAACTTTTTATATCAGTCTAAGTATTCAAACATACATCACGTGCAAGATCAATATGTAACATGATATAGCAACATCATGACCAATCATCAAAGTTCTAAGATCAAAATCTCATATAAATATTATAAGTTTCAAAAGTTTTCTTCAAAAAGAAATATTGTTAAACTTACCTAAGAATCTCTCTAGCTCAGTTAGTGAATTGGTTTTCTTGTTTCCTCTTGAAAGAAGTAGCAAGATTCCTCCCTTCCCTTAGCTTTTCTAGCAGCTTAGGTAAGAGAAGGAGGGTGAGTTTTTGAACCTCAAGGATGAAGAAGAAAAATGGATACAAGTGGAGATTAAGGTAGCTTGTCTTAAGTACTTAGCCTTCTAAACTTCTCCTTCTTCTTTCTTCCTTTCTTCTCCTCTCTTTCTCTCCTTTCCTCACTCTACCTTGCTTCTATTTCTTTCTCTTCCTCACTTGGACGAAATTAAAATGTTGTAGGGGTGGGTTTTGCTTAAATAGACCACCAAATAATACACCTTTCATGATCATGGGTCTACCTTATCACAATTAGGATACTCTTTGTTGAATTTTTTGAAAACAAACAACTTATGTTCTTGTCTTCCTATTCCTTAGTCAAGATATGCATTGGAAAAGGAGATTTGTATTTTGAAAATTATGATGATATGTTCTTAAGATGAGGGACAAGGTCCCTTTGATTTAGGGATTCATTTCCATTTTCTTTTGTCTTAAACAAGTACGATAGGTTTTCCTTTTTAGGTGGCAAATTTCTAGCCCTTGAATCTCCATTATTTGGTTGATATTATTTGTGTGGGATAGGAGTGTTTTGTCCTAATGCCATGAATTTCCATACCACTTGCTAAAATTATGAGTGTAGGATATAGATGTTTTTGTCCTAAAGCCTTGTATTATCATGCCACTTGCCAAAATGATGAATGTAGAATCACACCACTTGCTAAATTTTTGTCTTAATGCCATGTAACCTTATCTTTATTATTACTACATTATTATATCATCACCTAATGTATTTTATTTTATTTTTCCTCTTGGATTTGGGCTTATTTCTACCCATTATGGGCTTATTGCTACCCATTTTCTTTGCTTTGGATAAAATTCTACCTTTCTTGGAGGGGTTGGTCACATTTTGATAATTTTTGGGCTATCGATCCAATTACTATATCCTACTGCAAGTCTATGTTTTATTTCTTGCCTAGGTTATCCAATGGGCTTGTTATAAACTTATGTGAAGTGGAAAAACTCTATATGAAGTGTCCATAGGTAAAAGCCCAATGTATGGGTAAAGATGTTAAACTTAGTAACTCTAGTTCTTGAATTAGGAAAAATTACCCTAATCCAATGTTCTTGAAATTTTAAGCCTTTACTTGTTTCTAAAAATTTATCTTCCTTATCCAAGAATTTTGCATCTCTTTAGTATGTTATTTCTAATTTTTTTTCCTATTAGGTTTTCCCTCTTTATTTGTTCTCTTAATGTTAAAAACATTTTCTATGCATATACATAAGGTGAAGAATTTCTAAGGATTATATTTCCTTAGATATCTAAAATATTGTCTAATAAATTTTATTTCTTTAATTAAATATTTATGTACTTTTATCAATAAAAGAAACGAAATTAGGGATGTTACAATCTTAATTTTTAATGTCAAATATCTTATATTTAATCATGCTCTATGCACTTTCTCCATGTTGTGCATTCTTACACATGCACATACACATATATCCAATATTTGTTGCAAAGTGTTTATATATCTTGAAAATTAAATATATCCTTGAATCATATATATTGCTCTTTAGACTAACTACTTGGTCTATAAGTTGAATACCTTTCTATGCAGGATGGTGTTGTTGTGTCTATATTTTACTAATTAACGCAAGCGCACGACGTAGCTGTAGCTAGTCCGGCGAGTACGGGTCGTATTCCATAGAGAACAATGTCAACTACTAGAATGATGCGAAATATGCTATCTAAATCGATGTAATTCAATGGAGAGTTTGTCATAATTAAGTAAATTAAGAATTTAATTAACAAAGCCTAGGGTTAGGGTTCACCACACTTATGATATTCAACATCCATCTTGTACCTCTAATTGCAATTATCTAGATTAGTTGGGGATGGTTTAGCCTTAATTAACTAGCAATCTCTTTCAAGCATTACTAATCGTACCTAGGTTAAACAAATTGCCTACTTTCGTGGTTTTTAGTTTAACCTAGGTTCATTAAGTTCTATGCCAACCATGGAAGTCAATTAATTCATAGAGAACCTTAAACTACTTTCGTGATTAAGATATCCTTAATTAACTATTAGGTTCCAGTATTAATCTTCACCTTTCAGTTCATCAATTAAGATCCTAAGACGTGATAAAACGTTGGCCAGACATTCATCAACTCATATAATCAATGCATAATAGCTAATCCTAATTAAACATGGATAACACAATTAGGGTTCCAACAATTCAATTAGCACAATGTATCATCATATCATAAGTGGGTTTACCGAAACCCTAGATTAAAACTACTCAAGCATGATTAAAAGAGAAAACATAATTAAATTCATTAAAGTCATCATCAATGTTCAATACAAACCAAGAGAAAGAGTAGAAGTAGAGATGAGTGTAGAGATAGAAAGATAGAACTTGAATTGCTGAATGTAAAGAGTAAGAGATACACACTTGAATCAAATCAAATCTATTCTAAAAACATAAATTAAACATTAATCCTAGTAAAAAACTAATCTAATGGTGTTTCCTAAGCCTAAAACTGAGTAAAAGAATGTTTGAATGTGTCTGGATATGTTCCTCTACGTTTCCCTATCAATATATATCACTTTGGCTGCTCAAAACCCTAAAAAATATGATGTGTACAGACCAAAAGCACGGCTGTGTTCCAAGACACAGCCTAGCCGTGCTTCAGGCTGGATTCTGGGGCTTTTCTACATCTTTTGCCCAGAGCACGGCCTTGCTGTGTTGGGGGCTGCCATGCTCCTTTCTTGCCAATTTTTGGTGTGTTGCCTCCTTGCTTCCTCCTTAGCATATTCTAAGTCCATATGGCACTTCTCATGGGTGTTTTCCCTTGCTTCTTGGCCTCTTTTGCTCTCCTACAAACATAAAATAGACCAAAGCAGTATTTAAAGCAAAGCATAACCAAATGCAGGAAAATAATCACAAGTTTACTACTAATTAGGGGATAAAATATAACCATTAAACACTCAAATTTCCCCTTTATCAGGTCTTAAGTAAGAAATTTTAACAAAAGATGCTCCAAGTAATGAAGAAAAATATTTAAATTCATTGAAGCTTGGAATGTATCAAAGATTGGATGGATTCAAGGCAAAAGAACCACGGTTGAAGTTGTGTTTATCTCTTAGGTTTCCCTAGTCTTAGAATTCTTGTAATAGAAAAACATAGAGAAGCTTGACCTCATAAAAAAGTTTTAAAACTTTTTCAGTTTGGTTTTCTAAGTTTGTTGGTGATTAGTTCGTAAAAATTATTGAAAGAAAGTTTTTCAAAGTGCTATAGAAGCTTGCTAAGTTTAATAGGTGTTTAGTGATCTCTAAAGATACCTATTGGTTTTTAGAATTTGAAAAATAATGAACAGAAGCACTAATAGGCACCTACAGCAACAACCAGACACTGATGTTGTTCTAGAATTTTGAATTATAGAGCAAAAAGTGCATATAGCTTTTAACAAGCACTTATAGCCGTTCTACAAATGTAATACCCTATAGTTTTCAACGATTATGTTTTGTTATAAATTATTACATTTAGTTTCAAATGACTATGTTTTGCCTTAAGTGATTTTTGTTCTACCTTAATAAGCTTGTTTTGTCTTGAATAAGTATATTTTTGTTTTAATATGTATATGAAGTTTATTTTATGTTTTCTTAAGGAAATTTATGAAAAAGGAGAATAAATAGGGTTTTTACATATATAATCTAAGTTGGATTCACATAGAGTTTTAAGAGGAATTTTATTAAATTCAAAGGATTTTGTTTTATTTATTAAAGTTAGAGAATTTTATTTTATATGTTATATAGTTTTTTTGGAAATTATGTGAGGAAATAGAATGGCTTAAGTTTAAGGGTAAAATGGTAATTTTCAAATTTTTTAGCGATAAAAGTCACGAGGCATCAGATTTTATGGCAAAATATTGTACAAACCATGGAGGGTTATGCTAGATTATATATATGCATATTGAAGCAATAATTTTAGCTATGTGTTTTTTTTGGAACTGGGGTTTCTAAGAGGTTAAGTAATTCATTGGGATGTACTATCTTAGTAAGAGGAATGGAAATAGGTTATTCTATTTGACAAATTTGAAACATAGAGAATGACTTTAGAATGATATTTGGTGATAATGAATGTAAGAAATTAAGGATTTGCATGAATGTCATCTTAGGTCCTTTATTAAATGATATGAATCATGTAAAGTTAGTGTAACCAAAACATAACTTGTTGAAGAATTGGAAGTTATGGAATATATTATAATTAGATAAAGAAATGAAATTCTTAGTTATTGAAGACACCAAGTAAATGGATACAAAACAATAATTTAAGTTTGAAAATGGAAGTGAATGGTAGCTTTGAATATGTGATTATGATGAATGATTATAAGTGCATGTTAATTTCGAGTAAAGATAGTGAACATAAAGTTGCGGCATATTAGGATGAATCTAAAAGTTATTTATAGGGACAATTGAGAATGGAAATGTTAGAAAATTATGAATTTAATGTGAATAATGATTTTGTATGTATATTGTGATTATGGAAAAATTGAGGAATTTTTTTATAGCATCCTAATAAAATGGTTGTTGTTCTATAATTTGGTTATCAGGCTATCTAGAATAACGTTAGATGTTCTAGAGTTCTATAATTTGATTATCTAGAATGAAGGTACATGTTCTAAAGTTCTATAATTTGTTATATGGAATGAAATTAAGTAATATAACGTTTCGTATATTAGATCATCTGAAGTGAATTAAATGTTCTAAAGTATTAACAAAAAAGTAAAACGATTATTTTTGTTCTAAGTTACTAATGGTAATCCGATGTAAAATAATGAATTCTATTCTAGAAATTATGAAATGTATTTATCTAAAGAGAATATCTGTTTAACATGTATCTCATTTTCTAATATAAAAGATAAGTGGTATAGGAGGGATTATATTCTGAAACATTGTCTATTAATAGCAAAAAATGTTAACCCTGGTGCACCTAGAAACCCCAACTAGCAGGGGTGCTGCTAGCTTTGTGTGTCAGCTAACACATGGGATATGTTCTACTTTATTATATTTTGTTATCTAAAGGAAAACAATATGCCTCCTATTATTCTCACCATAAATATAATGAAGATGTCATTACCAGGCGTTTTCTTGCATGAAGAAATATGCTTGGTGATTTTCCATCCCTTATTATGTGCTTAGGATTAATTATAATTCTGATCAAAATACTTTCAATCAAATTTGAGACTAATAGTTAAAAGGTTAATCTCTGTCAATATACTAGTAAGCTAAAGATATTAAGTTAACCTTAAATGATAAATCATAACTATATATGTTTAGTATAGAATTTTTTTATGTTAATTGTAGAACCAAGTTTTGATTGAATTATGTAAAACATAATGGGCTAAAAGATAAAGAATAAATGGGTGTGATGATTAGAAATAACTTTGCTTTATGTTTAAATAATTGAGATTAACTAATGCATACTATGAATTAATATTATATGTTCAATTTGGGATTTTGTTAAATTTTAAATATGGAATAAATGTATTCTATTCTACTATGTTATTGTTTATGTCATTTGCTTACTGAGTTGCAAGACCAATTCTCCTATTTTTATGTATAGTTAGAATCAGTGGTGCAGCTGAAGCACCTAGAAGACAAGTCATTTGCTTATATCGAGCCTTATTTTATATGTTTATCTATCCATTCGTTGAAATCTAAAGTTGCTCCATTACCATAGCCAAGATGCGTATCGATATATTTTTTGTATATAAATAGTTTATATTAATTAATACCATATTTTATTATGTATCTAAATTGAAATATAAGAAAACACTATGAATGATTTTGCAAATATGAACAATAGTTTATATATATATATATATATATATATATATATATATATATATATATATATATATCATACCTTTGAAGCTCAATCTTTGATTATATAAAAAAAATGAAATTTAATCTTAATAAAAGTGTTGATTGTTTTACAAGTATAAATATTGCACTCCTTGAATTTTGTGATATGTTTTGATTAGGTAGGCTTATATAGTAAGGAAAACTCATGTTTTGTGGTGATCATGTGCTCTAGCAATCAGATTGTGATAGGAAATCCTACAAATAGGTTTTTTTTTTCATGACAATAAGCACCTATAGTCTATAACATATGCTTGTTGCATGAACATGAAAGAAATTTATAGCCTTACAATAGTTGGATTTCATTTATTCCTGTCATAAATAACCCCCAATGGTTGTAATCTTTATTTCCCCATAAATAATAGGTTCCATTAAACATTAATGAGTCATAAAAACCAAACTTAATGCATATTTCATATTTAAGCTTTTGTTCTTCTTTACTTTTTTTATATAGGGTTTAATTGTATTATACACATTCTTTGAGATAGTATATGATAGTCTATTCCCTTTTCTGCATGAGGTATGACTCAAGGGGAGGTCGCTTGAGTTTTTTAGGTGTGGGAACCCATTTAAGAATTATTGTAAGTGGTTCTACGAGAAGAAAACCCAATTTCTAACTCTGAGTGGCTCACAAGTGGCCATGTTAAACTTGTGGTAGTTTGTGACACCACTTAGTTTTAAATGGTTATGTTTCACCTTAATTAATTATGGTTTGCTTTAAAAAAGTATGCTATGCCTTAAATGATTATGTTTTGTTTTACACGACCATGTTTTTCCTTAAATACAAATATGGTTTATTTTAATATATGTCTTGTTAAAGATATAAATTTGGTTTTTTATACAATATTTGAAAGATTTGATAATTAGGAATATTGAATTTTATCTAGATTGTTGTGATTTGTGAAAAAATATGTGTCACTTGTCTTGTTACGTTATAGTTTATGTTATCTGCTGACTAAGTGAAAAACTCATCCCACCTTCGTTCCTCTATTTTTTAGATGAAGTTTAGCATTGAGTTTGTGGATGCAACTCGTTAGTTGTTAGGCTAATATTGGTGAGCCCATCTTGTTCTAGTGGGCTTAGTTCAATTGTTTATCTATATGGATTATAGTACTTTAGAGTATTCTCTATTACCATAGGCAAGATCCTCACTTCCAATACATATATGATATGTGTTGTTTTGTTATAGATGGATTGTATAAAATTGATAAAATAATGTTTTTGGCAGCATTAAAAATATGATTTTATGAAATTTTGATGAATAAATCTATTTGTACAAAAAGTAAACCTCAATATGATATATGTTTTATCTAGATTTGGATTTTTATGTACATATAGTTCCATATATTTAGAACTTGGTTATGGGAAAATCTTAGCTTTGGTACGAGGTTTATGCATATGTTTTATCTGTGAAAGGATTTGATATATGATATTATTTTATCTAAAAAAAAATTCAACATATTATCTATATGTTTATGTTTCACGTGAAAACATATTTTTATGAAAGTTTTGATGCTTTTTTTTAAAATAAGTGAATCTTTTATCTTTGTGCTGTGTTCCATTAGGTTTAGGGCTAACAATGTGAGGCCAACCTCATTATCTGTGCCAGTTACATATAGCTTTGTGATTTCATAAAGTATAGCTTTGTCCTTGTGCTATTTTGCTTGAATGATGCACCCAATTTTACATATTTTATATTTGAAGTTTGCATTTAGTTTTTAAGTTAAAAGGCTTTTGAATTGACTTTTTACAAAAGCTTTCACACTTTGTTGAAACACCCAATTGAGGTATCTCTTAGGTGTTAGTTGCCTTGCCTAATAGAAGTTTTGTTTGATGTAGTTCTGATGCAAGTTGGACACTTATTATTAGGCTAGACATGGGAATTTAGTCGGCATGTTAAGCATGATAACTTCACCAACACACTTGTTTGTGTTTAATTAAAGGCCAATCACTCTAGTTCCTTTAACACAAAAATAGGTTTATAAAGATCAAGTGATGTTACAAAAAGGGAGTTATCAAAAGAAACAGAGTGAAAAAAAAAGAGAAAATGAGTGAAAATGAGAGAGAAAAAGGGAAGGGTAAGAAAATTGAGAGAGAAAACAAGAGAACAAATTTGGTCTTTGAGAAAAAAGCAATGAAAATAAATTAAATTCCTATGCAGAAAGAAGTGAAAGAAAAAGAATGAGATTTTTAAATAAGCCAATAATTGTACTTTTGTACAAAGAGGCATTTTTAAACATTGACTAATATGATGCATCTTTGCCTCATTCTATTATTTCTCTTTTGTAAGAGTTTGATCATGTCTTTCCCTTAGAGATTCCATATGTTTTACCACCAGTAAGTAGAATTGAACATCAAATAGATTTTATACCTAAATCATCAATTCCAAATGGGCTAGCCTATAGAAGCAATCCTAAGGTGACCAAAGAACTTTAAAGGCATGTTGGATAGCTCATGGAGAAAAGGTATATGTAAGAGAGCATGAGTTTAAACACCGTTTTGATAAATTTGGTTGCTAAGAAGGATAAGAGATAGAGAATGTGTACTAAGCAATCAACAATATAATTATAAAGTATCGTTATCCTATTCCTCGCTTAGATGATATATCAGAGGAGCTATATGGTGCTTGTGTATATTTTTGAAATTGATCTTTAAAGTGGATATCATAAAATTAGGATGAGAGAAGGTAATGAGTGGAAAACTACATTTAAAACAAAATATGGTTTATATGAGTGATTAGTTATACCATTTGGATTAACTAATGCACCAAGTACTTTCATGAGATTGATGAATCATATTTTGTGTGCTTTTCTTCTTAATCATGTTAATAATTTAAAACATGTTTCAAATTTTTTGACAAAAGAAAAGTTGTTTGCTAACCTCAAGAAGTGTACATTTTGCACATGTAAGCTTGTATTTCTTGGTTTTGTTGTTAGTGTTAAAGGAATTGAGGTGGATAAAGAAAAGATAAAGGCAATTCAAGATTAGCTAAGTCCTACAAGTGTAGGTAATATTAGAAATTTCCACGGGTTGGCTAGCTTTTATAAGGGATTTGTAAAATATTTTAGTAACCTAGTTGCACTTTTGAGTGAATTTATGAAAAAGAATATGGTTTTTAGGTGGATGATGAATAAAAAAAGGCATTTAATTTGATTAAAGAAAAATTAACTTATGCATATTTGTTTGCTTTAGCTGACTTCACAAAAACTTTTTGAAAATGGGTATGACTCTTCAAAAATACATATTGGAGCTATTTTAATGCGGTAAGGGCATCCCGTTTGCTTTAGTGAAAAACTAAGTGAGGTAGCCTTAAACTTTCCAACATATGACAAACAGATGTATGCATTGGTTAGGACATTAGAAACTTGGTAGGACTATCTTTGGCCAAAAGAGTTTGTGGTCCATGCTAATCATTAATCTTTGAATCATTTGAAGGGTTAATAAAGCTAAAAAAATGGAATGCCAAGAAGGTGGAGTTCATTGAAATGTTTCATTATACAGTTAAATACAAGAAAAGTTGGGAAAACATTGTGGCCAGTGTATTGTCTCAAAGGCACATTTTACTTTCTACCTTAGATGCAAAATTGCTTGGTTTTGAATAAATTATGTGTGCTTAAATGTTTATTGCGTGACTTGTGTTTTAGAGAAGCTCATGAAGGTGGTTTGATGGGGCATTTTGGCATATCTAAGACTTTAAATGTTTTGCATAAACAATTATTTTGGCTTTATAAAAAAACATGTTGTAGAACGTATATGTTCACTTGTAGACAAGCTAAGTTTATGACTAAGCTTCATGGTTTATATACTCCTTTGCCAATATCTAGTGAACCTTGTATTGAAATATCTATGGATTTTGTGTTAGTTCTACCTCAATAAAAAAGGATAGAGATTTTATATATGTGGTTGTTGATAGGTTTTCTAAAGTGGCAAATTTATTCCATGTCATAAAATTGATGATACATCACATATTGCTGATTTGTTTTTGAAGGAAATTGTTAGATTGTATAGCATGCCTAACAACACTGTATTTGATAGAGTTGCAAAATTCTTAAGTTACTTTTGAAAGACTTTATAGTGTAAGTTAGGATTAAATTATTTTTTTCTACTACTTGTCACCCATAAACTGATGGTCTAATTAAAATAGTGAATATGAATTTTTCTACTTTTTTGAAGGCTACTATTAAAAGGAACATCAAATATGAGAAGAGTATTATCACACATTGAGTTTTCTTAAAATCGTACTATTCATTATGGTAGTAAGTTTTCACTATTTGAAATTGTTTGTGGTTTTAATCCTTTAACTTCATTGAATTTAATGCCATTACCTTTGTTTGAATGTGCTAACTTAGATGGAAAGAAAAAGTTTGATTTTTTAAACATATACATGAGAAAACAAAGCTCAAGATTAAGTGAAAGACAAAAAAATATGCAAAACAAGCCAACAAAGGGTATTACAAGTAGGTATTTGAACCTGGAAATAGGGTTTGGTTGAATGTAAGCAAAGAAAGATTTCTAACATAATAGCATTCTAAATTGCTTTTGAGAGGATTAGTCCTTTACAATTATTTATGTAACATCCCCAATTTTATTTTATTAAATAATAAATAAATATAATAAAAATTTTATGAAGAGGGAAAAGAGTTAGAATGGAAATATTAAGAAATCTTTAGAAACTGGTAAAAGAAATACACTATAAGTTTTCCCAGTAAAAAACTCTAAATGCCAAAATACGTTAAATAACTAAAGAAAGAAACTTGCTAGAGTAATTTCCATAGGGTGGAATGATATAAGTTAGTCCCATTACATTTGATAATATACCTATAGGAAATGAATTGAAGAATTTTATCATGAGAAATTTTAAGAGAGAAAAATTGGAATTCCACATTTTCCTAAGGCTAAAACCGTGCATAAGGAATTAAGTTAAGGATATAGTTTTGGTTGTAACTCTAGAACCAATTATTATCTCTCCAAAGTAAAATTAAAGTATTTGGCATAATTGGATAATCAAAACAAGGCTTAAAGTAATGGAAGGTTAGAATGCAATAGTAAGGGCAGGTTAGGAAATAAAGGGTAGTTAAGAGGGCATAGTTGGAACCAAGGTAACTCGTTGACGAAGAAAGAAATATTTTAATATTTTTGATGAGGAAGTCGGCCAAGAGCATTTGGAACACAAAAAGTTTTGCTAAGGGGGAAAAATAATAAAACTGAGAGCCATAAAGAGAAAAGAAGAGAGAGAGAGAGAGAGAGAAAGATAAGAGAAAATGAAACTAAGGTATTTCTCTTTTTCCTAACCTCCATAACCCCTTATTCTCCTCATGTCAAGCTTCTCAAATCATCTTTTATCGATGGAAAAAGGTGCAAAATTAAGATAAAAAGGAGAAAGTGTGGTAGCTAAAGGAAGGGAACAAAGTGGATCTTCTTAGAAAGCGAGAGGAAACTAGATTTTGGAAGGTTTAACAATAATCTTTCACTAAAATTCCATGTCTTTTGGATGATTTAAAATTTTTTAAAATCTTATACTTTGATAATACATGATGTATATTTATGATTAGCCATGTAGAGTGAAGGTTTGAATGCATATTTAATGTATATATTATGTTGAAATTTGGCTATGAATGGATGAAAGTCTTTGGTAGGAATGAAACGTTTTAGGTGTTAGAATTTATGCTGAATTTGAAAACTAGTTCAACACAAAAGTTATAGCTCTATGTCTTAATTTTCCATAGCCTCTTGAATCATTCTACTCAGAGTTTGTATGAGAGAGTTATGGTCTGATTAGTGTCAAAAGGTATAGCTTCCCTATAACTAGAATACCATAATGCTTCAAGGTAGTTGATAAATTGATTATCTAAGAAGTGTGTTGACTATAAATTAGCATCTTTGGGTGTTAATTGTAAGGATCAGTCCTTTTTTTACTAAGATTAATATGGAAATGAATAACACATTTTGAGCATCAAATAATACACATGTATATAAGCAGCATATATATTCCATTACCATCATACCCAAAAACTACATCAGAAATTAATGTTTATATAGAAGTAACACTAAGTTACATAGTTACATTATTCTAACATTAGACCTTATGCAGCATACCAACCTTGAGATTCAATGGGCAGAGGAGGTAATGCTAGCATCGGGATCTTCACGAGGCATCGCCATCCACTAGATCTCTATGATCAAGTGCACAGAAACATCAAGTATATCATTTACTTTTATCTAAACATAACACTAACAATAATGAGAACATAAGTTCCCAATAGGTTTAACATTAAATACATCATATAATATGTAAGAAAATCATAGTGTTATGTCTAGCTATATAAATTACAGAAAATGTCGATCTTTTTGTGATGAAGTCAAAATATATGCAAACGTATGATTTACATAATATGATTACAGGCTCAACAATTACAAATATCATTTACAGAGCTTTTATGCATGGTGACTAATTGTCTGCAACCACAAATTTTGTATGTGTATATATATAGTGACTGATCATCTGTAGCCATAATTTATATATATATATATATATATATATATATATATATATATATATAATGACAAATCGTCTATAATTCAATCTTTGTTCAGCAATAGGGTAATGTGAGCCCTCTCATTCCCACTACTCACACACTACTGTTATTTGGTCAGAGTGTCCCTTCTGTCCCTTGGCACACTCAAGGCTAATAGGGTGTCCCTTATTCGGTACCATCTCAAGCCATACGACCTTGTCTGGTCACCTTGTTCTCACAAGGGTTATCTCACATGTCGCCAGGTCACCTTACACAAGGGTCATCATGTGTTTTATTTCATCTTTTATAATATTCAGCCACACTCAAGACATCATCATCATCAATATTCAACAATATATGTATTACATGTTTCCTCAAGTTAATCACCATTGTTATTATGCTTGCCATCATCAACCAAGTTCATCACGTCATATAACAATTATGTATTAATACCTGTTTCATCATATAGCAATATAGATATCATATCATCTAATTAGTGTGCATTAATACAATAATATATACTTAATACTCTCTAATCATCATCACCATCATAATAGGATTAGGCATTAACAAAGTACATTACTAATATCATACTTGTTATCATTACCACATCATCTAATAGATATGTATTAATACACCTACCATTATGTAGCAATGCATACATCATATCATCTAACCATCATGCATGGATACAATAGCATAGGCATTACATCATCACCTTCATCCTTTAACCAATATGAATGAATACACAAAATATGTCATGCTTGTCATTATAAGAATGGTGAAAACTAGTATTGTATCACAAAGATTACATGACATTCTTCTTTAATTTGGTTTCTATAATTACCATCTAGTTAATGAGGTTAATTTAGGGCAAAAAGAAGTTAAAAATAAGATAAACCAGATCCCATCATAGCTTAGCCGTGTCATTGTTGTAACATCCCTAATTTTGTTTATTTTATTAATAAAGGTACATAAATATTTAATTAAGAAAATAAAATTTATTAGAAAATTTTTAGATATATAAGAAAATATAAGCTTAAGAAAATTTTCACCTTATGTGTATGCATAGAAAATATTTCTAACATTAAGGGAATAAGTAAAGAGAGAAGACCTAATAGGAAAAATTAGAAATAACATACTAAACAGAGACAAATTTATTGGGTAAGGAAAATAAATTTTTGGGAAGTAAGTAAATGTCTTAAAATTTCAAGAAGATTGGATTAGGGTAACTTTTCCTAATTCAAGAGCTACAATTCCAAAGTTTAACATCTCCACCCATACATTGGGCTTTCAACTATGAACACTTTATATAGAGTTTTTTCCATTTCATATGAGTTTTTAGGAAGCCAATTGGATAGCCCAAGAAGGAGATAAAACATAGACTTGGATTAGGATATAGATGTTGGACCGATAGCTCAAAAATCATGAAAATGTGACCAAGCCCTCTATGGAAGGTAGAATTGCAGCCAAAGCAAAGGAAATGGGCAAGAATGAGGCCAAATCCAACAGAGAAAAATAAGAACCATGTGAGGAAATAGTAATGTAATAATAATCTAGATTAGGTCACATGGCATTAGGACAAAACATCTATATCCTACATTTATAATTTCAACAAGTACATAATAATACATGCCATTAGGACAAAAAAATCTATATCCTACATTCATAATTTCAGCAAGTAGGTAATAATACATGGCATTATGACAAAACATCCTTATCCTACACAAATAATTTCATCTAAGCAAGGGAGACTCAAGGGTTGAAAATTTGCCACCCAGAAAGGCAAACCTATCATACTTGATTGAGACAAAAGAAAAAGAAAAAGAATCTCTAAATCAATGGGACCTTGTCCCTTGTATTAAGAACATTTTATCATGATTTTCAAAATACAAATCTCCTTTTCCTATGCATATCTTGACTAAGAGAGAGGAAGATAAGAATATAAGTTGTCTTCTAAAAAAAACAACTAAGTACATCTTAATTCTGATAAGGTAGATCCATGATTATGAGAGGTGAATGACTTGATAGTTTATTTAAGCAAAACCCACCCTTATGAAATTATAATTTCGTCCAAGTGAGGGAAAGGAAAAACAGAAGCAAGGTAGAGTGAGGAAATGAGAGAAAGACAGGAGAAAAGAGGAAGGAAGAAGAACAAGAATTCTAGAGGACTAAGTTCTCAAGGTAAGTTAGCTTAATCTTCACTTGAATCCATCTTTTCTCTTCATCCTTGGGGTTTAAAAGTCACCCTCCTTCTCTTACTTAAACTGCTAGAAAAGCTAAGGGAAGGTAGAATTCTTGCTACTTCCTTTAAAAGGAAACAAGAAAAATAATTCACTAAGTGAGCTAGCGAGATCTATAGATAGGTTTAATAATATCTTTTTTTTGAAGAAAAGCTATGAAATTTGTAACATTTGTATGGGATTTTGATCTTAGAAATTTGATGAAATTTACAATATTTGTAACTTTGATGATTGGCCATAGATGTTGTTATATCATGTTACATGTTGATCTTGCATGTGATGGATGTTTTGAATACTTCGGTTGGTATGGAAAGTTCTGCATAGATATGGCTATGGGTGACAAAATTTAGGGTTTTTTTGTGGTTGTTATCTATATTTGAATGTGTTGAAAAATTGATGGAATATGATTAGATTGATAAAATGAGTATGGCCTTAAAAATTTAGAAGAAAAACATGAGAAATTTCTGTTGGGAAATACCCTTTGTGATGTATAATTTGATTCTATTTTTCTTTTGAAGTGGATGATGGAATATGTTAAATTAAGTAAGAAATATAATTAAATGTTGAGATGAGTAATTCTTTAGTTAGGTGGAAATTTGAAAGAAAAATATAAGAGGACATGATAAAAGGATGAACTAGAACTTTAGGAAAGTATAAGCTAAGAAAATAGGATTTTGGAGTAACCGGGGAAGCTTCTATTTTCGGAATTCTAGAAAGAATAATTTGGGAATTGAAAGAAATGGTTAACATAAAAAATGTAGTATATGTATCACGGATTTTTCGGCACTGAAATCACTCAATTTGGATTTCATATAAGGGAGATATGGTCAAATTAGTAAACAGTGGTAAAAAACTAGCTAATCAGGGAAGAATCTGAGATAAGTGTCTTATCTTTTTATATGCTTTGGAATTACCTCAATTGGAATACGTATAAGGGAGATATGGTTGAATAAGTGAGGAATGGTCACAGAACATGGTTAGGCCGTGTTCTGGGTTGCTTCAACACAGGTAGGCCGTGTTTAGGGCTGCTTTTGAGTACGTTTGAAGTATTTGTCAAGCATAGCCATGTCTTGAAACAAGGCCAGGCCCTGTTGGGAGCTGGTAAAGCTTATTTTTTATATTTTTCTACCCTAAATGGATCTTATTAACTATATGGTAATAATAGAAACTAAATTAGAAAAGAATGCCCTATAAAATTTGAGAGAACATGTGTTGGAAATGATATAAGTAGGAGGAAAGTAACTAGAGGCCTAGCATAAAGAAAATGAAAAGATGAAAATAATATTTAAAAAAGAAGAAGAATCTTATAAATGGAAATAATAAATAACTAGTGTATGCCTTAGCCATTTCCATTGCATAAACTCCTTACCATCTTCAGTGTGTAATTTTGATATGGAAATATTTAATAAAGTGATATTTGAAAATGGTTATGATCATGACATGATTGCTATTTACCAATGATTTTTGGTAGTGATTATGCTTTGATGATAAATTATGGCATGTGAATATAATGAACATACTTGTTATTGAAATCATATTTTTGACTATTAACGTGAAAAAAAAAAGAAAAAAAAAGAGACGAGCATGGTCACATGGCGGTCCGTGTGTTGCACCAGCAGGGGATGTCCTACTCACACCTATGATTATGTAAATGAGAAAAGAAAGAGAAAGTGTGCCATGTCAGACAGAGCGAGAAAAGCCTGTACCAGAGAGTAGAAAGTACTCACCCTAACTGGGATAGCTTGATATGAATATAAGTTGATAGCCATCATATGATATTTTGAAAATAGTTATTCATACCATACAAGTCATTACTGTACGGTTTTCATGTGCATAGAAAAAGTGCATTCATGTGACATAATATATTTGTTGCAGTTTATACAGATGAACATGACATGATGAGCTATATTGATGATAATTATAATTTATTGTTGAACCTACTAGGATTTAATTCTCACTATATTTCTATATCATGTTCAGAAGACTAAATATGCATATATTCTCTATGACCGGATTTTATCATACGTTGTAACATCCATAATTTATTTTATTTTATTAATAAAGGTACATAAATATTTAATTAAGGAAATAAAGTTTATTAGACAATTTTTAGATATCTAAGGAAATATAAGCCTTAGAAATTCTTCACCTTATATGTATGTATAGAAAATGTTTCTAACATTAAGGGAATAAATAAAGAAAGAAAATCTAATAGGAAAAATTAGAAATAACATACTAAAGAGAGAAAAAAAATTCTTGGATAAGAAAGATAAATTTTGGGGAAGTATGTAAAGGTTTTAAAATTTCAAGAAGATTGGATTATGGTAATGTTTCCTAATTCAAGAGCTAGAGTTCATAAGTTTAACATCTTTATCCATACATTGGGCTTTCAACTATAAATACTTCATATAGAGTTTTTCCACTTTACATGAGTTTGTAGCAAGCCATTTACATAGCCCAAGCAAAAGATAAAACATAGACTTGGACTAGTATATAGAAGTTGGAGCAATAGCCCAAAAATCATGAAAATGTAACCAAGTCCTCTATGAAAGGTAGAATTTTAGCCAAACCAAAGGAAATGGGCAAGAATGAGCTCAAATGTAAGAGGAAAAAATAAGAACAATGTGAGGAAATAGTAATGTAATAACAATCAAGATTAGGTGCAGCACTTACTGATTAGCATCTTATTTTATACATCTACATCGTGTTTAAGTGACTGTCTTTGGTCTCTTCCACTTAACCACTGCTTCCACTTTACTAGGGTCCACTACTATCACCTTTTTAGAGAAAACATGCCCTGGAAATCTCACCTCCATCAGCCAAAACTCACACTTGCTAAGCTTAGCATACAGTTTCCTATCTTTCAGGGTTTGCAACACTATTTGAAGGTGATTCTCAAGTTCCCCAAGGCTCTTAGAATAGATTAAAATGTCATCTATGAAAACCACAACAAACATATCTAGGTATGGCCTAAAAACCTTATTCATATAATCCATGAAAATGGATGAGTCATTGCTTAATCCAAAAGGCATGACTAGGAACTCATAATGTCCATATCGGGTTCAGAAAGCTGTCTTTGAGACATCTTTGGCCTTATTTCTCTGTTGATGGTAACCTGACCTCAAATCTATCTCAGAGAAGACTGATGCTCTAGCTAATTAAACCAGTAGGTCATCTATCCTAGGTAGTGGATATTTATTCTTGATGGTCACTTTGTTTAACTACCTATAATCTATACACAACCTAAGGCTGCCATCTTTCTTTTAAACAAACAAAACTGGTGCACCCTGTAACAACTCCATTTTTTTTACATATATACATATATATAAATTTTTTTAAAGTCCCATGAAGTCATTACCTTTATTTAACTAATAATAACATTCAATTAATTTAACCAAGCATAATTAAGGTTTACACATCATTAATTAACAACATCCATACACAAATCACACATATATGTCTACATCTTATTCATCCATATTGACCAGTTCTAGGGATACGGGTCCAGGTGGTTGCACCTTCACCAAAATCTTAGCCAACTCGACCACAAACACCTTATTAATTTCTGGGATCTACCTAACATAGAGTAACTCGATCCAATGTACACTAAGACCAGAGCCAAAGAAAAATATGCAAAACTAGTTTTCTGAACATGATATGGAAATATAGTGATAATTAAATCCCAGTAGGTTCAATAATAAATCACAATTATCATCAATATAGATCATCATGTCATGTTCATCTGTATAAGCTACAACAAATATTTTAGGTCACGTGAATGCACTGTATCTATGCACATGAAAATCATACAATAATGACATGTATGGCATGAATAACTATTTTCATATTACAATATGATGGCTATAAACTTATTTTCATATCAAGCTACCCCGGTCAGGCTGAGTACTTTCTACTCTTCGGTATGGGCTTTTCTCGCTCCGTCTGACATGGCACGCTTTCTCTTTCTTTTCTCATTAACATAACCATAGCCGTTGGTAGGACATCCCCTACTGGTGAACCACACGAATTGCCATGTGACTGTGCTTATTTCTTTTTTTTTCACATTAATAGCAAAAACTATGATTTCAATAACAAGTATGTTCATTATTCTCACATGTCATAATTTTTCAACAAAATATAATCATTACCAAAAATCATTGGTAATCACGACATGAACATAATTGATTCAAATATCAATTTTAAAAAACATTTCCATGTCAAAATTACACACTTCAGATGCTAAGGAGTTCATGTAATGGCAATGGCTATGACATGCACTAGTTATTTATTATTTTCATTTATAAGATTCTTCTTCTTTTTAAATATTCTTTTTTTTTTTTGTTCATTTTATTTATGCTTGGCCTCTAGTCACTTTTCTCCTACTTATATCATTTCCAACACATGTTCTCACAAATTTAATACGGCGTTCTTCTTCAATTTGGTTTATATTAATATCATATAATTAATGAGGTTCATTTAGGGTAAAAAAATGTTGAAAATAAGTTTTACAAGCTTCCAACACGGCCTAAATGTATCCAATAACATGGGTTGGCCATTTCCTGTAAAACAACCATGATTTAGGCTTTAAAATTCCCTTTTCAGCATAGAACACGGCCTGGTTGTGCCTTGGAACACGGCCATGCTCTATGTTGTGTTGTTCCTTGATGCAGGTTTTCGTCTTGCTTGACCTTCTCTCACTAATCAGATTATAACTTCCTCATTTCAACTCCAAATTAGGTGATCGTAGTGTCTATTTAAAAATAACACAATTATCTAAAACTATTATGTTGAACAATGTAGTGAAATCTTAAGGAATATTTGTGATATTTCTCCCTTAAATTAAACGTTATTTCTTCTTGGGTAGTTTCTGACCTTTACTTACTAATCTGACCATATCTCCCTCATATGAACTCCAAATTGAGACATATATCTATCTTTTTTATATTACCGAGTTATTTTAATTCCCTACATATGGTTTCTAGAAATTCAAACACAGAAACTTTCCTAACAGATTCCTCCTTGATTAACCATTTTCTAACCACTGTTTACTAATCTGACCATACTTACGTCATATGGACTCCAAATTGAGTGATTTCAGTGGCTAAAAATTTGTGATACATATATCTATATTTTTCATATTAACCATTACTTTTAATTACTAATCAAGTCTTCCCAGAATTTGAAAAACAGAAACTTCTCTGGTTACTCCGAAATCTAGTTTCCTAACCAAACCTTTTCTAAGGTTTTAGTTCATCATTTTATTGTGTCCCCTTCCATTTTCTTCTTAATTTACATCTAATCATATTTCATCTATTTTTCACCACATTTAAATATACAAAATAGTAGCATAAAAATCTTAAAATTTTGTCACCTATAGCCATACCTATGAAGAACTTTCCACACTAACCTAAGTATTTAAACATACATCACTTGCAAGATCAACATGTAACATGATATAGCAACATCCATGGCCAATAATCCAGGTAACAAATATAGTAAATTTCATCAAAGTTCTAGGATCAAAATCTCATATAAATGTTTCTAAGTTTAAAGATTTTCTATAAAAAAAATATTGTTAAACCTACCTAAATATCTCCCTAGCTCACTTAGTGAATTCTTTTTCTTGTTTCCTCTTAAAGGAAGTAGCAAGATTCCTCCCTTCCCTTAAATTTTCTCGTAGTTTAAATAAGAGAATGAGGGTGAGTTTTTGAACCCCAAGACTGAAGAAGAAAGATAGATTCAAGTGGACATTAAGCTAACTTACCTTGAATACTTAGTCCTCTAGACTTCTTCTTCCTCTTTCTTCCTCTCTTCCCTTTCTTTTTCTCCTTTTCTCACTCTACCAAGCTTATATTTTTCCTCTCCCTCAATTGGACGAAATTATAATGTTATAAGGGTGGGTTTTGCTTAAATAAACTATCATGTGGTTCACCTTTCATAACCATGGGTCTACCTTATCACAATTAGGATGCACTTGGTTGTTTTTTGGGGAAAAACAACTCATGTTCTTGTCTTCCTCTACCTTAGTCAAGATAGGCATAGCAAAAGGAGATTTGTATTTTGAAAATCATGTTAAATTGTTCTTAAGAAAAGGGACAAGGTCCCTTTAATTTAGGGATTCGTTTACATTTTCTTTTGTCTTAATCAAGTATGATAGGTTTGCCTTTTTAGGTGACAAATTTCCAGCTCTTGAATCTCCCTTACTTGGCTGAAATTATTTGTGTAGGATAAGAATGTTTTGTCATAATGCTATGTATTATTACCTATTTTTTGAAATTATGAATATAATATATAGATGTTTTGTCCTAAAGCCTTGTATTATTACCTATTTGTTGAAATTATGAATGTAGGATATAGATGTTTTGTCTTAATGCCATGTGACCTAATCTTGATTATTATTACAATACTATTTCCTCACACTATTCTTATTTTTCCTTCTTGGATTTGGGCTCATTCTTACCCATGTTCTTTGCTTTGGCTAAAATTCTACCTTTCATGAAGGGTTTGGTCACATTTTCATGATTTTTTGGGTTGTTGATTCAACTTCTATATTGTAGTCCAAGTCTATGTTTTATTTCTTGCTTGGGCTACCCTATTGGTTTGCTAAAAATTCGTGTGAAGTGAAAAAACTCTATATGAAGTGTCCATAGGTGAAAGCCCAATTTATGGATGGAGATGTTAAACTTAGTAACTCTAGCTCTTGAATTAGGAAAAATTTCCCTAATCCAATCTTCTTGAAATTTTAAGACCTTTTACCTACTTCACAAGAATTTATCTTCCTTACCCAAGAATTTTGCCTCTCTTTAGTATGTTATTTATAATTTTTCCTATTAGATTTTCTCTCTTTACCTATTCCCTTAATGTTAGAAACATTTTCTATGCATACACATAAGGTGAAGAATTTCTAAGGATTATATTTCTTAGATATCTAAAAATTGTCTAATAAATTTTATTTCCTTAATTAATTATTTATATGCCTTTATTAATATAAGAAACGAAATTATGGATGTTGCGTTAAATATTTATGTACCTTTATTAATAAATGAAACAAAAATTAGGGATGTTACACACCCTAGGGGGATACACTGGGTCTGATGAACCCCTTCTCTAACAATTCTTCTATCTATTTCTTTAGCTCATCTAGCTCCATAAGAGCCATCCTATAGAGAGCCTTAGATATGCGACCTGCATCGGGCACTAAGTCAATGGAGAACTCTACTTCCCTATCATGTGGGAGACTACTAAACTCCTTAAGGAATACTTCTGGGTAATCCCTAACAACAGGTATGTTTTTTATTCCCTCTTCTACTTTAACTTGGAAAGAAAAGAAGACTAGGAACCCTTGACAACCCTTCCTAAGGTATCTCTCAGCCTGGGTGGTGGATAGGTAAGAGATTTTAGTGGAGTGTTTAGAAGTAGAACCATAAACAGGTAAGGAAACAAACTTTCTAGAACAATCAAGAATTGCATTATTAGTAGACAACCAATCTATTCCAATAATAATATCAATATCAAATAGGGGAAGGCATACAAGATCCAAAGTGGTACATTTATGATCAAATTGTACAACACAATTAATACAAGCATCAGAAGTTATGACGCAGATCCTAGTAGGGGTGAAAATAGAAAGATCACATGACAAAGTATCCACAGTCAAACCTAGACTCTTAGCACAATCATATAAAATAAAAGAAAGTGTAGCACTAGAATCAAACAATGCATCTATAAGTGAGTTTTTGATCATTAACATACCTCTGATCAAATTTAGAGATTGGCTAACCTCTTGATGGGAAAAAGCAAACACCGTCCCTGATTCTGTGGTCTGCTATCAAGAATTGATCCCTTCCTTACTCGTCAATCCCTGGAGTAATGGCCGAGCTTTTCATAACTAGCAGACATTCTACCACCTAAACAGGGTCTATCTCCATGGTTCTTCCCCCATTTATTACAAACAGGTTAGCTAGAGGTTTGGCCATTATGAGTCAACATTCTCCTACCCTGAGAACTGTTCCTTTTAAACATTTTGTTCTAGGGTTTTCCTCTTCCTCTAGAGGGCTCACTATCTCTCAATCTTTTCTCAGCCCTGGTACTCATCAGGGTTTCTTCGTTAATTCTACATTTACTTGCCAACATGGCAAAATCCTATATATTTAAGGTAACCACACTCTCTCTAATCTCTGGTTTCAAACCTCGCTCAAAATTTTCTACCTTTCATGCTTCATCATGGGTATACTTCAGATAAGTGAAAAATGTAGAGAGCTCTTCATACTTAGCCTCATATTGGGGTATAGTCATATTCCCTTGCTTCAATTGTATGAATTTAGCCTCTTTTTGATTCTTCACATTATCTAAAAAATATTTATCATACAATGTTTCTTTAAAATTATCCGAGGTAATGGGAGTATCATTGGTCTACCAAAGTCTCCATATACTTTTTCACCAATGCTCTGCCTCTCCTTCTAACATGTAAGTGGCTAAGGAAACTTTCTGTTCTAAGCTACATTCTAAAATCCCAAAAATTTTCTCCAGTTGTATGATCCATCTCTCAACTATCATTGGGTTATATTGTAACATCCCTAATTTTGTTTCTTTTATTGATAAAAGTACATAAATATTTAATTAAGGAAATAAAATTTATTAGACAATATTTTAGATATCTAAGGAAATATAATCCTTAGAAATTCTTCACCTTATGTATATGCATAGAAAATGTTTCTAACATTAAGAGAATAAATAAAGAGGGAAAGCCTAATAGGAAAGAAATTAGAAATAACATACTGAAGAGATGAAAAATTCTTGGATAAGGAAGATAAATTTTTAGAAACAAGTAAAGGTCTTAAAATTTCAAGAACATTGAATTAGGGTAATTTTTCCTAATTCAAGAACTAGAGTTACTGAGTTTAAAATCTTTACCCATACATTGGGCTTTTACCTATGGACACTTCATATAGAGTTCCTCCACTTCACATAAGTTTCTAGCAAGCCATTGGATAACCTAAGCAAGAAATAAAACATAGACTTGGACTAGGATATAGTAATTGGACCAATAGCCCAAAAATTATGAAAATGTGACCAACCCCTCCAAGAAAGGTAGAATTTTATCCAAAGCAAAGAAAATGGGTAGGAATAAGCCCATAATGGGTAGGAATAAGCCCAAATCCAAGAGGAAAAATAAAATAAAATAAATTCGGTGATGATATAATAATGTAATAATAAAGATTAGGTTACACGGCATTAAGACAAAAATTTAGCAAGTGGTGTGATTCTACATTCATCATTTTGGCAAGTGGCATGATAATACAAGGCTTCAGGACAAAAACATCTATATCCTACACTCATAATTTTAACAAGTGCTATGATAATACATGGCATTTGGACAAAACATTCCTATCTCACACAAATAATATCAACCAAATAATGGAGATTCAAGGGCTAGAAATTTGCCACCTAAAAAGGCAAACCTATCATACTTGTTTAAGACAAAAGAAAATGGAAATGAATCCCTAAATCAAAGGGACCTTGTCCCTTATCTTAAGAACATACCATCTTAATTTTCAAAATACAAATCTTCTTTTCCTATGCATATCTCGACTAAGGAAGAGGAAGACAAGAACATAAGTTGTTTGTTTGCCAATAATTCAACAAAGTGTATCCTAATTGTGATAAGGTAGACCTATGATCATGAAAGTTGTATTATTTGGTGGTCTATTTAAGCAAAACCCACCCCTATAACATTTTAATTTTGTCCAAGTGAGGAAGAGAGAGAAATAAAAGCAAGGTAGAGTGAGGAAATGTGAGAAAGAGAGGAGAAGAAAGGAAGGAAGAAGAAGGAGAAATTTAGAAGGCTAAGAACTCAAGGTAAGTTTAACAATATTTCTTTTTGAAGAAAACTTTTGAAACTTATAATATTTATATGAGATTTTGATCTTAGAACTTTGATGATTGGTCATGATGTTGCTATATCATGTTACATATTGATCTTGCATGTGATGTATGTTTGAATACTTAGGTTGGTGTAGAAAGTTCTGCATGGGTATGGCTATGGGTGGCAGAATTTTAAGCTTCGGTGTTTTAATTTCTGGAAACAATCTATATGGAATTAAAATAAATGGTTAACATATGAATTATAGATATATGTGTCATGGATTTTTAGCCACTGGAATCATTCAAGTTAGAGTTCATATGAGGTAGATATGTTCCGATTAGTAAACAAAGATCAAAAAATGGTTAATCAGGGAAGAATATGTTAGGATAGCTTTGGTGTTTTAAATTCTGGGAAAATTCTATAAGGAATTAAAATAAATGGTTAACATATGAATTATATATTTTTGTGTCATAGATGTTTAACCACTGGAATCACTTAATTTGGAATTCTTATGTGGGAGATATAGTCAGATTAGTAAGTAAAGGTTTGAACCTACCCGAGAAGAAATAATATTGAATTTAAGGGACTAATAACACCACGATTTATTACTATTTTGCTGATATAATTAACATAAATGTTTTAGAGAATTGTCTTAGCTTTCCATAGACACCAAGATCACCTCAATCGGAGTTAAAATGAGGGCGTTATGCTTTGATTAGTGAGCAAAGGTCACAGAGCACGGCCAGGCTGTGTTCTGGGTGCTTCAAGCACGGGCTAGCCATGTTCGGGGCTGTTTTTGAGTACATTTGAAGTGTTTTTAAAGCATGGCCGTGTCCTGGAACATGGCCAGACCGTGTTGGAAGCTGGTTAAGCCTATTTTCAACATTTTTCTATCCTAGATGAACCTCTTTAACTATAGGGTAATAGTAGAAATCAAATTGGAGAACAATGCTCTATAAATTTGTAAGAACATGTGTTGGAAATGATATAAATAAGAACAAAATTACTAAAGGCCAAGCATAAAGAGAAGGTTAGATATGATGAAAACCTGCATCAAGAAAACAAAGAAATAAAATTAATATTTAAAAAAGAAGACGAATCTTATAAATGAAAATAATAAACGACTAGTATATGCCATAGCCATTGCCATTGTATGAACTTCTTACCATCTTAAGTGTGAAATTCTGACATGAAAATATTTTATAAAGTGATATTTGAAATGGTTATGTTCATGGCATGATTACCAATGATTTATGGTAATAGTTATATTTTGACGAACATACTTGTTATTGAAAGCATATTTTTGGCTATCATTGTGAAAAGAAAAGAAATGAGCACGGTCACATGGAAATCCGTGTGGTGCACTAGTAGGGGACGCCCTACCAATGGTTATGATTATGATTATGAGAAAAGAAAGAGAAAGTGTGCCATGTCGGACGGAGCAAGAAAAGCCCGTACCGGAGAGTAGAGCATACTCATCCTGACCGGGGTAGCTTGAAATGAGAATAAGTTGTTGGCCATCATATGATATTCTAAAAATAGTTAATCCTATCATATATATCATTACTGTATGATTCTTATGTGCATAGATATAATGCATTCATGTGACCAAAGATATTTTCTGTAGTTTATACAGCTGAACATGTGATGAGCTATATTGATGATGATTTATTGTTGAACTTACTGGGATTTAATTCCCACTATATTTCCATATCATGTTCAGAAAATTAGTTATGCAGATTTTTCTATAGCTCTGGCTTTTAGTGCACGTTGGATCGAGTACTTTATGTTGGGCAGATCCCAAAAGCAAATAAAATGTTTGTGGTCGAGTTGGCTTAGATCCCTGTGAAGGTGCAACCACCTGCACCTGTATCTCCGGAATTGGTCAACCAGAATAAATAAGATGTAGATTTTTATGTGTTTGATATGTTGTACGTATGTTTTGATTAATGACATGTATGTGAACTATGTATTGTATAAATTAAATAAATGTTATATTGAGTTAAGCTGTAACGAGGTAATAACTTCATGGTATTTTTAAAAAAAATTGGATACTTTAATGGAGTTGTTACATATATTCTCCTAGAAATGAAGGAGGGTTCACCTTCTTGAATTGGTCAAGGAGTTTATTCATCTGGCTCTCCTTATTTTCCTCTTCAGCACCCTCAGGAATGTTTCCTAGCGCCACTTGTTTAAGGGCTTCTTGCACTTGTTAAAGGATTTATGCTATGGTGGCTTGAGCTGCAGCTTGCCCATCAATCCTGGTAACTAAGGCTTCCATATTCTCATATATTTCCTTCAGGTTCTCAGTCTGGATTCTCTTATATGCTATTTCCCTGTATACACATTTGTTTATACAAATATTTTTTTATATAATTTGTCACATGACCATAAACTATGTCTACTCTATTTAACAAACCTTAAAACAAAATCCAATTTCACAATAATTCAACTCTAAATCAATTTAGAATATCCTAGAAGTCGTCCAAACACATAAATAATTCCCTAAACCATTGCTCTGATACCAAAAATACAACGTCTACTGACTAGCATCTTATATCATACATCCACATCATAGAATATTCCCCTTTAACTTTTTAGTATTATATTTTTTTTCTTATCTATAAATTTCTACCAATGTCTACCTAGCCCATAAATTCACCTATTCACTTATATTGTTAGTTATCTTTATTGGATAAGCATACAAGTGCTTCAGGCTATTCCAAGTATTTTAAAATTTCATTTCTTTATAGGCAACTATCTAGACATGATATGCATTACTTAGAACAAAAAAGCTCTCATGCCATAAAAGAAAAGTGTACAGTCAATAACTTATTTTACATCACATTATAAGCAGTCTAAAAGGGACTTGGCACTCAACTAAGCCATCCCACATATATTAAACAACCAGAAAAATATAATCCATATCCATATTCATATAAGTCAACCTTGGGAGCTCTGTTGCTCACTTCTTGCTGAAATACTTGGAATGTGATTATGTGAACATAAAAAGATGAGATGACAATCTCAATAGTTAACAAATTTTTCAGAAAAATAGTATACATTCAATTCCTTAAAACATCTCAATTTATTTTACTGAAACATAAGCACTGACCATACATACATACATCATCTTGGTCACACTAGGGACCCATAACATTTTGGTCTACTTACCTAATGCAGTCCCATACCTGCAAAAGGGTTATGCATCTCCTATTATATGCCAATATATGGCAGAAATAGGACTTAGTTGCCACACTTTGGGCACCCCTTAATTCCTGAGAATGCATGCATAACATATCTTTAGACCATCATTCATCATAGCATAAAAGTCAGGCAACCAATTGATAAATTCAAGTTCATAAACATAAAGAGTGTTTTAAGAAAAAGTTAGCTACCTCAATTCTAGCACAATCACTTCCTTTCTAAGGTTGCCAATGTTACAACCATCTACTTAAACTAAAACATATAAGAGCTTTTGGTTAATTCATGCATATGAGCACCTAAAATTATTAGTCTTTATTTTAAGAGCTTTTGCTCCCTAAAACAAAATTATGATTCTGTTCAAATTTAGGGTTATTATTAAATATGAAAAAAGTCATCTAAAAATTCAAAAACAAATCATGGAGGTTCCTCTATGTCTATTTTATTTCGTGGATCTCTCAGCCCTTAACTATTCCATTCACCCCAAGGAGTACCTCCATAACCCATAACAGTGCAGATTGCTTTGGGTTCCATTTTTATTCTGTTTTCCATTCCTTTGGATAGGTAAAATTTCTTAAAAATTCACGATATTTTATATGGATTATCCTAGGTATGTTATATAATGACCATAAAAATTTCAAGCAAAAACTAATTTATTTGTCTCCTCAAATATGACCCTTTTTATGGTTGTCCCCAGTTTTGGTCTGTTCTGACTCACTTTTTGTCCAACAGAATTGTTATATTTTATTATATGCCTTAAATTGCCCAGAATTATCTCAAATTTGGTGGGTTCTTTAATTAGGATCCTTATAACATTTCATAAAATTTTCATATGAAAATTCAACATATAACTCCTTCAATGTTTAGTATTTCCATCAACAGCCTAAGCTGTCTAACAGATTTTTCTAAGCACTATTTTGATTGCAAATGGCCTATTTGTAGGTTCTCAAAAATCATGAAAATTTCTAGAATTGATTATCAATATTTCAATAATTTTCTCACCAAATATTATAGAATTTAAAGGCCATTTACCCAATCAAACAGACCAAGAACACAGGGCCTAAAAATTTTAGTTGTAGGAACAATAACTTCCTATTGCAGAATGTGTGGCATGTCAACATGTTTGTTAATTAGATGGCAAAGATTTTTCCCTATCACTTGAGTTCCATGTTTTCAACTTTAACCTCTTGCATCTCATGCTCAAGAATCACCCATGCAGAACCCAAAATGAGCTCAACTCACTACAAACCAACTCTCCTGAAGAGCGAAAACTCACCTTGCACAGAAATACTCCTATGGCTCTCAAATTTTAGCTTGCTTAACCTCTTAGTTTCCCTTGCAAAATCAACTATGTTTTTGGACAAAATATAAGGCGAGCAAGGCTTCAAATTCTAGCACTCATTCCCTCTCAATTTTTTTGGTTGCTCTTTCTCTCTCTCCCTCGCTGGCTCTCAATTTTTTTGGTTGCTCTCTCTCCTCTTGGTTCTAAATTTTTTGGCTGCATTCTCTCCCTCTTGGGTGCTTATTGCATGAGCCATCGGTGGTTTGAATTTGCTGCCCCATTACCCAAAATCATGCCTAGACATCATGATGCTGGCCGTTGGTTTCCACCACTCAAGAGAAAAAGGAATGCTATGTTTTGTAGAGATTCCCTTGTGGTTTCTGTAGGGAGGGCATGAGGCTGCAAGGGCATGGAGTGGGGCAACAACTTTTGTATTATTTTTATTTTTATTTTTGGCCGAAGCATGGCTGAATTGGGTGGCTGTTTACAGGGTAAGGTGGCACAATCATCTTGGCTGAAATAGGCTGTAAGGTGGCAAATTTTCTTGGCTGTAATGTGGCTGCTAGGTGCCAGATTTTCTTGACTGGAATGTGGCTACAAGGTGGCAGTTTCTTCGTTGAAATGTGGATGAAATATTTGCGGCTATGTGGCATGCTTTGGTAGGTGCAAGGTGGCTGCAAGGGGTCTGAAAGTGTAACATCCCTGATTTTTCCTTATGTTACTAATTGTAATTTATTTCTTTTAGAGAGGAGAAAGCATTTTGGATCTCAAGGAAAGATTAAATTATTTTACTATTTTACTTAAGTCAAACAAAATCTTAGAATGGTTAAAATGGCATTTATATAATTTAATTGAAATGGCATTTATGTACATTTTTTGAGATGGCATTTATGTAAATTTCTTAAGATGGAATTTTTATAAATAATGGAAGATGGAAAAGTTGTAAATATAGGGTGGTAGGTAAGGAAAAATTTTAATAATTATGAGGGAGGTAGGTAAGGAAAATTTTAATAATTATGAGGGAGGGGGAGTGTCAGTAAGAAAGAGAAAGAAAAGAAAAAAAGGAAGAAAAGGAAGAGGAGGAAAAGAAAGAGGAAGAAGAAAAAAAGAAGGAGGAAGAAGAAAAAAAGAAGGAGGAAGAAAAAGGAGAAGGAAGAGGAAAGTGAAATCAAAGATTTTTGTGTGGTAGGAATTAAGCACCAAGTTAAAGGATTTGTTTGAGGTAGGCTTAACATCTACTCATGAATTTTATACAAACTTATTTATATACTTTTAGATTTGTTTAGATATGATTTTGGTTAACATGTGGTCTGAATATTTATATGAAATTCTGTTTTGGTTGTTTGGACATGGATATTGGTGCATGGGATTACATAAAAGAAAAACAAAAGAGAAGTTAGACTAAGCTCAATTTCGGAATAATTTAGGAAGCCTATGTTTTTGGATTTCTGGAAAACTTTGGAATGGATTTTAAAGAAATGGTAAACATATGAATTGTATATATATGTCTAATGGATTTATAGGCTCTGAAATCACTTAATTTGGAGTCCATATGAAGGAGATATGGCTGATTAATTGAGCAGAGGTCAGAATCAGTTTAGAGGTCGTGTTAAGGGTTGTTTTTTAGCATGTTTGAAGTAATTTTCAAACATGGTTGTGTTTTGAAACATGGCCAGGCCATGTTGGATGCTGGATTATTATATTTTCACCATTTTTTACTTAAAAATAGTTTTGTTTGTTGAAAACTTTTTAGAAAATATATATACTTTTATAAAGATGATTTTCATATTACAAATTACCCTTTTCTTTATTTGATTCAAAATGAATCATATTGGATATTGGTATGTGATGAATGATTATTAATAATTGAGTATAAAAAGTGATGCATGTCATATTATGAATGTAGTTAAATGATAAACGTAAAGCTCATGGTGAGTTGCTTGATAATTGCATTTGATGAATATGCATTTATATATATACATTTATATGTATGGATGAATATCGATGGGTTGTATGGCTTGATATGGTACTGAGTAGGGGATACCCTATTAGCTTGAATGAGCCAAGGGAGGGCCACTCCAACCGGGTGATAGAGGTAATGTAAGGAGGTAAATGGGTGATGAACTCACATTCTCTGATCACTTATTGTGACTGTAGTTTATCGGTCACTATGCGTATAGCAAATGAGTGAATTAAGAACTGTGATATGTTTGAACATTTAAAAAAAAGAGTGAATTTTCAGTGCATATATAGTATGTTAATTATATATCAATCGAAGTGATGATTTTATCTCCAAATCTTAATATTTTTTGTAGCTTATACAGTTGAACATAAATCCTATTTTTCTCATTATATTTTATTTATGTTAAGCCTATTGGGAACATTTTTCTCACTATTATTATGGTATTATGTTCAGATAAAAAGAAATGAGATGCAATAGGAAATGGCATTACTGATAGAGATCTCGATGTCAACACCACCTGCTCACCCTTTGTGTTTCAAGGGAGAAGTGCTGTATCGGGACTCTTATTTGTGTATTGAAATAATGTGTTGTATAATTATTACATGTGTGAGGTTTGTATTATATATATATATATATATATATATATATATATATATATATACACATATATATTGTGTTTAAACATATGGCGTATTTAACATGCGAGATGTGAAATTAAATAAATAAAATAATAATAATAACAATGAGATAAAAAAATTGTACGTTACAAAGTTGGTATTAGAGCAAGGTTTATCTTAGGCGACCATGGGGTGGATGGTCCCCTAGATTGACTTAAAGGAGTCTTTAATAGTTATGTGGAAACGTTGTGTAAGGTAGTAGATAAATTCAGTAGGAAAATACTAGTATTTCCTATTTATAATCTTGTGTAGTGTGATAACTACTGTAAAATTTTGAACTGCTATTATGTTTGATCACCTCAATAGTAACTAATATTTTGCTTTACTAATACAGTGAGATATGCTACCACCAAAAAGGAATCTGCCAAGCAGCGCAGATGCTACCTTAAATAACATAGCCACAGCTATTCAAGCTCAGACAACTACTACGAATCAGATTCTACAACACCTTAGAATATTAATAATAATGATGGAGGCTAGGTGTAACATCCTTAATTTCGTTTCTTTTATTGATAAAAGTACATAAATATTTAATTAAGGAAATAAAATTTATTAGACAATATTTTAGATATCTAAGGAAATATAATCCTTAGAAATTCTTCACCTTATGTATATGCATAGAAAATGTTTCTAACATTAAGAAAACAAATAAAGAGGGAAAACCTAATAGAAAAAAAAAATTAGAACTAACATACTAAAGAGATGCAAAATTCTTCGATAAGAAAGATAAATTTTTAGAAACAAGTAAAGGTCTTAAAATTTCAAGAACATTGGATTAGGGTAATTTTTCCTAATTCAAGAACTAGAGTTACTAAGTTTAAGATCTTTACCCATACATTGGGCTTTTACCTATGGACACTTCATATAGAGTTTTTCCACTTCACATAAGTTTCTAGCAAACCCATTGGATAACCTAGGCAAGAAATAAAACATAGACTTGGACTAGGATATAGTAATTGGATCGATAGCCCAAAAATTATGAAAATGTGACCAAGCCCTCCAAGAAAGTTAGAATTTTATCCAAAGCAAAGAAAATGGGTAGGAATAAGCCCATAATAGGTAGGAATAAGCCCAAATCCAAGAGGAAAAATAAAATAAAATAAATTAGGTGATGATATAATAATGTAATAATAATAAAGATTAGGTTACATGGCATTAAGACAAAAATTTAGCAAGTGGTGTGATTCTACATTCATCATTTTGGCAAGTGGCATGATAATACAAGGCTTTAGGATAAAAACATCTATATCCTACACTAATAATTTTAGCAAGTGGTATGATAATACATGGCATTAGGACAAAACATTCCTATCCCACACAAATAATATCAACCAAATAATGGAGATTCAAGGGCTAGAAATTTGCCACCTAAAAAGGCAAACCTATCATACTTGTTTAAGACAAAAGAAAATGGAAATGAATCCCTAAATCAAAGGGGCGTTGTCCCTTATCTTAAGAACATATCATCATAATTTTCAAAATACAAATCTCCTTTTCCTATGCATATCTTGACTAAGGAAGAGGAAGACAAGAACATAAGTTGTTTGTTTTCCAAAAATTCAACAAAATGTATCCTAATTGTGATAAGGTAGACCCATGATCATGAAAGGTGTATTATTTGGTGGTCTATTTAAGCAAAACCCACCCCTACAACATTTTAATTTCGTCCAAGTGAGGAAGAGAGAGAAATATAAGCAAGGTAGAGTGAGGAAAAGAGAGAAAGAGAGGAGAAGAAAGGAAGGAAGAAGAATGAGAAGTTTAGAAGGCTAAGTACTCAAGGTAAGTTACCTTAATCTCCACTTGAATCCATTTTTCTTCATCATCCTTGAGGTTCAAAAACTCACCCTCCTTCTCTTACCTAAGCTGCTAGAAAAGCTAAGGGAAGGGAGGAATCTTGTTACTTCTTTCAAGAGGAAACAAGAAAACCAATTCACTAAGTAAGCTAGGGAGATTTTTAGGTAAGTTTAACAATATTTCATTTTGAAGAAAATTTTTGAAATTTATAATATTTATATGAGATTTTAATCTTAGAACTTTGATGATTGGTCATGATGTTGCTATATCAGGTTACATATTGATCTTGCATGTGATGTATGTTTGAATACTTAGACTGGGATAGAAAGTTCTGCATAGGTATGGCTATGGGTGGCAAAATTTTTAGCTTCTGTGTTTTAATTTCTGGGAATTATCTGTAGGGAATTAAAATAAATGGTTAACATAAGAATTAAATGTATATGTGCCATGGATTTTTAGCCACTGGAAGCATTCAATTTGGAGTCCATATGAGGTAGATATGGTCTGATTAGTTGTCAAAGGTCAAAAAATGGTTCATCAGGGAAGAATTTGTTAGGATAGCTTCTGTATTTTAATTTCTGGGAATTATCTATATGGAATTAAATTAAATGGTAAACATAAGAATTAAAGATATATGTGTCACAGATTTTTAGCCATTGGAATTATTCAATTCGGAGTCTATATGAGGTAGATATGGGCCGATTAGTAAGCAAAGGTCAAAAAATGGTTCATCAAGGAAGATTATGTTAAGATAGCTTCTGTGTTTTAATTTCTGGGAATTATCTATAGGGAAGTAAAATAAATGGTTAACATACGAATTAAAGCTATATGTGTCATGAATTTTTAGCCACTGGAATCATTCAATTTAGAGTCCATATGAGGTAGATATGGTCTAATTAGTAATCAAAGGTCAGAAAATGGTTCATCAGGGAAGAATATGATAGGATAGCTTATGTGTTTTAATTTCTAAAATTTATATGTAGGAAATTAAAATAAATGGTTAACATAAGAATTAAAGATATATGTGTCACAGATTTCTAACCACTAGAATCATTCTATTTTGAGTCTATATGAGGTAGATATGGTTCGATTAGTAAGCAAAGGTCAGAAAATGGTTCATCAGGGAAGAATATGTTAGGATAGCTTCTGTGTTTTAATTTTTGGGAATTATATGTATAGAATTAAAATAAATGGTTAACATAAGAATTATCGCTATGTGTGTCATAGATTTTTATCCACTGGAATCATTCAATTTGGAGTCCATATGAGGAAGTTATGAGCTGATTAGTAATCAAAGGTCAGAAAATGGTTCGTCAGGGAAGAATATGTTAGGATAGCTTCTGTATTTTAATTTCTAAGAATTATCTGTATGGAATTAAAATAAATGGTTAACAGAAGAATTATATATATATGTGTCATAGATTTTTAGCCACTGGAATCACTCAAGATGGAGTCCATATGTGGTAGATATGTTCTGATTAGTAGGTAGAGGTCAAAACCTATCTGAGAAGAAATAACCTATACATTTAAGGAGTAATATCACCTTGATTTCTTAATATTTCGCTACAATATTCAACATAATAGTTTTAGATAATTTTTTTATCTTGATATTGACACCAAGATCACCTACATCGGAGTTGAATTGAGGGAGTTATGCTCTGATTAGTTAGAGAAGGTTAGATATGATGAAAACCTGCATCAAGAAAATAAAGAAATAAAATTAATATTTAAAAACGAAGACGGATCTTATAAATGACTAGTATATGCCATAGCCATTGCCATTGTATGAACTTCTTACCATCTTAAGTGTAAAATTCTGACATGAAAATATTTTATAAAGTGATATTTGAAATGGTTATGTTCATGGTTCATGGCATGATTACCAATGATTTATGGTAATAGTTATATTTTGATGAACATACTTGTTACTGAAAGCATATTTTTGGCTATCATTATGAAAAGAAAAGAAATGAGCACGGTCACATGGCAATCTGTGTGGTGCACCAGTAGGGGACGCCCTACCAACGGTTATGATTATGATTATGAGAAAAGAAAGAGAAAGTGTGCCATGTAGGACGGTGCGAGAAAAGCCCGTACCGAAGAGTAAAGGATACTCACCCTGACCAGGTAGCTTGAAATGAGAATAAGTTGATGGCCATCATATGATATTCTGAAAATAGTTAATCCTGTCATACATATCATTAATGTATGATTCTTATGTGCATAGATATTTTGCATTCATGTGACCAAAGATATTTTTTGTAGTTTATACAGCTAAACATGACATGATGAACTATATTGATGGTAAATTATGATTTATTATTGAACCTACTGGGATTTAATTCTCACTATATTTCCATATTATGTTCAGAAGAATAATGCAGATTTTCTCAATGACACTTATTATTTCCGTACGTTGGATCGAGGTGCCCTACCTTGGGCAACTACCAGTTATATCAGATGTATCTGTAGTAGATATGACAGAGATTTCGGTGGAGGTGTCACCCGCACCAGTGTCCCCGGAAGTAGTCGACATAGATGATTAGAACTAATATGTATCTTTGTACAAATGTTTTGTAAAATATTGGTGTGTAGTTTGTAAAATAATGGTGTGTATGGAAACTCAGTATTGTATCACTGTTAATAACAATTATGCTTGGTTAAAGTGATTATTATTATGAGTTAAGTGGTTAGAATTAAAGTAGTAATAACTTCATGGAATTTTACAAATATAAAAAAAAAATTTGTTACATTTACATAAATGGAGTTGTTACACTAGGGGAAATAAAGGAAAATGAAATGGAAACAGAATTGGAAATGGTTCTGAATTTATGGGAACACGACCTTTGTCTTTTGTGAGTGCATATGACCCTATAGTTGCTAAGAGATGGCTGATGGAACTCAAGAATATTTTTGAAGTTCTAAATTGTTCTGATGAGTAGAAGGTCAATTTTGGTATATATATGCTGAAGGAAGAAGCTGAATATAGGTGGAGAGGAGCCAAAGAGTTATTGGTACATCAATACAGGGAAATTACATGGCACTTATTCCGAGAGACTTTTTTGAACAAATATTTTCCTAATAATGTGAAAGTTGAGAAAGAGATTGAGTTTCTTTAGCTTAGACAGGGAAATGGGACCATTGAGCACTATATTACCAAGTTTGAAGAACTGTCTAAGTTCTCAAGTACCCTGAAGAATAATCCAGATAAAGCCTGGAAGCCAATGAAGTTTGAATCAGGACTGAACCCGGAGCTTAGGAATGTTATGGTGGCATTAGAGATTTGGGAATATGCTCCGTTGGTAAATAAATGTCGGATGCTAGCGGCAAGTCTAAAAATAATAGATGATGAGAGGGAGAGGCAGACTCAGCGGAAGCGAAAGAAAGAGTTCCCAGTTATGGATAGAAATACTAGAGGGAAGAATATCATGAGGTAAACAACCAGCACTTATGGAACCTATACCTTTTCTGAAAAAGCCGGCAATGGGTCAATGTGGGAAATGTAGGAAATTCCATAAGGATAAACCATGTTATTTTAGTCCAGTTACTTGCTTCCAATGTGGCTAGAAGGGGCACGTGGCATAGCATTGTCCATTGGAAAATGAGAAAGGTAATATATAAACTCAATAAACGACTGGAAGATTTTTCACTTTAGACAGTTCTGAAGCAAAAATCAGCTCCGGATTTGATGCAAGGTACGTGTTGTATCAATAATTTGCCTCTGATTGTATTCTTTGATTTTTGTGCAAACCATTTTTTCATAGCAATAGAATGTGTAGAGAAGTTACAACACTCTATTGCGGAGTTACCATACGAGTTAGTGGTGGTGACACCTACAGGAGGAAAAATAATTACCTCCTCAGTGTGTTTGAATTGCCCCATTGTATTGAATGAATAATCCTTTGTAGTGGATCTGATCTGTCTACCTCTAGACGATATAGATGTCATCTTGGGTATGGATTGGATAAGTCAAAACCGAGTCCTACTGGATTGTTGCAATAAGACTTTTGAGTTTCTCTTGGACCCACTGGAGGACCAAACGTATATCATTATTAGTGCTCACCGACTTTATAAGGAGATAAGGGATGTGGATCTGAGATATGTTTTCCTGTATACTATCAATCCGAGTATGAAACGAGAACTGCTTGAGATTCCAATAGTTCGTGAATTTCCAAAAGTTTTCCCCACTAAGATTTTTGAACCTCCACCGAAGAGAGAAGTGAAATTTTCCATCGATCTAGCACCAGAGGCAAGGCCTATTTCTATTACTCCCTATAGAATGTCTCCTGTGGAACTACAAGAGCTTAAGAATTAGATCGAAGAGTTGTTAGAAAAGAACTTTATCAAACCTAGCGTATCACCTTGGTGAGTGCTTGTATTGTTTGTAAAGAAGAAAGATGGTAGTTTGAGATTGTGCATTGATTACAGGCAATTGAATAAAGAAACCATTAAGACTAAGTATCCTTTGCCCAGAATAGACGATCTATTAGATCAATTAAAGGCAGCTACTATTTTCTCTAAGATAGACTTGAGGTCAGGATATCATCAAATCAGAGTTAAAGAAGAAGATATTGTGAAAATAACTTTCAGAACTTGGTGTGGACACTACGGATTTTTAGTCATGCCTTTTGGGGTCACGAATGCACCTGCAGTCTTTATGGACTATATGAATTATATTTTTAGACCCTACTTGGATCAATTCGTAGTAGTGTTTATAGATGATATTTTAATCTACTTTAAGACTGAGGAAGAACACAACCAGCATCTCTGATTAGTACTTCAGGTCTTGAAGGAAAAGAAACTTTTTGCTAAGTTGGAAAAATGTGAATTTTGGCTGGAAGAGGTGAAGTTCTTGGGTCATGTAATTTCTAAAGATGATGTGTCGGTGGATCCCAGTAAAACTAAAGCAGTCCTGAAATGGGAGAGGCCAAAAACTGTGACTGAAATTAGAAGTTTCCTGGGTTTAGCAGGATATTACAAAAGGTTTATACAAGGATTTTCTCAAATAATTTTGCCTTTGACTCGATTGACCAAAAAAGGAAGTCCCTTTAATTGGACTGAAGAATGCGAGAATAGTTTCCAAAAGCTTAAAGTCAAATTAACTTCTCCACCTATTCTAGTTGTTCCTAACCCTTCTGGATGCTTTGTAGTCTATACAGATGCTTCCAAGAAAGGTTTAGGTTGTGTTTTGATGCAAAAAAGCATAGTAGTTGCTTATGCATCTCGACAATTGAGACCGCATGAGGAGAACTATCCTACTCATGATTTAGAGTTGGCTGCGATAGTTGTTGCCTTGAAGATATGGAGACACTACTTGTATTTGAAATATATAGTGACCACAAGAGTTTAAATATCTCTTTGACCAAAAAGAATTGAATATGAGGCAAAGAAGGTGGATAGAATTAATTAATGATTACAAATTTGAATTAAAGTTTCACCCATGGAGTTTATTTGAGTACTGAAATAATGTGTTGTATAATTATTACATGTGTGAGGTTTGTAATATATATATGTATATATATATATATATATATATATATATACATACATATATGTTGTGTTTAAACATATCGCGTATTTAACATGCAAAATGTGAAAATAAATAAATAAATAAATATAATAATAATAATAATAACAATGAGATAAAAAAATCGGATGTTACAACAACTTTGTGGAAAATGTGGCATGCTATTTGGCTGCAACTTTGTGGGCAATTTGACATGTAGTGGTAGGTGCTATGTGGCTGCAATTTTGTTGGCAATGTGGAATGCTATGTGGCTGCAACTTTGTGGGCAATGTGGCATGTTTTGGTAGGTGTAAGGTGGCTACAATTTTTTGGGCAATGTGGCATGCTATGTGGCTGTAACTTTGTGGGCGATATGGCATGCTTTGGTAGGTATAAGGTGGCTGCAATTTTTTAGGCAATGTGGCATGCTATGTGGCTGCAACTTTATGGAAAATGTGGCGTGCTTTGTTAGGTGTAAGGTGGCTGCAATTTTGTGGGCAATGTGGCATGCTATGTGGCTGCAACTTTGTGGGCAATGTGGCATGCTTTGGTAGGTGTAAGGTGGCTGCAATTTTGTGGCCAATGTGGCATGCTATGTGGCTATAACTTTGTGGCCAATGTGGCATGCTATGTGGCTGTAACTTTGTGGTGCTACTTGGTAGCTCCTAAGTTGTTTTATATTGCCTTAATTTACTACTAATCTTAGATTAGTAATGTCTTAAAAATGCATTTGTATCTTCTCCCTATCCATTATGCTCCTAAAAATTTTATTTATATGACTCATGATTAACTATATGTCACCTATTTTATAAAAGCCTTATTGTTACAAAACTAAGCATTTTAATTCTTTGTCATATGTATTTTCTACTTATTCTTAAATTTATCTAGCTTTATTAGAGACTTAGGATGTTACATTAAGTTATATAGCATTATGACAAAAAATCTTGATAACTCTAACTCATTAGAGTTTCTCTATGTCTTTCTGAGGATATTTAATATGCATTTTAACTTATTAGCTTTCATGCCCCCTGATTTAATAGAATGTTTAGCCTCCCACGGACACAAGATCACCCATTCTTTTTGCTATGACAATTATTATACATGCGTACCAATTAAGGCAGCAAACCGAGTGATGTTAGGTGATCTTGGTCCTTCTTAATATGATGCATAAGATGGGAGGCTTACCTTCTCTAATATGGTGCAGGTGGCAGGGAGTCAGAGCTGTGCAGCAGGTGCAGCCACCACCCAGCAGGGGGAAAAAGGAGCGCCCAGCTGACACAGCAGACTGCTGAAGGTGCAGGAACAGCCTCCATACTGGAAGTGGAGGGAAAGCTCCTGACAGAGGTGCTGCCCGAAAAGTAGGGAGAATTTTAGCAGACCATGCCACTTTTATGGGACCACAAGGATTGCCTATAAAAGGAGAAAACAAAAAGCACAGAACAGAGATGCAGGGAGTGAGAGAAGAAAACTGAAAGATGAAGCCCATAATTCCCTGTCTGGAGTGGGCTGCGTGGTTACACTCTGGGCTAGGACAGGGCAACCCTACATGGTGAAGCATAGGACCAAGGAAGAGGACTACTGTTCGGGATTCCTTTCATTTTATTTTTAGTGTTTTCATTGTTAGCAGGAAGCTGCATTTTTCTTTTCATATAGTTGTATTACTCTTCACTGCATACTAGTTAATCTAATGCTTATAGTCGGTTTGGATATGAGGCTAGCCTAATTTTTCAGCTAGGGTTGTAGACGGGTTGTAATGAACACATGCACATTTTAATTTATAAATGATTTTGCTGTAGTAATGCTGTGACATTCAATTGTGTTTGTATATGTTACTTCTCCTGCTAACTGAAATTAGATGGAGAAAGGCTGAGGCTATCATTAACTTGGGAAGGTGATGAAGGCTGGAAATGAGTTGGATGTGTGGGCACAACTCATATATGAATGTATGGTTGTCCCATTTGACCCAAGAGTTAGGGCTTCAAGTACAACTTTGGGGTTGGGATTGATGCAGGGATGCATGTCCAAACCCCAAGAGTGCAAGGAATGGTAATCTGGGAAGACTCCATTCAAGAGCAGACTGGGCACTGAAGCAATTGCTATAGCAATTTCTAGAGCAAAATGAGTGCAGAAGTTCATAGCAACCCTGAAGCAACCCTAGTTCACCTAATATCGTCTTTTTCATAACCTAGAGTCTCTCAACTTAATTAAAGCCTTGTCTAGCTTGTTACATTTTAATTTATCCTAAACATTAAATCATGTGAACCAACAGAATTTTGCTACAGCATTTCACGAGTCAAGCATTCTTTAGTAGTTTCTAGTATACTCCTCGTGGGACGATACTCACTCATCATTATATTACTTGGTCATGACACGTGCACTTGCATTCTGACATTGCATATATACATGCAACCGACAAGCTTTTGGCGTCGTTGCCGGGGAGTGTCAACTAGAAAATTATTATTAGATGTTTGATTGTGTGAAAGATTTTATCTTTTAGTTATTCTAGTGTCATTTTTGGGCAGGTGAACGCAGTGCATGAGCAGGTCTAAAAGAGAGATACTACCTCTAGATCTTAAGATAGAAAGAACTCTTCTGAGAAGAAGGAGAGGATTGTTGGGACCTCAGCAACAAGCAGAAATGGCCAACCCGAATGGAGTAGACAACACAAAGATTGAGTCCTGAATGCTTATGTTCAACAAAACCTGAATGGGTTGAACCCGACCATTGTAAGACCAAAAATTAAAGCTCTTCATTTCGAGCTCAAGCCGGTAATGTTTTAGATGCTGTAGACTTATAAAGAGGAATTTTGAGTACTTAATGGCTATATTTTATCCTCTAATTCATAGTAAACTTGTGGTTATTTCCCTGCTTTTGGTTATATTTTGTTCTGGATACTACTTTGGTTTGTTTTATGTTTATAGGAGAGTAAAATAGGCCAAGAAGCAAAGGAAAACACTCATGAGAAGTGCCATATGGACTTGGAACAAGATAAGGAGGAAGCAAGGAGGCAACACACCAAAATTTGGCAAGAAATGAGCATGGCAGCCCCCAACATGGCCAGGCCATGCTTTGGGCAGATGATGTAGAGAACCTCTAGAAACCAGCCCAAAGCACGGCCAGGCCGTGTCCTGGAACACGGCCGTGCTTCGGGTCTGTACTACACGTGATTTTTAGGGTTTTTGGCTGCTAACTTGATACATATTTGGGGGGAAAACACGGAGGCACATATCCAGACGCATTTAGAACTTCTTTCACTCAATTTTCGGTTTAGGAAACACCATTAGATGAGGTTTTTACTAGAATTAATGTTTAATTTATGTTCTTAGAATAGATTGGAGATTGATTCAAGTGTGTATCTCTGATTCTTTACATTCAGCAATTCAGGTTCTATCTTTCTATCTCTATACTTATCTATACTTCTACTCTTTCTTTTACATTGTATTGGATATTGATGATTTACTTAATCATTATGCCTTTGATTTATCTTTCTATCATGCTTAAGTAGATTTGATCTAGGGTTTTAGTAAACCCTTTTATGGTGTGATGATACATTGTACTAATTGAATTAATGGAACCCTAATTGTGTTATCTATGGTTAATTAGGATTAGTTATTGGCTATATGAGTTGATGAATGTCTGGCCAATATTTATCACGTCTTAGGATATTAATTGATGGACTAAAAGGTGAAGATTAATACCATAACCTAATAGTTAATTAGAGATATCTTAATCATGAAAGTAGTTTAAGATTCTCTAGGATTGAATCAATTAATGGGCAAGAGAAAACCGATTAATTGTATTCTATGGTTGGCATAGAACTTAATGGACCTAAGTTGAACTAAGAACCACGAAAGTAGGCAATTGGATTAACCTAGGTACGATTAGTAATGCTTGAAAGAGATTACTAGTTAATTAAGGATAAACCATCCGCAATAACCTAGATAATTGCAATTAGAGGTACATATTGAGTGTTGAATATTATAAGTGTGGTGAACCGTAACCCTAGGCTTTGGTTAATTGATTATCTTTACTTATTTAATTGCGATAAACTTTCATTGGATTACATCGATTTAGATAGCATATTTTGTGAAATTCTAGTAATTAACATTGTTCTCTGTGGGATACGACCCGTACTCACCGGACTAGCTACAGCTACACTGTGCGCTTGCGGTTAATTAGTAAAACATAGACACAAGTTTTTGGCGCCGTTGCCAGGGAACAAAGTCAATATTAGATATTTTGTGAAATAGCTAGACTAGATCACTTTCTTTTTAATTTTTCTGCATAATTTTTTTTTGCTAATTTTTGTTCCTTTTTCTTCCTTCATAGGCGTGTAGCTAATTTATGTGAAGAGGACACAAATTCATTGCTGAATTTGACCCGGAGATTGAGCGCACCCTGCGGAGGAGAAGAAGAATACAGCAGCAAGAAAATTCTGCAGCTACCAGAGGGGAGAGAGATAACCGATCTCTTAAGGATTTTACCGCCCCAGATACTCATGGCCTGAATCCCAGCATAGTAAGGCCAGTTGTTAAAGCTAACAACTTTGAGCTGAAACCTTCTCTTTTGCAGATAGTTCAGTAGAATCAATTTGGAGGGTCACCTACTGAAGACCCTAATCTCCACCTGTCAGTCTTTTTAGAGTATTGTGACATCCTTAAGCTGAATGGGGTATCTTCAGATGCCATCAGATTGAGATTGTTCCCTTTCTCTTTGAGGGACAAGGCCCGTGCATGGTTGCATTCTCTTCCATCAGGGTCTATCACCACTTGGCAACAGCTTTCTCAAGCTTTCCTGGCCAAGTACTTCCTATCGAGCAAGACAGCCCATCTTAGGAATCAGATCACTACATTTGCTCAGAAAGATGGCGAGTCATTATATGAGGCTTAGGAGAGATTTAAATAAATCCTCAGAATATGCCTACACCATGGGTTGGAGAAGTGGCTGATAGTCCATACATTTTATAATGGACTAATTTATAGCACCCGTATGTCTGTGGATGCTGCAGCCGGAGGAGCTTTGATGAATAAGTTGTAGATGAGGCATATGAGCTGATAGAAGATATGGCTCAAAATCATTACTCCTGGTCTAGTGAGAGGCAGCCAAGAAAATCAGTAGGTATGTATGAACTAGATGCGTTTAATCATTTAACTTCTAAGGTTGATGCATTGTTTCAGAAGTTAGATAAGTTAAGCATCAACAATATTGGTTCCTCTTCATCATCTTTGACTTGTGAGATTTGTGGTTGCATAGGTCATGTGGCCAATGAATGCCAGCTTGGGAACTCTACACCTCAGGATTGTGAGCAGGTAAGTTTTGTGAAGAACAATCAAAGAAACAATCCGTACAGCAACACATATAACCCAGGCTAGAAGAATCACCCGAATCTCTCTTACAAGCCGAATACAAATCAGCAACCTCAGAATAATTTTAGGCAACCTCCAGGCTTTCAGAATCAGAGGCCATTCAACCCAGCTCCTCAGCTAAAGTCAAATTTAGAGGCTCTAATGGAGAATTTCATCACTATAGAGAGTAAGCAGAATGATGAATTTAGAGCCCAAAACTATTCTATGAATGAAGCTATAAAAGATTTAGCCTCCAAGGTAAACTCACTTGCTACTCATAACAAGATGCTGGAAACTCAGATAGCATAGTAGGCAAGCCTATCTAACAGGAACTTTGGCAGACTTCCAGGCCAAACTGAGAACCCCAGAGAGCATTGCAATGCCATTACCCTGAGTAGTGGTAAACAATTGGTTGAATCAGAAAGAAGAAGAGAGGTAAAAGAAAATGAACCTCAGGCTGAATCTGAGAAGAGAAGAGAAGATGAACCAAAAGAAGAGGAAAAGAAGGAAGATGAGCCAAAATATGTGGCTCCTGAACCATACAAGCCACCAATCCCGTTTCCTCAAAAGATTGGTTAAGGCCAAGTTAGAGAAGCAGTTTGGGAGATTTCTAGATGTGTTGAAAAAGTTGAATATTAACATTCCATTCCTAAAAGCCATCTCCCAAATGCCTTCCTATGTGAAGTTCCTGAAAGAGATCCTCTCAAACAAGAGGAAAATTGAAGAGCATGCTGTGGTGGCACTGACAGAGGGATCAAGTGCATTAATTCAGAATAAGCTTCCTCAAAAGCTTAAGGATCCTGGAAGCTTCTCAATCCCTTGTTTTATTGGTGACATGAAAATAGATAAAGCCTTATGTGACCTTGGAGCAAGTGTAAGTCTCATGCCTTTTTCGGTTTGCCAAAAGCTTCAGATGGGTGATTTGAAGCCTACCACCCTTTCTCTTCATTTGGCTAACTGATCCATCAAGCATCCGATAGGTATATTAGAGGATGTTCCTCTAAAGATAGGAAAAATTTCTATACCGGTTGATTTTGTTATTTTAGAGATGGAGGAAGATGACAAAATCCCCATCCTTCTTGGAAGGCCTTTCCTAGCTACGCCTGGTGCCAATATAAATGTGAGAGATGGAAAGCTATCTTTGAATGTAGGGGATGAAAAAGTAGAATTTAATTTGAATGATGCTATGCACCCTCCATCTCTAGGTGAATCTTGCTACATGATGTGAATGATAATGCCATGAATTTTTCTCCTTCTAACCCACTTGAGTTATGCTCTGTGGAAAGTTCTTGTGTTTATGTCAAACAGGGAGAAGAAAAGCAAGAAATTGAGGAGGAAATGAAAGATACAAAGCTTGAACCCAAACCTCCTCCTCAAAGCTTGAATGAAGCAAAGGAAGAAAAGATTGAGCCAAAAGGAACCTTGAAGGCTATTAGGCAAAGCCTCAAGTATCATACTAAGAGGCAATGGATTAAAAAGAGAGTCATTCAAACTCTCTTCAAGGCTCCTTGAGTTGAAAGCATGAAAAGGGAGTCGAGCTAAAAACTTTAAACAAGCGCTTTGTGGGAAGCAACCCACACTTTAATTTTAAAGTTTCTTTTTCTTTTGTTTTCTTGCTTTTAGTTTTTTTTTTTTCTATCTTTAATTTTAGTTAATTTCTTTGGTTATAGGTTTAATGAGTGTTTCCTTATGTTTTATAGGTAAATTCCCATGTGCCCAAAGTTGAAATAAAGAATGAAAATCAAGGGAAATTGAAAACGCTTAAAAACTACAGCAATTTTCGAAGAATTAGAGGATTCAACTCCCAGCACGGTTAGGCCGTGTCACAGGACACGGCCGTTCCCCAAGCCCAGCCTAAGTACCCCTTGCTCGTGTTGGCTAACACGGGCCAAATCCATAGTTTTTGGATTTCTAGCGCCAAGCTCAGGTTCGCCGTGCTCAAGGTAAAAAAAAGGGAAAAGAGAAAAAGAGTCATATGCTATTGGCATCACCATTATAGCTTCCCTCCAGGTATAATTTTAACCTTTGCTTTGCATCTAATTTCTTTTATTTGGATTGGACTTCCCTGATGGTTGGACTGGATTATTCCTCAGAATTGAACTAGATTGGTTTATATATATGATTATATATTTTATTCTGCAACTGTGGATTTATTAGCATGGTTTTGGGAGTTTCAGTAGAATTGGGACTGAATCCATACTAAATTCTCTAGTTGTTTCCTGAATGGTTTTATCTGAATATGGATTTTCTGATAACTGTTACTTGCTAATTTGTTGATCTTGCCATTGATTTGAAGTTAGAATTTGACATTGCCTTTACATGTTGTTAATGCGAGCCAAATACATTTAACACCAGAGTCAGAACTCTCCACCAACTCTTTTAAACGACTAGTGAGCACGTAAGTTCCTTCTCCCTTTTTCCTGTATTTTAATTTATATTGACATTGAGGACAATGTCAAGTTTAAGCATGAGGGAGTAGCTTTAGGCTTGTGATTTCCTTTGATTAGATATTATTGGCTGAATATCTCATGTTGCAATGCAAAATCACATAGTTTACTATTTCAGAGATAGATTGATGCAATATAGGTTTATTTTAGCTCATGAACATGTGATGCACAATCATATATGAAATAGGTAGTTATAATTTTATTCTCTCTCTTCTAGGATTAAACCTCTAATGTTTTTTGGAAAATATCTCTCTATTGTGCTGTGAATTGTACGCTATTTTTTATTTTAACACTATGAGAGTGTGAAGGAAAGGAGAGGTGAAAAATGAGGGAATGTGCAACCCAAAAAGTTTTCACTCTGAGTACCCCTTCAAGGCACCAAAAAGGCCTTAGTATGAGTACCTATATACCTTTACCCTAGTGAGATGGAGCATAAAATGCACTCACTACATGTTTCTATATAAAAAAATTGATGAATCAATGAAAAAGAGAAAAAAAAGAAAAAGAAAGTAAGAAATAAAAGAGTATGAATAAAAAAAAGAGTGATAATAGAAATAAGGATAAAGCAACATAGAGAGATCTAAAGGATGAGGTGGCCTACTTAAGTGTACAAAAACCAATTTGATGCATACAAGCAATGGTAACAATATAAGTAGATATATAATAGAAGAATTTGGGTTTAGTTTTAGAAGAACAGAGACTATCTAGTAAATGTCTATTCATATATCTATTGTGTTCACATTGATTGAGTGACAAATTACCTATATTGCACTTTTCTATCTTCTGGAATCTGATTGCATCTTTCCCCCTTCCTTATATGACATGTTATTTGCTTAAGGAAAAGCAAAGGTTGAAGCATGGGGGAGTTGATAAAGGGGAATATTGAGTACTTAATGGCTATATTTTATCCTCTAATTCATAGTAAACTTGTGGTTATTTCCCTACTTTTGGTTATAATTTGTTCTGGATATTGCTTTGCTTTGTTTTATGTTTATAGGAGAGAAAAAGAGGCCAAGAAGCAAAGGAAAACACTCATGAGAAGTGCCATTTGGACTTAGAACAAGATGGGGAGGAACCAAGGAGGCAACACACCAAAATTTGGCAAGAAAGGAGCATGGCAGCCCCCAACATGGCCAGGCCGTGTTTGGTGGCATGGAGCACAACCAGGCCATGCTCTGGGCAGATGATGTAGAGAACCTCCAGAAACCGGCCCGAATCACACCAGGCAATGTCCTAGAACACAGTCATGCTTCGGGTCCGTACTGTACGTGATTTTTAGGGTTTTTGGCTGCTAACTTGATACATATTCAGGGGAAAAATGCAGAGGCACATATTCAGACCCATTCAGACCTTCTTTTACTCAGTTTTAGGCTTAGGAAACACCATTAGATTAGGTTTTTACTAGAATTAATGTTTAATTTATGTTCTTAGAATAGATTGGAGATTGATTCAAGTGTGTATCTCTTATTCTTTACATTCAGCAATTCAGGTTTTATCTTTCTATCTCTATACTCTTCTCTACTTCTACTCTTTCTTTTACATTGTATTGGATATTGATGATTTACTTAATGATTATGCCTTTGATTTATCTTTCTATCATGCTTGAGTAGATTTGATCTAGGGTTTCGGTAAACCCACTTATGGTGTGATGATACATTGTGCTAATTGAATTAATGGAATCCTAATTGTGTTATCTACAGTTAATTAGGATTAGTTATTAAGCTTTAGTTATATGAGTTGATGAATGTCTTGCCAATATTTATCACGTCTTAGGTTATTAATTGATGGACTGAAAGGTGAAGATTAATACCGGAACCTAATAGTTAATTAGAGATATTTTAATCATGAAAGTAGTTTAAGATTCTCTAAGATTGAATCAATTAATGGGCAATAGAAAACTGATTAATTGTATTCCATGGTTTGCATAGAACTTAATGGACCTAAGTTGAACTAAGAACCACAAAAGTAGGCAAGCGGATCAACCTAGGTATGATTAGTAATGCTTGAAAGAGATTACTAGTTAATTAAGGCTAAATCATCCCCAATAACCTAGATAATTGCAGTACATATTGAGTGTTGAATATCATAAGTGTGGTGAACCGTAACCCTAGGCCTTGTTTAATTGATTATCTTTACTTATTTAATTGTGACAAGCTTTCATCGATTACATCGATTTAGATAGCATATTTTGTGAAATTTTAGTAATTGACATTGTTCTCTCTGAGATACGACCCGTACTCGCTAGACTAACTACAGCTACGTCGTGCGCTTGCGGTTAATTAGTAAAACATAGAGACAACACAAACCGTAGGGCAATTCAGTGGAATGCCAACAGAGGACCCACACCTTCACCTGAGAGTGTTCATCGAAGTCACTAATGCTTTCAAAATGAATGAAGTGACAGATAAAGTTCTCAGGCTGAAACTATTCCCCTACTTATTAAGAGATTGAGCTAGGGCATGGTTAAACTCTCTGCCACCCGATTCTATTGCAAACTAGAATGATTTGGCAGAGAAGTTCCTTCTAAAATACTTCCCACCTACCAAGAATGCAAGATTAAGGAATGATATCACGTCCTTCCAGCAACTAGACGGGTAATCACTATATGACACCTGGGAAAGGTACAAAGAGCTACTACGGAGATATCCCCATCATGGAATCCCATACTCTATTCAGATGGAGACCTTTTATAATGGCCTTAATGCTCAAACACGAACCATAGTGGATGCAACAGCTAATTGTAACAACCTTTTTTTAATTATTTATTATACAATATAGAGTTCACATACACGTCATTAATCAAAATGTACGTACAACAAAAATCAAACACATAAATAACTACATCTTATTTATTCTGGTTAACCAATTCCGGAAATATAGGAGCGGGTGGTTGCACCTTCACCGGGATCTGAACCAACTCGACCACAAACATATTATTTGATTTTGGGATCTGCCCAACATAAAGTAACTCGATCCAAAGTACACTAAAAGCCAGAACCATAGAAAAATCTGCATAACTAATTTTCTGAACATCACATGGAAATATAGTGAGAATTAAATCCTAGTAAGTTCAACAATAAATCATCATCAATATAGCTCATCACATCATGTTCAATTGTATAAACTACAGTAAATATCTTTGGTCACAAGAATGCACTATATCGATGCACATGAAAATCGTACATTAATAACATGTATGACAGGATTAATTATTTTTAGAATATCATATGATGACTATCAATTTATTCTCATATCAAGCTACCCCGGTTAGGGTGAGTATTTTCTACTCTCTGGTACAGGCTTTTCTCGCTCCGTCCGACATGACACACTTTCTCTTTCTTTTCTCATTAACATATTCATAACCTTTGGTAGGGCGTCCCCTACTGGTGCACCACACGGATTGCCATGTGACTGTTCTCATTTATTTTCTTTTCATAATAATAGTCAAAAATATGATTTCAATAACAAATATGTTCATCAAAATATAATAATTACCAAAAATCAATGGTAATCATGCCATGAACATAACCATTTCAAATATCACTTTATAAAATATTTCCATGTCAAAATTTCACACTTGAGATGGTAAGAAGTTCATACAATGGCAATGGCTAGGGCATATACTAGTCATTTATTATTTTTATTTATAAGATTCTTCTTCTTTTTTAAATATTAATTTTATTTCTTTATTTTCTTGATGCAGGTTTTTATCCTATCTAACCTTCTCTTACTAATCAGAGCATAACTCCCTCAATTTAACTCCGATATAGGTGATCGTGGTGTCAATTTAGAGATAAAACAATTATGTAAAACTATTATTTTGAACAGTTTAGTGAATTATTAAGAAATCAAGTTGATATTAATCCCTCAAAGTACAGGTTATTTCTTCTCGGATAGATTCTGATCTCTACCTACTAATCAGTCCATATCTGCTTCATGAGAATTCCAAATTAAGTTATTCCAGTGGCTAAAAATCCGTGACACATATAGAAATAATTTTTATGTTAATAATGTATTTTAATTCCCTACAGAATCTTCCCAGAAATTAAAACACAGAAGCTATCCTAAAATATTCTTTCCTAATTAACCAATTTTTGACCACTGTATACTAATCGAACCATATCTACCTCATACAGACTCCAAATTGAGTGATTCCAGTGGATAAAAATCCGTCAGACATTGATCTACATTTTTCATGTTAACCATTTGTTTTAGTTCTTTACTGATTCTTCCCATAATTTTAAAAACATAAGATTAAAATTTTGCCACTCATAGCCATACCTATGCAGAACTATCTACACCGGCCTTAGTATTCAAACATACATCACATACAAGAATAATATGTAACATGATAAAGCAACATCCATGACCAATCATCAAAGTTCTTAAGATCAAACTCTCATATAAATGTTACAAATTTCAAAACTTTTCTTCAAAAAGAAATATTGTTAAACTTACCTTGAGCACTTAGTCCTCTAGATTTCTCCTTCCTCTTTCTTCCTTTCTTCCTCTCCTTTCCTCACTCTACCTTGCTTCTATTTTTGCTCTCCCTCACTTGGACAAAATTTCAATGTTATAAGGGTGGGTTTTGCTTATATAGACTATCAAATAATTTACCTTTCATAATCATAGGTCTACCTTATCACAATTAGGAAGCACTTGGTTGAATTTTTGGAAAACAAACAACTTATGTTCTTGTCTTCCTCTTCCTTAGTCAAGATATGCATAGGAAAAGGAGATTTGTATTTTGAAAATTATGATGATATGTTCTTAAGATAAGGGACAAGGTCCCTTTGATTTACGGATAAATTTCCTTTTTCTTTTGTCTTAATCAAGTATGATAGGTTTGCCTTTTTTGGTGGCAAATTTCCAACCCTTGAATCTTCCTTGCTTAGCTAAAAATATTTGTGTAGGATAAAGATGTTTTGTCATAATGCTATGTATTATTACCCACTTGCTAAAATTATGAGTGTAGGATATAGATTTTTTGTCCTAATGATGTAACAACTTTTTATTATTATTATTATTATACAATATAAAGTTTACATACATGTCATTAATCAAAACATACGTACAACATATCAAACACATAAAAATATACATCTTATTTATTCTGGTTGACCAATTCCGGAGATACAGGTGCGGGTGGTTGCACCTTCACCGGGATCTAAGCCAACTCGACCACAAACATTTTATTTGCTTCTGGGATCTGCGCAATATAAAGTAACTCGATCCAACGTGCACTAAAAGCCAGAGCCATAGAAAAATATGCATAACTAATTTTCTGAACATGATATGAAAATATAGTGAGAATTAAATCCCAGTAAGTTCAACAATAAATCATCATCAATATAGCTCATCACGTCATGTTCAGCTGTATAAACTACAGCAAATATCTTTGGTCACATGAATGTACTATATCTATGCACATGAGAATCATACAATAATGACATGTATGACATGATTAACTATTTCAAAAATATCATATGATGACTATCAATTTATTCTCATATCAAGCTACCCCGGTCAGGGTGAGTATTTTCTACTCCCCGGTACGGGTGTTTCTCGCTTCTTCCAGCATAGCCCACTTTCTCTTTCTTTTCTCATTAACATGATCATAATCGTTGGTAGGGCCTCGCCTACTGGTGCTCCACACAGTTTTACCATGTGACCATGCTCATTTCTTTTCTTTTCACAATAATAGCCAAAAATATGCTTTCAATAACAAGAATGTTCATTAAAATATAATTATTACCAAAAATCATTGGTAACCATACCATGAACATAACCATTTCAAATATCACTTTATAAAATATTTCCATGTCAAAATTTCACACTTAAGATGGTAAGAAGTTCATGCAATGGAAATGGCTATGGCATATACTAGTCATTTATTATTTCCATTTATAAGATTCTTCTTTTTTTTAAATATTAATTTTATTTTTTTATTTTCTTGATGCAGGTTTTCATCCTATCTGACCTTCTCTTACTAATCAGAGAATAACTCCCTCAATTAAACTCTGATTTAGGTGATCTTTATATCAATTTAAATACAAAATAATTATCTAAAACTCTTATGTTGAATATTTAAATGAAATATTAAGAAATCATGGTGATATTACTCCCTCAAAGAACATGTTATTTCTTCTCAGGTAGGTTCTGACCTCTACCTACTAATCTGTCCATATCTCCTCCATAATAATTCTAAATTAAGTGATTCCAGTGGATAAAAATTCGTGACACATATAATTATAATTCTTATGTTAACCATTTATTTTAATTCCCTATAGAATGTTTCTAGAAATTAAAACACAGAAACTATCCTAACATATTCTTCCCTGATTAACCATTTTCTGACCATTTCTTACTAATCGGAACATATCTACCTCATATGGACTCTAAATTGCGTGATTCCAGTGGTTAAAAATCTGTGACACATATAGTAATAATTCTTATGTTAACCATTTATTTTATTTCCCTATAGAATGTTCCCAGAAATTAAAACACAGAAGCTATCCTAATATATTCTTCCCTAATTAACCATTTTCTGACCTTTGCTTACTAATTGGACCATATCTAACTCATGGACTCCAAATTGAGTGATTCCAAGTACTAAAAATCCGTGAGCCATACATCTACATTTTTCATGTTAACCATTCGTTTTAATTCCTTACCAATTCTTCCCAGAATTTTAAAAACAGAAGCATACAATTTTTCCTCCTATAGCTGTACCTATGCAGAACTATCTACACCAACTTAAGTATTCAAACATACATAATATGTAACATGATATAGCAACATGACCAATCATTAAAGTTCTAAGATCAAAATCTAATATAAATATTACAAGTTTCAAAACTTTTCTTCAAAAAGAAATATTGTTAAACTTACCTAGAACACTTAGTCCTCTAGACTTCTCCTTCCTCTTTCTTCCTTTCTTCCTCTCCTTTCTTCACTCTACCTTGCTTCTATTTTTCCTCTCCCTCACTTGGACGAAAATTCCAATGTTGTAAGGGTGGGTTTTGCTTAAATAGACCATCAAATAATTCACCTTTCATGATCATGGGTCTACCTTATCACAATTAGAATACACTTGGTTGAATTTTTGGAAAACAAACAACTTATGTTCTTGTCTTCCTCTTCCTTAGTCAAGATATGCATAGCAAAAGGAGATTTGTATTTTGAAAATTATGATAATATGTTTCTAAGATAAGGGACAAGGTCTCTTTGATTTAGGCATTCATTTCCTTTTTCTTTTGTCTTAATCAAGTATGATAGGTTTGCCTTTTTAGGTGGCAAATTTCTAGCCCTTAAATCTCTATTATTTGGTTGAAATTATTTGTGTGGGATAGGAATGTTTTGTCCTAATGTCATGTATTATCATACCACTTGCTAAAATTATGAGTGTAGGGTATAGATGTTTTGTCCTAAAGCCTTGCATTATCATACCACTTGTTAAAATTATGAATGTAGGATATCACACCACTTGCTAAATTTTTGTCTTAATGCCATGTCACCAATCTTGATTACACCATTATTTCATCACTTTACTTTTATTTTTATTTTTATTTTTTCCTCTTGGGTTTGGGCTCATTCTTGCCCATTTTCTTTACTTTGGTTAAAATTCTACCTTTCATAATGGGCTTGGTCTCATTTTCATGATTTTTGGGCTATCGGTCCAATTCATATATCCTAGTCCAAGTTTATGTTTTATTTCTTCATTGGGCTATCCTATTGGCTAGCTAAAAATTCATGTGAAGTAGAAAAACTCTATATGAAGTGTCCATAGGTGAAAGCCCAATTTATGGTGGAGATACTAAACATAGTAACTTTTGCTCTTAAATTAAGAAAAATTTCCCTAATCCAATCTTCTTGAAATTTTAAGACCTTTACTTACTTCACAAAAATTTATCTTCCTTGCCTAAGAATTTCACCTTTCTTTAGGATGCTTATTTCTAATATTTCCTCTTAGATTTTTTTTCTTTACCTATTCCATTAAAATTAGAACATTTCTATGCATACACGTAAGGTGAAGAATTTCTAAGGATTATATTTCCTTAGATATCTAAAAATTGTCTAATAAATTTATTTCCTTTATTAAATATTTATGTACCTTTATCAATAAAAGAAATGAAATTAGGGATGTTACTTTGAATACTCTTGTACTTTTATTAATACATGAAACAAAATTAGGGATGTTACAAATGCCATGTATTATCATACCACTTGCTAAAATTATGAATGAAGGATATCACACCCCTTGCTAAATTTTTGTCTTAATGCCATGTCACCTAATCTTGATTACACCATTATTCCATCACTTTATTTAATTCTTTTTCCTCTTGAGTTTGGGCTCATTCTTGCCTATTTTCTTTACTTTGGTTAAAATTCTACCTTTCATAATGGGCTTGTCACATTTTCATAATTTTTGGGCAACTGGTCCAATTTCTATATCCTAGTCCAAGTCTATGTTTTATTTCTTCCTTCGGCTATCCTATTGGCTTGCTAAAAATTCATGTGAAGTAGAAAAACTCTATATGACGTGTCCATAGGTAAAAGCCAATTTATGGATGGAGATACTAAACTTAGTAACTTTAACTCTTAAATTAGCAAAAATTACCCTAATCCAATCTTCTTGAAATTTTAATACCTTTACTAACTTCACAAAAATTTATCTTTCTTACCTAAGAATTTCACCTTTCTTTAGTATATTTATTTTTAATATTTCCTCTTAAGTTTTCTATTTTTACCTATTCCATTAATGTTAGAATATTTCTATGCATATACGTAAGGTAAAGAATTTATAAGGATTATATTTCCTTAGACATCTAAAAATTGTCTAATAAATTTTATTTTCTTATGGGATGTTACACTAATGGGGCATTTCTGTCCAAAACATACAATGAGGCACATGAGCTGCTCGAAAGAATGGCTAGCAATAACTATCAATGGCCTATGGATAGAGTCTTAACTGGAAAGAAGACAGCAGGTATGCATAAAGTGAGTGAAGTCACTTCTTTCACAACCCAGCTAGCTTCATTAGTGAATGTCTTGAAAAACTAGTAGTTGATTCGCCCACAAGCAGCTAATGCAGTATTGGAGAATGGAGTATCTTGTGTTCTGTGCAACGGGCCTAATTAATTTGAAAGTTGTAATTCGAATCTAGAGTCAGTATGTTATATGAGAAACATGAATGACAACAACAATCCCTATTCAAACAGGTATAACCCAGGTTGGAGGCAGTATCTCAATATTTCTTAGAGTAGCTATGGTACTGGACAGGGAAGCAAATCTGCCCCACAAAGACCACAGGCACCCCCAGGCTTTCAGTAGCAAAGGCATTAGCCTACTAAAACTCCCACTTCATTGGAGTCCCTACTGAAGGAGTATATGGAAAGAAATGATGCTGTGATTCAGAGTCAAGCTGCAACATTGAGGAACTAGAGACCCAAGTTGGGTAGCTTGCCAATGAATTAAATAGCAGACCTCTAGGGATACTTTCAAGCAAAACTGAAGTCCTTAGAAGAGAAGGGAAAAAGCACTGTAAGGCTATAGCTCTTAGAAGTAGAAAAGTAGTGGAAGCATCCCAAGCAAAGAGACAAGACCAAAAAGACCTTACTGTACCCCTAGAAAAGAAGAAAGACAAGCAGAGGTTAGTGGAAGAGGCAAGTGATGAAACAGGAATCTATGGAGAAAAGTTTGCAGCTTTGCCACAGCAAAATACTGCAGCTTTGTCACAGTAAAACGTGCAGCAAATCAAGTTACCTCCACCATTTCCTCAAAGATTCCAAAAACAGCAGAATGTCCATCAGTTCAGAAGATTCCTGAATGTCCTCAAGCAACTGCATATTAACATCCCCTTGGTGGAAGCATTAGAGCAAATTCCAAACCATGTAAAGTTCATGAAGGACATCTTGACCAAAAAGAGAAGATTTAGGGAATTTGATACTGTTGCCCTCACACGAGAATGTAGTGTTGTGCTGTAGAATAAGCTAACTCCCAAACTCAAGGATATAGGAAGCTTCACCATACCTTGTTCTTTTGGGAACCAGTATTTTGGCAAAGCCCTCTGTGACTTAGGAGCAAGCATCAACCTCATGTCAATGGCCATATTCAAGAAGCTGGGGATTCGAGAAGCAAGGCCTACCACGGTCTCACTACAATTGGCAGATAGATCCATTGCACATCCAGAAGGGAAAATCGAGGATCTCTTAGTTAAGGTGGACAAATTCATTTTCCTAGTAGACTTTATAATACTGGACTTTGAAGCTGATGCAGAGGTGCCAATTATTTTTGTGCAGGCCATTCTTAGCAACTGGCCGAACCTTAATTGATGTCCAAAAAGGGGAATTAACCATGAGAGTACAGGATGAGCAGGTTACATTCAATGTATTCCAGTCCATGAAATTTCCTAGTGAAGTAGAGGAATGTTTAGTTGTTTTTATGATAGACACCTTAGCATCAGGGCAGTTTGAAAAATGCTGCAAGGGCCCATCACTAGTTATATGGGCAGATAACTCAGATTCAAAGGGAGAAAATGAGAAAGAATGGGCCTGGATTGAAGCCAAACATGGCACTAGGAAGCAGGGGCCGATGAATGAGCCCTTAAACATGTCCTCACTAGAAGCAAAGCTGTCTAAGGCATTAGTAGAGGAACCACCAATCTTGGAGTTGAAGCCATTACCAGCACATCTCAAGTATGCATATTTAGGCGAAACAACCACCCACCTGTGATCATTTCAGCACTCCTGACAGAAGAGCAAGAGGAGAAACTAGTTCTAACATTGAAAAGATTCAGAAAAGCTATTAGTTGGACCCTTGCTAATATCAAGGGTATCAGCCCATCATTTTGTATGCATAAGATCCTTTTGGAGAGCAATGAAAAAGGGTCCATTGAACCCCAACTGAGGCTCAATCCAATAATGAAGGAGGTGGTAAAAGGGAAATTATAAAGTGGTTAGATGCTGGAATTATTTGCCCCATATCAGACAATTCCTGGGTTGTGACTGGCTGGAGGATTTGCATAGACTACCGAAGACTAAACAAAAGCACCAGAAAAGACAATTTCCCCTTTCCATTCATAGACCAGATGCTACACAGACTTGCAATAAGGGAATACTATTATTTCCTAGACGGGTATTCAGGCTACAACCAAATTGCTATAGCACTCAAAGACCATCATAAGACCACATTCACATGTCCTTATGGCACCTTTGCATTTCAAAGGATTCCGTTTGGGTTATGCAATGGTCCAGCAAATTTTCAGCAATGCATGATGGCAATTTTCACATAAATGGCTGAGAAATTTGTGGAAATTTTCATAGATAACTTCTCAATTTTTGGGGACTCCTTCAACTTATGTTTGGGAAACCTTACTAAGATCCTACAAAGATGTGAGGAAACAAACTTGGTGCTGAATTGGGAGAAGTGTCAATTTATGGTGATGGAGGGGATTATTCTGGGACATAAAGTCTCTCAAAATGGACTAGAGGTTGACAAAGCCAAAGTAGAAATCATAGAGAAGCTGCCTCCTCCTACCTTAGTCAAAGGCATCAGAAGCTTCCTTGGCCATGCAGGATTCTACAGGAGGTTCATCAAGGACTTCTCCAAGGTTGCGAAACCTCTATGCAGCTTGCTAGGGAAAGACAAAACTTTCTGCTTTGATGAAAACTGCATGACAACATTCTGTGACCTCAAGAAAAAATTGAGTTCAACACCAGTTATTGTGGCACCAGAATTGACTTCTCCATTTGAACTAATGTGTGATATAAGTGAAGCAGTATTAGGAGCTGTCCTTGGGCAACGCAGGAATAAAGTTTTTCATTCTACATATTATGCAAGCAAAACGTTACAAAGGGCCCAGCTCAACTACACAGTAACAAAGAAGGAGATACTTGTAGTGGTATTTACTTTTGAAAAATTCAGATCATATTTGGTAGGAACTAAAGTAATTGTGCACACAAACCATTTTGCCATCAAGCACCTGGTTAAGAAGAAGGATTCTAAGCCTAGACTCATTTGATGGGTGCTCTTACTCTAGGAATTCAATCTGGAGATCAGGGATAGGAGGGGAACAAAGAATCAGGTGGCAGTCCATCTCTCCAGACTAGAACAGGATAGTACAGAAGCAGAGGAAATTATTGAGAAATTCCCATATGAACAACTCTTCCTTATGTCCCAAACTGGTGTGCCATGGTGTTTTGACTATGTAAACTACCTGGTGAGTGGCCTGCTCCCACCAGAGTTGACGTCACAGCAAAAGAAGAAATTTCTACATGATGTGAATTCATATTACTGGGATGAACCATACCTCTTCAAGCAGTGTGCTGATCAGATGATAAGAAGATGCATTCTCAGCAAAGAGATGGAGCAAATCCTGCAACAATGCCATGATTCACCCTATGGATGCCATTTTAGAGGAGTGAGGACTACAAACAAGGTACTGCAGGCAGGGTTCTACTGGCATCCTCTATTCAAGGACTCCCACTCCTTTGTGTTGCAATGCGACAGGTGCCAGAGAATAGGAAACATATCCAGAAGACATGAAATACCGTTGAACAACATTCTAGAAGTGGAATTGTTCGACGTATGGGGATTAGATTTCATAGGCCCATTCCCTTTGAGTTTTGGGAACCAATACATCCTAGTAGCTGTTGACTACGTCTCAAAATGGGTAGAAGCAAGTGCATCTCCCACTAACGAGGCAAAGGTGGTAACCAGATTTCTGAAGAAGAATATTTTTACAAGGTTTGGAACCCCTAGAGCCATCATCAGCGATAGAGTATCCCACTTCTGCAACAGGCAATTCGGAGCACTACTGTCCAAATATGGCGTGAGGCACAAGGTGGCAACACCATATCATCCACAAACCAGTGGGCAGGCTGAAGTCTCCAATAGAGAAATCAAGAGGATATTAGAAAAAATGGTTGGCCCAACTAGGAAGGATTGGTCCTCAAGGCTGGATGATGCATTGCGGGCCTATAGAATAGCCAATAAAACACCACTGGGGATGTCACCATACAAGTTGGTGTTTGGTAAGGCTTGTCATCTGCCAGTAGAGCTAGAGCATCGGGCATATTGGGCAATGAAGGAGTTAAATCTGAATTTGGGAGCTGCGGGTGAGAAAAGAAAGCTGCAGCTAAATGAGCTAGATGAATTTCGTGGTCAAGCTTATGAGAATGGCAAGCTATATAAAGAGAAAGAAAAGCAATGGCATGAAAAGAGTATATAGTCGAGGGACTTTGAAGTAGGACAGAGAGTGCTGCTATACAACTCCAGGCTAACCTTATTCCCTGGGAAATTAAAATCTCATTGGTCTGGCACTTTCTGCATCAGCAAAGTATTCCCTTTTGGAACTGTTGAACTGGAAGAAGAAAAGGAAGGGAGGACATTCAGGGTTAACGGACAACGGATCAAACTCTACCTTAGAGGTGACATGGATCGCTAGTACACCTCACTCCAATTGCAAGAAGGGTGAACAGGGAAGAAGTCAGGCTGTTGACTCTAAAACAAGCGCTCATGGGAGGCAACCCATGTTTCATTCATTGTTGTTTTATTTTACACTTGTTAGGTAGCTTAAATTGTGACTCTAATATCAATTGTGTTCGTTTTGTAGGAAGGGGAGAACATCAGGTTGAAGGTCAGTTTTTCCCTTGCTGTAGCAAAAGCATGTGAAAGCTAGTCATGTTTTGCTGTGGCAAAAAGGTGTGAAAGCCAGATTTTGTCACATGACTTACTGCAGTAACATCATAGGGAAGCCAGTTTTTGCCACAGGAATTGTTGTAGCAAAAGCCCTCGGCCCTCTAAAAAAAAGGAGGCAGGAAAACTTTGAGAATCCCATAAGTCACGTACACCCCTTCATTTCACCCAACCCAGCCTAGTGTACTCGAAAGTCTCTGCAACTCTCTCTCAACCCCTTCACATTCCAAGTACTCTCTTGTAATCTCATCCCTTCACATCCCGAAACCTATTTTGCACGAAAGCAGACCTGTATCTCTCAGAATCTCCACTAGCCAACAATGCCGAGGGTCAAGACCATAGCACGGAAGGCAAGCAAGATGCATAAGTTTACCAACGAAGAAAACAAGAGGTGACACGATGAAGAAACCATTTAGCGAAATTTTTGCGCAGAGAAAGGCTTTGCCTTTACCATGCTTAAAGATCTGGGTCTGCCAATGAATGTGGTAGCAGTGGTGAAGCAACGAGGATGGGGGACCTTCACCATGCACTGCAAGCCTTCCTTTATCCCTCTAGTAAGGGAGTTCTACACCAACTTCTCGCAGAACGCAAGGGAATGGGTCAGAGTCAGGGAGACCCAAGTTCTATTCGACCAAGCCATAATCAACAAAGCCTATAAATTTCCTAATGAGGAAGATGATTATAAAGCACAGTTAGAGTCTCTGCAAGACCATGACTGGTAAGAAATTGTAGCCCGGGTATGTATCCCAGGCACCACATAGGACCGATCTTCCCAGGGTGCTGTTACAATTAATTGAGCTTTCTTGGTGCCTGCAGAAAAGGTTTGGTATCATTTTCTAAAAACTCACTTGTTGCCCTCCACTCACGGGCAAACGGTGAGCAGAGATAGGGTGGCAATGGTCGATGCCATTATTTCGGGTAGGCCTATTAATGTAAGCAGGGTCATCAACGAGAAAATCTGAGTATGTGCAAGCTGCAAGAAAGGAAGTCTACTTTTTCCTTCCCTCATCACCCTGCTATGCCAGGACAGCAGGGTGCCCATCTCAATCGATAAGGAGACACTCAAGGGGCCAGCCCCATTAGCATCATAACCATAGCTCGAATTGTCCAAGAAAAAGGTGCTCCAGATCCACCAGCTACTACACAAGCCCCTCCTCACTCTAAAGGCCTATCTACCTCCACCTCTGCTCCTTATCCAGTTGATAAGACCCTACACCTATTGCTTCAGCAGTAAACCACCATCTTAGAACAATAATCTTTTCTCCTCAAACACCAACACACCTTCTGGCAGTACCAACAGCAGAGGGACATTGCCCTCTAAAAAACGCTCGAGAAAAATTTCAGGCAGTTCTTCCCCTTTCCAGACTTCCCCTTGGACCTATTGCACTACACAACTGGAGAAGAACAGAGGGCCCCAAAGCCTCAGTCTAAAGAGGCCCAAGAGTTCCAAGACTCTTCCCACAGCCACGAGCAGCAGCCATGCCCACCAAGGACCCATGAGGAAAATGAGTCCTCAGAGGATGAAGAGCCACTTGCAAAGAGGGCAACAACAATGCAGAAAGGGAAGGACAAACTCCAGAGCCCACAAAGATGAACTCAACGAAGGAGTGCACTCCGTAGTGCCTCAAAGTCTTAAGGGGGTCAATGCCACTGGGGTCAATGCCACTAGGGTGCTGCAGCATCCCTATAAACACCCTCAGGGAGTTCCCTTACCTTCTATTTCCCTTCTTCTATTTTCGTATTTTCACTTTACTTTGCATATTCCTGTTCCTATTTTAGTACTTTGCCTCTTTTGTGGGTTATGCAATATAATCAGCAGTGGGGACACTGCTCATCTTTAAGTTAGGGGAGAGTTGAAATTAATGTTGCTTTAGTGTTTGCTGTGGCATTTGTTGTGCTAGGGGATGGATGGAATTAGTGTTGTTTTAGTAATTGCTTTAGTGTTTGCTGTGACATTTGCTGTGCTTGACTGAATGAGAGTGTTTCAATTTTTGTTAGTTATGGTATGAATTTCTATGTGATTGTGCTTGAATGAGAGTTTACGTCTGATAACTTTAGCAATTAAGAGTTCATAGAATTACTTTTTGTTTTACCTAAATGACAAAAAAAAGAGAAAAAGAAGAAGAGAGATGAGTCTATCATGTGCATTTCATCACCTGCTATTTGTTGTGTGTGTTTTATGATTAACCACAAGCGCACGGCGTAGCTGTAGCTAGTTCGGCGAGTACGGGTCATATCCCACAGAGAACAATGTCAATTACTAAAATTATACAAAATGAGCCATCTAAATTGATGTAATTCGATTCGAGACTGTCACAATTAAATAAATAAAGATAATCAATTAAACAAAGCTTAGGGTTAGGGTTCACCACACTTATAATATTCAACACTCAGTATGTACCTCTAATTGCAACTATCTAGGTTATTGGGGATGGTTTAGCCTTAATTAACTAGCAACCTCTTTCAAGCGTTACTAATCGTACTTAGGTTAATCCAATTACCTACTTTCGTGGTTCTGAGTTCAACCTAGGTCCATTAAGTTCTGTGCCAACCATGGAATACAATTAATCGGTTTTCCCTTGCCCATTAATTGATTCAATCCTAGAGAATCTTAAACTACTTTCCTGATTAAGATATCCCTAATTAACTATTAAGTTCCGATATTAATCTTCACCTTTCAATCCATCAATTAATATCCTAAGACGTGATAAAACGTTGGCCAGACATTCATCAACTCATATAGTCAATGCATAATAGCTAATCCTAATTAACTGTAGATAACATAATTAGGATTCCATTAATTCAATTAGCACAATGTATCATCACACCATAAGTGGGTTTACCGAAACGCTAGATCAAATCTACTCAAGCATGATAGAAAGATAAATCAAAGTTATAATCATTAAGTAAATCATCAATATCCAATACAATGTAAAAGGAACAAGTAGAAATAGAAGTAGAAGCAAAGATGGAAAGATAAAACCTAGACTGTTGAATGCAAAGATGAAATACAATGCTAAATCAATCTCAAATCTAAGCTAAGAACATGGAAGTAAGCACTAATCCTACTCTGAAACTAATCTAATGGTCTTTTGTAAGCCTAAAATTGAGTAAAAGAAGGTCTCTCTATGTCTCAATGCCTTTTGCTGCGTTTCACCTTCAATATATATGACTTTGCCAACTCAAAACCCTAAAAAAGACGATGTGTACGAACTCGAAGCATGGTTGTGCTTCATGACACGTCCTGGCTGTGTTTCGGCTGGTTTCTGGGGTTTTTTTGCACTTCTTGCCCAGAGCACGGCCTGGCCGTGCTCCATGCCACCAAGCACGTCCTGGCCGTATTGGGGCTGCCATTCTCCTTTCTTGCCAATTTTTGGTGTATTACCTCGTTGCTTCCTCCTCATCTTGTTCCAAGTCCATATGGCACTTCTCATGAGTGTTTTTCCTTTGCTTCTTGGCCTCTTTTGCTCTCCTATAAACATAAAACAAACCAAAGTAGTATACAGAACAAAGTATAACCAAAAGCAAGGAAATAACCACAAGTTTACTATGAATTAGAGGATAAAATATAGCCTTTAAGTACTCAAAATTCCCCTTTATCAACTCCCCCATGCTTACACCTTTGCTTGTCCTCAAGCAAATAACATGTCATATCAGGAAGTGGGAAAGATGCAATTAGATTCCAGAAGATAGAAAAGTGCAATACAGGTAACTTGTCACTCAATCAATGTGAACAAAATAGATATATGAATAGATATTTACTAGATAGTCTCTGTTCTTCTAAAACTAAACCCAAATTCTTTTATTATATATCTACTTCTATTGTTACCATTGCTTGTATGCATCAAATTGATTTTTGTACACTCAAGTAGGCCACCTTATCCTTTAAATCTCCCTACGTTGCTTTACCCTTATTTCTAGTATCACTCTCTTTTTTTTATTCATACTCTTTTATTTCTTGCTTTCTTATTCTTTCTTTTCTCTTTTTCAATCATTCACCATATTTTTTATATAGAAGCATGCAGTGAGTGCATTTTATGCTCTATCTCACTAGGGTAAAGGTATATAGGTACTCATACTAAGGCCTTTTTGGTGCCTTGGAGGGGTACTCAGAGTGAACTTTTTTGGGGTGAACATTCCCTCATTTTTCACCTCTCTCTACCTTCACACTCATAGTTTTAAAATAAAAAATAGCATACAATTCACAGCACAATAGAGAGATATTTTTCAAAAAAATTAGTGGTTTAATCCTAGAAGAGAGAGACTAAAATTATAACTACCTATTTCATATCCTATTGTGCATCACATGTTCATGAGCTAAAATCAACCTATATTGCATCAATCTATCTTTGAAATAGTAAACTATGTGATTTTACATTGCAACATGAGATATTCAGCCAATAATATCTAATCAGAGGAAATCACAAGCCTAAAGCTAGTCCTCCATGCTTAAACTTGACATTGTCCTCAATGTCAGTATAAATTAAAGTACAGGCAAAAGGGAGAAAGAACTTACGTGCTCACTGGTCTTCTGAAAGAGGTGGTGGAGGGTTCTGACTCTAGTGCTAAATGTATTTGGCTCGCATTAGCAACATGTACAGACAATGTCAAATTCTAACTTTAAATCAATGGCAAGATTAGCAAATTAGCAAGTAACAGTTATCAAAAAATCCATATTCAGATAAAACCATTCAGAAAACAACTAAAGAATTCAGTATAGATTCAGTCCCAATTTGACAAATATTCCCAAAACCATGCTAATAAATCCACAGTTGTAGAATAAAATATATAATCAGATATATAAACCAATCTAGTTTAATCCTGAGGAATAATTCAGTCCAACCATCAGGGAAGTCCAATCCAGATAAAAGAAATTAGGCACAAAGCAAAGGTTAAAATTATACCTGGAGGGAAGCTATAATGGTGATGCCAATAGCAGATGGATCTTTTTCTCTTTTCCCTTCCTTTTTTTCACCTAGAGCATGGCTGTGCTTCACAGCACGGCTTACCTGTTCTTGGCATTGGAAATCCAAAAACTCTAGATTTGGCCAGTGTTAGCTGACACGGGCAAGGGATGCTTGGGCTGGGCTTGGGGCATGGTCGTGTCCTGTGACATGGCATGCCCCTATTGCTTATGGTATTTCACCAAACTTACAAGATTTGGCCCGTGCTTGAAGCACGGGCGTGGTGCAGGACATGGCCTACCCGTGTTACTAGCTAGAACTTTCAAATCTTTGAATTTTGCCTTAGCTTTTGATTCTACTTGATTTCCTTTAAATTTTAGCCTTTTATATCATCTTGGGCAAATGGGAATGGACCTGAAAATCAAAAGAAAACACTCATTAAACTTCTAACCTAAGAAATTAGCTAAATTAAAGATGAAAACTAAATCTTAAAGCAAGAAATCAAACAAAAAGAAACTTAGAAATTAAAATGTGGGTTACCTCCCACAAAACGCTTGTTTTAGCCACTGAAATCATTCAATTTGGAATCCATATTAGGAAGATATTGTCAGATTAGTAAGCAGTGGTCATAAACTAGTTAACTAGGGAAGAATCTGTTAGGTAAGCTTCTGTGTTTGAATTTCTAGAAAACATTTGTAAGGAATTAAAAGAAATGGTTAACATAACAAATATAGATATATGACTCACACATTTTTTGCCACTGTAATCGCTCAATTTAGAGTCCATATGAGGTCGATATGATCATATTAGTAAGTAGAGGTCAGAACCTATATGGGAAGAAATAATTTTGAATTTAAGGGAGTCCTAACTCCATGATTCCTTATGATTTCACTAAAATGTTCAACATAAGAGTTTTATAGGTTTGTCTTAGCTTTAATTGGACACCAAGATCAACTCAATCAGAGTTAAAATGAGGGAGTTATGCTCTGATTAGTGAGAGATGAAAATAATATTTAAGAAAGAAGAAGAATCTTATAAATAAAAATAATAAATGACAAGTGTATGCCCTAGCCATTGCCATTGCATGAGCTATTTACCATCTTAAGTGTGTAATTTTGACATTGAAATATTTTATAATGTGATATTTCAAAAAAATTATGTTCATGGCATGATTATCAAGGATTTTTGGTAATGATTATATTTTGATGATAAATTATTGCATTTGAGTATAATGAACATGTTATTGAAATCATATTTTTGACTATTAATGTGAAAAGAAAATAAAATAGCACAGTCACATGGAGGTTTATGTGGTGCACCAGTAGGGGATGCCTTATTAATGGCTAAGATTATGCCAATGAGAAAAGAAAGAGAAAGCATGCCATGTCAGATGAAGCGAGAAAAGTCCATACTAGAGAATAGAAAATAGTCACCCTAACCAGGGTAGCTTGATATGAAAATTAGTTGATAGCCATCATATTATATTCTAAAAATAGTTACTCATGCCATAAATGTCATTACTGTACGATTTTCATATGCATAGATAAAGTGCATTCATGCTACCTAAGGTATTTGCTGTAGCTTATACAAATGAACATGAAAGATGAGCTTTATTGATGATGACTATGATTTATTGTTGAACCTACCGGGATTTAATTCTCACTATATTTTCATATCATGTTCAGAAAACTAGTTATGCAGATTTTTTTGACTCTGACTTTTAGTGTACGTTGGATCGAGTTACTCTTTGTTGAGCAAATCCCAGAAATTAATAAGGTGTTTGTGATCGAGTTGGCTAAGATCCCAGTGAAGGTGCAACCACCTGCACCCGTATCTTTGGAATTGGTCAACATGGATGAATAAGATGTATATATTTATGTGTTTGATTTTTGTACGGACGTTTTGATTAATGATATGTATGTGAACTCATAATTATATAAGTGTTAATGATAGACCTTAAACGCTTAGTTAAATTAATTGAATGTTATTATGAGTTAAGTAATTAGAAGTAAAGAAGTAATGGCTTTATAGGACTTTAAAAATATATTTATTTTAAAAAAATGGAGTTCTTACATGATTAGTATGAGAAAAGGTCAATCCTAGATGGCTAGTGGGTGGATGGTTATTTGAATTGATCCTATAGTGTCTTGAATATGTTTGTGGTTATGTTATGTAGGGGATCAGTGATTTTATGTAGGTAAGAAATTACTAGTGTTTCCTATCTATATGCCGAGATGGTGTTATGACTACTATAAATATTTTTAACTAACTATTGGGCTTGATCAACTCAATAGTATCATAACTCTGGTTTTGCCATAATAGGATATGGCACCACTGAGGAGGAACCTTGCAAACAATGCAAAAAGAAACCTTACGCAGCTTGGCTACAGCAATTCGACACTAAGTCACAGCCACCAATCAAATTCTGCAACATCTCCAGAACAGTAACAACCTGAATAGAGAAAATAATACAAACAACCGGGTGTTGGAAAATGATAATGGCCTATATGAATTTATGAGAACTAGACCACCTTCTCTCCAAGGTGGCTATGACCCAACGGTAGCCGAAAAGTGGACAAGGAAATTAGAGAAGATCTTCGAGGTGGTGGGTTGTACTAATGAGCAATAGGTTATCTTTGCTGCATATATGCTGAAGGATGAAGCTGAGTATTGGTGGCAAGGGGCCAGAGATCTGCTAACTCACCAGAGGAGGCAGATCACCTGGCAAGTGTTTAAGGATATTTTCCTGGATAAGTACTTTTCAAGTACTGTGCAGGCCGAGAAGGAGATCGAATTACTCTAACTCTGATAGGGTAACATGTCAGTAGACCAATACATCGCTAAGTTTAAGAAGTTATCTAAGTTTTCCTCTTACCAGAGGTTTCACCCTAATGAAGCATGGAAGGCTGTGATGTTTGAAGAGGGACTGAACCCAAAAATTAGGAATGTGGTGATAGCCTTAGAAATAAGGGAGTTTGTGCCCTTGATAAATAAATCTAGACTTCTAGAGAAGAGTTTAAGGGCAATGGAGGACGAGAAGTTAAGGTGAAACCTGTGGAAGAGGAAGAAAGGTTTCCCCAACCCTAGCAAAAATATGAGGAGAAGTGGATATGGAGCCAGTAAGAGGCCAATGATTGCGGGTCCCTGACCTTTCCAACAAGACATCGACATAATCAAGTTCACTAAGTGCGGATGTATGCATGGTAACCAACTATGCTACATAGCACCAAATGTCTGCGTCAAATGTGGACAAAAGGGTCTTTTTGGGAAGAATTGCCCCCAAAATGTAGGGAGGCCACCAGAACAGAGGCCTCAGGTGAAAGGAAGGGTTTCCAACCTGAGCGGCCAAGAGGTAGCTCAATCCTTCGAAATGATTCAAGGTATGTGCTACATTTATGCATTTGCTCTTATGATGTTGTTTGAATTTGGTGCTACTTATTCATTTATATCTAAATAATGTATTAGGGAGCTTCAGTATATTATTTCTGAAACCCCTTATGCACTATCTGTAGTAACCCCTATAGGGGAAAGGATCTTAACTTCCTTTGTATGTAAAGACTGTCAGGTTAACATCTAGGAGAAAACAATTTCTATAGACCTCGTCTATCTACCTTTAAAAGGTATTGATGTCATTCTAGGGTTAGACTAGATGTTTAGAAATCGGGTCTTGCTAAATTGTTGCACCACAACTGTTGAATTTCTACCTCCTACTCCAAAAGAGGAGATGCAGTTATTGATGCTAAATGCCAATCAAGTCAATCGGGAGTTAAAGAGTGGAGTACTTGGTTACATTATCTTGTGTTTATCAAAACTAGAAGTTGAACAGAAGCTTAATGAAATTCCAATAGCTAATGAGTTTCCTAAATTATTTCCACCAGATATTCTAGACTTACCTCCTGAGAGAGAGATAGAGTTCTTTATTGATCTCCTACTTGGGATAGGGCCTACCTCTATTGCACCTTATAGAATGGCCTCAAAGGAACTATATGAACTCAAGAAACAATTGGAGGAATTATTAGACAAGCAATTCAATTGATAAAGTGTATCAACTTGGGTAGCTCCTGTATTGTTTGACAAAAAGAAAAACGGGATCCTAAGACTATACATATACTACAAACAGCTGAATAAGGTAACTGTTAAAAATAAGTACCCTCTCCCTAAGATAGATGATTTATTGGATCAACTGAAAGGAGCCTCTATCTTTTCTAAAATTTAGTTGAGATCGGATTACCCTCAGATTATGATCAAGGAGGAAGATGTACCAAAAATAGCCTTCATGACTAGGTATAGGCACTATGAGTTTTTCGTAATGCCCTTCGAGTTTACAAATGCACCTGCAATTTTCATGGATTACATTAATCGCATTTTTTGACCTTGCCTAGATCAATTTGTGGTAATGTTCATTGATGACATCTTGATATACTCTAAGAGTGAGAAAAAACATGAACAACATCTCTTAATCGTGTTACAAGTGCTGAAAGAGATAAAGTTGTATACCAAATTTGATAAGTGTGGATTTTGGTTGAGAAAGGTAAAGTTTCTTGGACATGTCATCTCTAATAGAGGGGGAGCTATAGACCCTAGCAAGATGAAAGTAGTGATTCAGTGAGAAAGAACAAAGATGGTTACAAAATTCAAAAGTTTCTTAGGTTTTGCAGGATACTACAAGAGGTTTATACAAAATTTCTCTCGTATAGCCTTGTCATTGACTAAATTAACCAAGAAGGGAAGTCCTTTCAAATAGATTGATCAATGTGGTGCTAGTTTTTAAGAGCTTAAAACAAGATTGACCATTCCTCCTGTTTTAATTATTCCAGATCACACAGGACATTTTGAAGTGTATAGTGATGCTTAAAAGAAAGGGTTAGGGTGTGTACTGATGCAAGACAAGAGAGTAGTTGTTTACGCCTCAAGGGAACTAAGACCCTATAAAGGAAATTATCCAACCCATGATCTTCAATTTGCAACGGTGGTGTTTGCCTTAAAGATTTGGCGACACTATTTGTACGGGGTAACATTTAAAGTATACTATGATCACAAGAGTCTTAAGTACCTTTTTTATCAAACGGAGTTAAATATGAGGTAACAAAGACTGGTAGAATTTATAAATAACTACAAGTTTGAGATAAAGGATCATCCAGGAAAAGAAAATGTTTAGCTGATGCCTTGTGTCGAAAATCAGTGTACATAGGTCAAATAATGGTGCATGAGATACAGATGTTAAAGGAGTTTCAAAATTTGAAGCTGGCCACTACTCTTACTCCAAAGAACAAGATAATTTTTTTGTCTTGAAAAATGGAGCAATCATGTATCAGGGAATGATTTGAGTCCCTCAAGAACAAGAGTTGAGGACTAAGATTCTACAGGAAGCACATCAGAGTAAGTACACAGTCCATCATGGATCCACTAAAATGTATCAAGACTTAAAGAAGATGTACTTGTGGCCAGGGATGAAAAAGGGCATTGTTGAGTTTGTGCTGAAATACAGAAGGTGAAGGTAGAGCATCAAAAGCCAGTAGGATTTCTACAACCTCTTGAGATCCCTAAATGGAAATAGGACAATATTTCGATGGACTTTATGGTGGGCTTACCTAGGACTTCAATTAGATTGGATTCTATATAAGTAATAGTAGACAGATTAACCAAATCTGCTCAATTTCTATCCATAAAGATTAACTATTCACTAGAAAAATTGGCCTAGTTGTACATCTAGGAAATAGTTAAACTGCATGGAATTCCCTTAAACATCATTCTGATAGAGATCGTCGAGGTTTTGGTAAACGTTGTAGGATGTTTTTTGGAACCCAGTTGCAGTTCAATACTGCCTACCATCCTCAAACTAACAAGCAGACAGAATAAACCATTCCAACCCTAGAAGATATGTTGAGGGCTTGTGTGAAAGAGCAAGGTAAAGGATGGGATAAGTACTTACCTTTAGTGGAGTTTGCTTATAATAATAGCTATCACTATAGTATTAAGATGGCCCACTACGAAGCTTTATACGATAGGAAGTGCCGATCTCCACTATGTTGGTTTGAGGTAGGAGAAAAGAACTTTCTTGGTCTTGATCTAGTTTAACAAATCATTAAGCAAATCAAGATTATACGAGACAAAATACTTATAGCTCAAAGTGGGCAAAGAGTTACTATGATAAGAGACATAGACCTTTGGAGTTTGAGGAAGGATACCATGTATTTCTAAAGGTTTCCCCGATTACTGAAGTTGGTAGGTCTCTCAAGAATAGAAAGCTTAGTCCACGATTTTTGAGACCCTACTAAATTCTGATGAAAGTGGGGACGTCAGCATATCAAGTTACCCTTCCACCTAATTTGTCCAACCTGCATAATGTTTTCCATGTATCACAATGTCAGAAGTATCTTCCAGATTCCTCACATGTAATATGGGATGAACCAACCCAAATAAAGGAGAACATGACATACGAGCTAGTATGAGCAGCTATATTAGACAATGACTGAAGCAATTGAGGAATAAAATCATTCCATTAGTTAAGGTGTTATGGGAAAATTTGACTCTGGAAGAATCAACATGGGAGCTAGAAGAAGACATGAGGAAGAAATATCCGTAATTGTTCTTATTAGGTAATTTCTAAAATTTTGAGGACAAAATTTCTTTTAGGGGGAGAGAAATGTAACATTCCTAATTTCATTTATTTTATTAATAAATGTACATAAATATTTAATTAAGGAAATGAAATTTATTAGACAATTTTTAGATATCTAAGGAAATATAAACCTTAAAAATTCTTCACCTTATCTGTATGCATAAAAAATGTTTCTAACATTAAGGGAATAAGTAAAGAGAGAAAATCTAATCGGAAAAATTAGAAATAACATACTAAAGAGAGGCGAAACTCTTGGGTAAGGAAGATAAATTTTTGGGAAGTAAGTAAAGCTCTTAAAATTTCAAGAAGATTGTATTATGGTAATTTTTCCTAATTCAAGAGCTAGAGTTCCTAAGTTTAACATCTCTAACTATACATTGGTCTTTCACCTATGGACACTTCATATAGAGTTTTTCCACTTCACATAAGTATTTAGGAAGCCAATAGGATATCCCAAGCAAGAAATAAAACATAGACTTGGATTAGGATTTTTGTACTGCTGTGATGCATATTAGGATATGGTAAAAATTGATGGAAGATGGTTAGGTTGGTAAATTAAGTATGTCCTTAAACACCTAGGGGAAGACCATAAGAAATTTCTATTGAGAAACACCTTTAGTGATGCTTGATTTTATTATGTTTTTCTTTTAAAGTGGATGATGAAATATGTTAAATTAAGTAAGAAATATAATTAAATGTTGATATGAGTAATTCTATGGTCAAGTGGAAATTTGGAAGAAAAATAGAAGTCGACTTAATAAAAGGATGAACTAGAACTTTAGGAATGGCTACGCTAAGAAAACTGGATTTCGGAGTAACCAAGGAAACTTCTATTTTTGAAATTCTAAGAATCGGTTAAGAATTAAAAGACATGGTTAACATGAAAAATATAGATATATGTCTCATAGATTTTTAGCCACTAGAATCACGCAATTTGGAGTTCAAATGAGGGCAATATGGTCCAATTAGTAAGCAGTGGTCAGAAAATGGTTAACCAGGGAAGAATCTATTAGGTAAGCATATGTGTTTAAATTTCTTGGAAAAATCTATAGGAAACTAAAAGAAATAGTTAACATGACATATATATATATATATATATATATATATATATATATATGTATATATATATATATATATATGTATATATATATATACGTCTCACAAATTTTTAGCCATTAGAATCATTTAATTTGGAATCCAAATTAGAAATATATGGTCAAATTAGTAAGCAGTGGTTATAAACTAGTTAACCAGGGAAGAATCTATTAGGTAAGCTTCTGTGTTTGAATTTACGGAAAGAATTTGTAGGGAATTAAAAGCAATGTCCAACATAAAAAATATAGATATATGACTCATGAATTTTTAGCCACTGAAATCGCTCAATTTAGAGTCAATAGGAGGGAGATATGATAAGATTAGTAATTAGAAGTCAGAACTTACCCAGGAAGAAATAACTTTGAATTTGAGGGAGTAATATTTCTAAAATTCCTTATGATTTCACTAAAATGTTAAGAATAAGAGTTTTAGAGGTTTGTTTTAGCTTTAAATGGACCCTAAGATCAACTCAATCAGAGTTAAAATGAGGGAGTTATGCTCTTATTAGTGAGAGATGAAAATAATATTGAAGAAAGAAGAAGAATCTTATAAATTAAAATAATAAGTTACTAGTATATGCCTTAGCCATTTCCATTGCATGAACTCCTTACAATCTTAAGTGTATAATTTTGACATGAAAATATTTTATAAATTGATATTTGAAACAATTATGTTCATGGCATGAGTATCAATGATTTTTGGTAATTATTATATTTTGATGATAAATTATTGCATGTGAGTATAATGAACATACTTGTCATTGAAATCATATTTTTGGCTATTAATGTGAAAAGAAAAGAAACGAGCACAGTCACATAGAGGTCTGTGTGGTGCACCAGTAGGGGACGCCCTACCAATGGCTATGATTATGCTAATAAGAAAAGAAAGAGAAAGTGTGTTATGTCAGACGTTGCGAGAAAACCCCGTACCAAAGAGTACAAAATAGTCACCTTAATCGAGGTAACTTGATATGAAAATAAGTTGATAGCCATCTTATTATATTATGAAAATAGTTATTCATCATGTCATTACTATACGATTTTCATGTGCATAGATAAAGTACATTCATGTGACCTAAAGTATTTGTTGTAGCCTATATAGATGAACATGACATGATGAGTTATATTGATGATGATTATGATTTATTGTTAAACTTACTAGGATTTAATTCTCACTATATTTTCATATTATGTTCATAAAACTAGTTATGTAAATTTTTCTATGACTCTAGCTTTTAGTGTATGTTGGATATCGTTACTCTATGTTGGGCAAATCCCAGAAATTAAAAAGGTGTTTGTGGTCATGTTGGCTAAGATCCCAGTGAAAATGCAATCACCCCCATATCTCCGAAATTAGTCAACATGGATGAATAAAATGTAGATATTTATGTGTTTGATTTTTGTACGGACGTTTTGATTAATGATGTGTATGTGAACTCAGAATTATATCAGTGTTAATGGTAGACCTTAAACCTTGATTATGCTTGGTTAAATTAATTGAATGTTATTATGAGTTAAGTAATGAGAAGTAAAGAAGTAATGACTTTATGGGACTTTACAAATATCTATATTTAAAAACAATGGAGTTGTTACATACGTTGGGTCAAGTTAACTAAGATCCCGATGAAGGTGCAACCACCCACACCCGTTTCCCTAGAACTGGTCAATATGGATGAAAAAGATGTAGACATATATGTGTTCCATTTTTGTATAGAAGTTTTTAATTAATGATGTGTATGTGAATTTAGAATTGTATTAGTGTTAATGGTATACCATAAACCTTAATTATGCTTGGTTAATTTAATTGAATGTTATTATAAGTTAAATAGTTACAAGTAAAGAGGTAATGACTTCATAGAATTTTAAATATATGTATATATATATATATATATATATATATATATATATATATATATGTATCTATATGTAAAAATAAATAAAAAAATGAAGTTGTTACATAATTGGTATTAGAGTAGATTGATCCTAGATGGCCATTGGGTGAGTAGTTATCTGAATTGATCTTATAGTGTCTTGAGTATGTTTGTGGTTAAGTTGTGTGAGGGATCAGTGATTTCATATAGGTAAGTAATTACTAGTGTTTCCTATCTATATGCCGAGGTGTTGTTATTACTGCTATAAATATTTTTGAACTAACTATTGGGCTTGATCACCTCAATAGCATCATAACTCTATTTTTTCCACAATAGGATATTGCACCACCGAGAAGAAACCCTACAAACAATGTGGAAGAAACCCTGCTTAACTTGGCTACAGCAATTTGAGACCAAATCATAGCCACCAATCAAATTCTGCAACATCTCCAGAACAGTAACAACCTAAATGGAAAAATAATGCAAACAACCGGATGAATGAAAATGATAATGGCCTATATGAGTTCCTGAGAACCATACTACCTTCTTTCTAAGGTGGCTATGACACAATGGTAGCCGAAAGGTGGATAAGGCAATTGGAAAATATCTTCGAGTTGATGGGCTGCACTAATAAGCAGCAGGACATCTTTGCTACATATATGCTGAAGGAAAAAGCTAAGTGTGGGTGGCGAGGGGCCAGAGAGCTGGTAACTCACCATAGGAGGCAGATCACGTGGCAAGTGTTTAAAGTCATTTTCCTAGAGAAGTGATTCCCAAGTATTGTGCAGGTTGAGAAGGAGATCAAATTTCTCCAACTCATACAAGGTAATATGTTAGTAGATCAATACATCGCTAAGTTTGAGGAGTTGTCTAAGTTCTCCTCTTACCTAAGGTTTAACTTTGATGAAGCATGGAAGGCTGTTAATTTTAAAATAGGACTGAACCCATAAATTAGGAATGCAGTGATAGCCTTGGAAATAAGGGAGTTTATGCCCTTGATAAATAAAACTAGACTTTTGGAGAAGAGTTTAAGGGTAGTGGAGGACGAGAAGATGAAGCGAAACTAGTGGAAGAGGAAGAAAATTTTTCCCAACTCTAACAAAAATGTGAGGGGAAGAGGATATGGAGCTGGTATGAGGTCATTGACTGTGGGTCCTCAACCTTTCCAACAAGACCTCACCACAGTCAAGTGCACTAAGTGTGGATGTATGTATGGTAACAAGACATGCTACATGGGACTAGATGTTTGCTACAAATGAAGACAGAAGGGTCATTTTACAAAAAACTACCCACAGAATGTGGGAAAGTAGCCGAAATAGAGACATCAAGTGAAAGGAAGGGTTTTCGCCCAAAGCGGCCAAGAGACAGCACAATCCTCTAAAATGATTCAAGGTAAGTGCTACATCTATGGATTTACTCTTATGGTGTTTTTTGACTCTGGTGCTAGTCATTCATTTATATCGGTGGAATGTATTAGGGAGCTTCAGTATCCTATTTCTGAAACCCCCTATGAGCTATCTGTAGTAACTTCCACAGGGGAAAGGGTTTTAACTTCCTCTATATAAAAAGACTATCAGGTCACCATTCAAAAGAAAACTTTTTCTGTAGACCTCGTCTGTCTACGTTTAAGAGTTATTGATGTCGTTCTAGGGTTAGACTATAAGTCTAGAAATTGGTTCTTTCTAAATTGTTATACCAAGACTGTTGAATTTCTACCTCCTACTCCACAAGAGGAGATGTAGTTATTGATGCAAAATGCCAATCAAGTCAATCGGGTGTTGAAGAGTGGAGTACTTGGTTACATTCTCTTGTGTTTATCAAGCCTAGAAGTCAAATCGAAGCTTAATGAAATTCCAATAGCTAATGAGTTTCTTGAAGTATTTCCACCAAATATTCCAGGCTTATTGTAACATCCCTAATTTTGTTTCTTTTATTAATAAAGGTATATAAAAATTTAATTAAGGAAATAAAATTTATTAGACAATTTTTAGATATCTAGGGAAATATAATCCTTAGAAATTCTTCACCTTATGTGTATGCATAGAAAATGTTTCTAACATTAAGGGAATAAGTAAAGAGAGAAAAGCTAATAGGAAAAATTAGAAATAACATACTAAAGAGAGGCAAAATTCTTTGGTAAGGAAGATAAATTTTTTTGTGAAGTAAGTAAAGGTCTTAAAATTTTAAGAAGATTGGATTAGGGTAATTTTTCTAATTCAAGAGTTAGAAATTTCTAAGTTTAACATCTCCACCCATAAATTGGGCTTTCACCTATGGACACTTCATATAGAGTTTTTCCACTTCACATAAGTTTCTAGCAAGCCGATTGGATAGCCCAAGCAAGAAATAAAACATAGACTTGGACTACAATATAGAAGTTAGATCGATAGCCCAAAAAGTATGAAAATGTGACCAAGCCCTCTAGGAAAGGTACAATTTTATCCAAAGCAAAGGAAATAGGTAAGAATGAGCCCAAATCCAAGAGGAAAAATAAAATAAAATAAATCATGTGATGAAATAATATTGTAATAATATTAAAGATTAGGTCACATAGCATTAAGACAAAAATTCAGCAATAGGTGTGATAATATCTATATCCTACATTCATAATTTTAGCAAGTGGTATGATAATACATGGCATTAGGACAAAACATATATATCCTACACTCATAATTTTAGCAAGTGGTATAATAATACATGGCAGTAGGACAAAACATTCCTATCCTACACCAATAATTTTAGGCAAGCAAGAGAGATTCAAGAGCTAGAAACTTGCCACTTAGAAAGGTAAACTTATCATACTTGTGTGAGACAAAAGAAAAAGAAAATAAATCCCTAAATCAAAGGGACCTTGTCCCTTATCTTAAGAACATTTTATCATGATTTTCAAAATACAAATCTTCTTTTGCTATGCATATCTTAACTAAGGGAGAGGAAGACAAGAACATGAGTTGTCTTTCCTCAAAAAGCAACCAATGGCATCCTAACTGTGATAAGGTAGGCCCATGATTATGACAGAAGGACCACTTAACAGTTTATTTAAGCAAGCACCACCCTTATAATATTAGAATTTCGTCTAGGTGAGGGAGAGGAAAAATATAAGCAAGGTAGAATGAGGAAAGGAGAGGAGAAGACAGGAAGGAAGAAGAAAGAGAAGCCTAGAAGACTAAGTATTCAAGGTAAGTTAGCTTAATCTCCACTTGAATCTATTTTTTATCTTCCTCCTTGGGGTTCAAAAACTCATCCTCCTTCTATTTAAGCTGCTAGAAAAGCTAAGGGAAGGGAGTAATCTTGCTACTTCCTTCAAGAGGAAACAAGAAAAAGAATTCACTAAGTGAGTTAGGGAGTTCTTTACGTAGGTTTAGCAATATTTTTTTAGAAAAGCTTTGAAACTAGAAACATTTATATGGGATTTTGATCCTAGAACTTTGATGAAATTTACTATATTTGTTACCTTCATCATTGGCCATGGATGTTGCTTTATCATGTTACATGTTGATCTTGCATGTGATGTATGTTTGAATACTTAGGTTGGTATGGAAAGTTCTGCATAGGTATGGTTATGGGTGGCAATTTTTTTAGATTTTTATGCTTCTATTTTGTATATTTAAATGTGGTGAAAAATTGATGGAATATGATTAGATGTAAATTAGGAAGAAAATTGAAGAAGACATAATAAAATGATAATCTAAAACCTTAGAAAAGGTTTAATTAGGAAACTAGATTTTGGAGTAACTAGGGAAGCTTCTGGTTTTCAAATTCTGAGAAGAATTGGTTAGGAATTAAAAGAAATGATTAACAAGAAAAATATACATATATGTCTCATGGAGGTTTAGCCATTGGAAGCACTTAATTTAAAGTCCATATGAGGTAGATATGGTCAGATTAGTGAGCAGTGGTTATAAAATGATTAACCAGGGAACAATCTGTTGGGAAAGCTTCTGTGTTTGAATTTTTGGGAAACGTTTGTAGAGAATTAAAATAACTAGTTAACATAAAAGATATAAATATATGTCTCACGGAAACCTAGCCACTGGAATCACTCAATTTGGAATTTATGGGGGAGATATGGTCATATTAGTATGGAGAGGTCAAAATCTACCCGAGAAGAAATAACGTTTAAGTTTATGGAGTAATATCATCAAGATTCCTTACGATTTCACTAACATGTTCAACATAATATTTCTACATAATTGTTTTATCTTTAAATGGACACCAAGATCACTTAATTTGGAGTTAAAATGAGGGAGTTATGCTCTGATTAGTGATAGAAGGTCAAGCAAGACAAAAACCTACATCATGGAACAACACAACATAGAGCATGGCCGTGTTTAGTTCTGGAAATGGTATTTTGAAGCCTACAACATGGCTGTGACAGTGCAACCACCCGCACCCATGTTCCCGAAATTGGTCAATAGGGATGAATAAAATGTGTACATATATGTGTTTTATTTTTGTACGGATGTTTTTAATTAATGATGTGTATGTGAACACATATTTGTATCAGTATTATTGTTATACTATAAACCTTAATTATCCTTGGTTAATTTAATCGAATGTTTTTTATGAGTTAAATAGTTAGAAATAAATAGGTAATGATTTCATGGGATTTTAAAAAACAATTATATATATGTTTGTATATAAAAAAAATGGAGTTGTTACACTTACCTCCCGACATAGATATTGAGTTCTCTATTGATTTCCTACCCGGGACAAGGCTTATCTCTATTGCACCTTATAGAATGACCTATCCACAAGAGTATCACCTTGCTGAGCTCCTATATTGTTTTATTAAGAAGAAAGATGTAATATCTCGTAATTTTTATTTTTAAATAATAGTGTTTTGCTATAAAACAAATATATTTTTATTTGTTTAAAAATGATTATGTTTTGCTCAAAGCAAGTATACTTTTAATTAAAATAATTATATTGGCCTATAATAATTTTTTGTTTTATTTTTATTAATATTCATTCTTTTGTTATACATAAAGATATTATTTTATGATTTGTTTTATTAAAATTTTATCAAGAAAAATCGTAATTTGATATTGCAACTAAAGTTTTGCAATAATGTAAATTTTTAGAAATTTTTGGGATGTTTTAAGATGAAAAGTATAATTTATATGAATATATAAAAAATAAAATCCTATTATTCAATTATTAAATAATAATAATTACTATTATTATAAAAAAATAAAAGAAAAAAGGGAAGGGGGAGACGGAAACCAAAGCGAAGAATTGCAGAATTTCTGAAACTGATGAATAGTGAAATAGTGTGAATAGTAACCTCTATTTTTCTCTATAGATTTGCAGTGTCTACAAGCCTTCGATTTCAAAACTAATGGGACTAATGGATTCAGGATGGAGAGTACTACGATTTTGACCGAATAATTTCTCAAATCAGCCATTAAATTGCCGCAGATCGAAAGTAGAAAATCTAATAAAAAGGTAAACTCTGAAACTCTTACTTAGAGACCTTAAATTGGAAATCTGACATTGTAGATAGATTCAGGAGCAAGATAAACCTTAGCATATAAAATTTGTAGCTATCTGACAACTTTTTGTTCTTGGTGAATAATATTTTTCCAGCGATGAATAGTATTTTTTGTCAATGAATAGTATTTTTCGACCATGAATAGTACCAAGTTCCCTGAGTCATTTCTTTATTTTTTGACCATCCAGACACATTTTTGAAGTCTGTTTAGTTAAATGTGGATTGAAAAATTACTTTTTGTGGTTATCCAATCTAGAGCCCTTACCTTGTGAGTAGATGATTCTTCCTATGGCTTGCCATATACCCTTATTGATCTTTAAGTATGTATATGATTATGTTTATGAGATATTTACACTTTTATATGTTACTAAAAAGCATTAAAATTATCTGAATTGCCTACAATTTGAAATACAGTTTAAGAAGAGTATAGTTTTGAAACTAAATTTTTGAACTCATTAACATGTACTTCTCGTTAAATGATAAAGTGAATATTCATGCATGTGGCATTATTTATAAAGCTATATGATTGCCTTGAGAAAGGGCATGTACATGCGATAAACCCTGAATGGGAAATTTATGACACATGAATCTATACTGAGACTAAAAGTTTGCATTATATTGAGAATTTTATACTGGATTATATGGCATATGTGCATATGGTATTTTCTGTGGTGGAATCCTATTGGAAACACTGTTTGCTAATAGCAGGTGATGTTAGCTTTGGTGCACCTTGATAACCCAGTTAGTAAGGGTTGGTGCTAGCCTCGTGTGTCGGCCAACACACGGGATATGATATGTGAAAGAGAGTGGGATGCCTCCTATATGGGCGAGATGCCAACTATATGAAATGTGATTTGCCTTCCCTTGTTGTGTGCTTGGGAAATACCCATATTAGAGTCCCTTCGCGTGTCCTCTTGAATGGTGGTAGGGTCAACCTTAGTGGGATGTTGAGTTTAGGCAAATCCTACACCAACAAAGTACGGAAGGGCCTAAACTCTGATATGGTGGTTGTAACAACTCCATTTATGTAATTTTTTTTTTTTTTTTAAAATACCATGAAGTTATTACCTCGTTACAACTTAACTCAATATAACATTTATTTAATTTATACAATACTGAGTTTCCATACACACTATTATTTTACAAACTACACACCATTATTTTACAAACATTTGTACAAAGATACATATTAGTTCTAATCATCTATATCGACTACTTCCGGGGACACTGGTTCGGGTGGCACGTCCACCGGAATCTCAGTTACATCTACGACAGTTACATCAGAAATAACTGGAAGTTGCCCAAGGTAGGGCACCTCGATCCAACGTACAGAGATAATAAGTGTCATAGAGAATATCTGCATATTTATTCTTCTGAACATGATATGGAAATATAGTGAGAATTAAATCCCAGTAAGTTCAACAATAAATCATAATTTACCATCAATATAGTTCATCACGTCATGTTCAGCTGTATAAACTACAGAAAATATCTTTAGGTCACATGAATGCACTTTATCATGCACATGAAAATTATACAGTTATGACATGTATGGCATGAATAACTATTTTTCGAATTTCATATGATGGCTATCCACTTATTCTTACTTCAAGCTACCCCGGTCAGGGTGAGTATTCTCTACTTTTCGGTACGGGCTTATCTCGCTCCGTCCGACATGGCACACTTTCTCTTTCTTTTCTTATTAACATGATCATAACCGTTGGTAGGGCGTCCCCTACTGGTGCACCACACGGATTGCCATGTGACCGTGCTCATTTCTTTTCTTTTCACAATGATAGCCAAAAATATGCTTTCAATAACAAGTATGTTCATCAAAATATAACTATTACCATAAATCATTGGTAATCATGCCATGAACATAACCATTTAAAATATCACTTTATAAAACATTTCCATGTCAAAATTCCATACTAATACCTTAGTAACTGGATAGTAATTGTAGTCTGTAAACAGCGCACCAGAAAAGTTCCCAGGAAAGAGAGGTGGGTCACTAATGGACACGCTTAAGTACCATGTCTTTCCTTGCCAGAGCTTTCCTTAGACATGCACTTTTCACAAATCACAATTTTATTTTCCAGTAACTAGAATAATTCTTTTCTGATGTGAAAATACTGCAACCACGGAGCATACTAAGATTTTTCAAATAAAACCGGCACTTTCAAAACTTCTTGTAAATTTATATGAGTACTAGGGTAAATTCTATGTTAAAAATTACACACTTAAAATGGTAGTAAGTTCATGCAATGGCAATGGCTATGGCTATACTAGTCATTTATTAAGATTCATCTTCTTTTTTAAATACTAATTTTATTTCTTTATTTTCTTGATGAAGGTTTTCATCCTATCTAACCTTCTCTTACTAATCAGAGCATAACTCCCTCAATTTAACTCTGATGTAGGTGATCTTGGTGTCTATTTCAAGATAAAACAATTATCTAAAACTATTATGTTGAACATTGTAGCGAAAAATTAATAAACAAAGGTGATATTACTCCATCAAAGTACATGATAGTTCCTCTCGGATAGGTTCTGACCTTTACTGACTAATTAGACCATATCTCCCAAATTGGAACTCCAAATTGCGTTATTCCAGTTGGTAAAAATCCATGAGCCATATATCTATAATTGTTATGTTGGCGCGCTATTTTAATTCCCTACAGAATATTCCCAGAAATTCAAAAACTAAAGCATTAATAACATACTCTTCCCTGAATAAACATTTTCTGACCTCTGCTTACTAATCGGATTATATCTACCTCATATGAACTCCAAATTGCATAATTCCAGTGGGTATATTTCCATGAGACATAGATATATAACTTTCATGTTAACTATTTATTTTAATTCCATAAAGAAAATTCCCAGAAATTAAAATACAAAAGCTGTCCTAACATAATCTTCCCTGATGAACCATTTTCTGACCTTGGCTTACTAATTGGACCATATCTACCACATGTGAACTCCAAATTGAATGATTCCAGTGGCTAAACATCCATGACACACATATCTTTAATTCTTATGTTGACCATTTATTTTAATTCCCTACCAATAATTCCCAGAAATTAAATTACCGAAGCTATCCTAACATATTCTTCCCTGATGATTCATTTTCTGACCTTTGACTACTAATCAGACCATAGCTACCTCATATGGACTCCAAATGGAATGATTCCAGTGGCTAAAAATCCATGACACACATATATTTAATTCTTATGTTGACCATTTATTTTAATTCCCTACCAATAATTCCCAGAAATTAAATTACCGAAGCTATCCTAACATATTCTTCCCTGATGATTCATTTTCTGACCTTTGACTACTAATCAGACCATAGCTACCTCATATGGACTCCAAATGGAATGATTCCAGTGGCTAAAAATCCGGGACACATATATCTTTAATTCTTATGTTAACCATTTATTTTAATTCCTTATAGATTGTTCCCAGAAATTAAAATACCGAAACTTAAAATTCTGCCACCCATAGCCATAACCATGCAGAACTATCTACACCAACCTAAGTATTCAAACATACATCACATGCAAGATCAATATGTAACATGATATAGCAATATCATGACCAATCATAAAAGTTCTAAGATCAAAATCTCATATAAATATTATAAGTTTCAAAAGTTTTCTTCAAAAAGAAATATTGTTAAACTTACCTTTAGCTTTCTAAACTTCTCCTTCTTCTTCCTTCCTTTCTTCTTCTCTCTTCTCTCCTTTCCTCACTCTACCTTGCTTCTATTTCTCTCTCTTTCTCACTTGAACGAAATTAAAGTGTTGTAAGGGTGGGTTCTCTTATATAGACCACCAAATAATTCACCTTTCATGATCATGGATCTACCTTATCACAATTAAGATACACTTTGTTGAATTTTTGGAAAACAAACAACTTATGTTCTTGTCTTCCTCTTCCTTAGTCAAGATATGCATAGGAAAAGGAGATTTGTATTTTGAAAATTATGATGATATGTTCTTAAGATAAGGGACAAGGTCCCTTTGATTTAGGGATTCATTTAATTTTTCTTTTGTCTTAATCAATTATGATAGGTTGCCTTTTTAAGTGGCAAATTTCTAGCCCTTCAATCTCCATTATTTGGTTGATATTATTTGTGTGGGCTATGAATGTTTTGTCCTAATACCATGTATTATCATACCACTTGCTAAAATTATGAGTGAAGGATATAGATGTTTTTGTCCTAAAGCCTTGTATTATCATGCCACTTGCCTAAATGATGAATGTAGAATCACACCACTTGCTAAATTTTTGTCTTAATGCCATGTAACCTAATCTTTATTCTTATTATTATATCATCATCTAATTTATTTTATTTTATTTTTCCTCTTGGATTTGGGCTTATTCTTACCCATTATGGGCTTGTCCTACCCATTTTCTTTGCTTTGGATAAAATTCTTCCTTTCTTGGTGGGCTTGGTCACATTTTCATAATTTTTGGGCTATTGGTGAAATTACTATATCCTAGTCCAAGTCTATGTTTAATTTCTTGTTTAGGTTATCCAATGGGCTTGCTAGAAACTTATGTGAAGTGGAAAAACTCTATATGAAGTGTCCATAGGTAAAAGCCCAATATATGGGTAAAGATTTTAAATTTAGTAACTATAGTTCTTGAATTAGGAAAAATTACCCTAATTCAATGTTCTTTGAAATTTTAAGACCTTTACTTGTTTCTAAAAATTTATCTTCCTTATCCAAGAATTTTACATCTCTTTAGTATGTTATTTCTAATTTCTTTCCTATTAGATTTTTCTTCTTTATTTGTTCTCTTAATGTTAGAAACATTTTCTATGCATATACATAAGGTGAAGAATTTCTAAGGATTATATTTCCTTAGATATCTAAAATATTGTCTAATAAATTTTATTTCCTTAATTAAATTTTTTATGTACCTTTATCAATAAAAGAAACGAAATTAAGGATGTTACATTTCTCTCCCCCTAAAAGAAATTTTGTCCTCAAAATTTCAGAAATTACCTTATAAGAACAATTGCGGATATTTCTTCCTCATGACTTCTTCCAGCTCCCAAGTTGCTTCTTCCGGAGTCAAACCTTCCCATAACACCTTAACTAGGGGAATGGTTTTATTTCTCAGTTGCTTCACGTCAGTGTCCAATATGGATGCAGGTACTAGCTGGTATGTCATGTTCTCCTTTATTTGGATTGGTTCATCCAGTATTATATGTGATGAATCTGAAAGATACTTCCGCAGCTGTGATACGTGGAAAACATTATGCAGGTTGGACAAATTAGGTGGGAGAGCAACTTGATATGCTGATGTCCCAACTTTCTTTAGAATTTGGTAGGGTCCTAAAAATCGTGGACTTAGCTTTCTTGTTTTGAGAGACCTACCAACTCCAGTAGTCGGGGAAAGTTTCAGAAATACATGGTCACCTTCCTCAAACTCTAGAGGTCTATGTCTCTTATCGTAGTAACTCTTTTGCCGACTCTGAGCTGTAAGTATTTTGTTTCGTATCATCCTGATTTGTTCAGTGGTTTGTTGAACTAAATCAGGACCTAACAAGTTCTTTTCTCCTACCTCGAACCAACATAGTGGAGATCGGCACTTTCTACCGTATAAAGCTTCATAGGGGGCCATCTTAATGCTAGAGTGATAGCTATTATTATAAGCAAACTCTACTAAAGGTAGGTACTTATCCCATCCTTTACCTTGCTCTATCACACAGGCCCTCAACATATCTTCTAGGGTTTGAATGGTTCGTTCTGTCTGCCCGTCAGTTTGAGGATGGTAGGCAGTACTGAACCGCAATTGAGTACCAAAAGCTTCTTGTAACGCCTTCCAAAACCTCGATGTGAACCTCGGATCTCTATCAGAAACAATATTTAAGGGAATTCCATGGAGTCTAACTATTTCCTGAACGTACAATTGGGCCAATTTATCTAGTGAAAAGTTTATTTTTATGGGCAAAAAGTGAGCAGATTTGGTTAATCTGTCAACTATTACCCAGATAGAGTCATGTCCCACTGAGGTCTTAGGTAAACCTACAACAAAGTCCATCGAAATACTATCCCATTTCCATTTAGGGATCTCAAGAGGTTGTAGAAATCCCGCTGGCTTTTGATGCTCCACCTTCACCTTTTGACAAATAAGACATTTCGCCACAAACTCAGCAATGTCATTTTTCATCCCTGGCCACCAATACATCCTTTTTAAATCCTGGTACATTTTAGTGCATCCAGGATGGATTGTGTATTTACTTTGATGCGCTTCCTGCAGTATCTTAGTCCTCAACTCTTGTTCTTGAGGGACACAAATCCTTCCCTGATACATGATTGCTCCATCTTCCATTACAGAAAAATTACCTTGGTCTTTATGATCTTGTAAGTATTGATCGTGAGCTTGAGCTTCTTTGATCTGGGCTCTAAGGTCAGACCCTATACTTAAACCATTAATGACTAGATTCTTTGGAGTAAGAGTAGTGGCTAGCTTCAAATTTCGAAACTCCTCTAGCATCTGCATCTCATACACCATCATCTGACCCATATGCAGAGATTTTCGACTCAAGGCATCTGCTACAACATTCGCCTTTCCGGGATGATACTTTATCTCAAACTTGTAGTCATTGAGGAATTCTACCCATCTTCGTTGCCTCATATTTAACTCCTTCTGATCAAAGAGGTATTTAAGACTCTTATGATCACAATATACTTCAAAGGTTGCCCCGTACAAATAGTGTCGCCAAATCTTTAAGGCAAACACTACTGCCGCTAATTCAAGATCATGAGTTGGATAGTTTCCTTCATGGGGTCTTAGTTGTCTAGAGGCGTAAGCAACTACTCTCTTGTCTTGCATTAACACACACCCTAGCCCTTTCTTTGAAGCATCACTATACACTTCAAAATGTCCTGTGGGGTCTGGAATAATTAAAACAGGAGGAGTGGTCAGTCTTGTCTTCAGCTCCTGAAAACTAGCATCACATTGATCAGTCCATTTGAAAGGACTTCCCTTCCTGGTCAATTTAGTCAATGGCAAGGCTATACGAGAGAAGTTTTGTATAAATCTCCTGTAGTATCCTGCCAAACCAAGGAAACTTCTTATTTCCGTAACCGTCTTTGGTGTCTCCCACTTAATCACTGCTTCCGTTTTGCTAGGATCTACGGCTACCCCTCTATTAGAGATGACATGTCCGAGAAACTTCACCTCTGACAGCCAAAATTCACACTTCTCCAATTTAGCATATAACTTTTTCTCTTTCAGCACTTGCAGCACGATTCGGAGATGTTGTTCATGTTCTTTCTTACTCTTAGAATATATCAAGATGTCATCAATGAACACTACAACAAATTGATCTAGGTAGGGTCGAAAAATGCGATTCATGTAATCCATGAAAATTGCAGGTGCATTCGTTAACCCGAAGGGCATTACGAGAAACTCATAGTGCCCATACCTAGTCCTGAAGGCAGTTTTTGGTACGTCCTCCTCCTTAATCCTAATCTGATGATATCCTGACCGCAAGTCAATTTTAGAAAAGATGGAGGCTCCCTTTAATTGATCCAATAAGTCATCTATCCTAGGGAGAGGATACTTATTTTTGATAGTCACCTTATTCAGCTGTCTGTAATCTATGCATAGTCTCAAACTCCCGTCTTTCTTCTTAACAAACAATACAGGAGCTCCCCAAGGTGATACACTCGGTCTAATGAATTGCTTGTCTAATAGTTCCTCCAACTGCTTCTTTAGTTCTTGTAGTTCCTTCGAGGCCATTCGATATGGTGCAATAGAGATAGGCCCTGTCCCAGGTAGGAGATCAATAGAGAACTCTATCTCTCTCTTGGGAGGTAAGCCTGGAATATCTGATGGAAACACTTCAGGAAACTCGTTGGCTATTGGAATTTCATCAAGTTTCGATTCGACTTCTAGGTTTGATAAATACAAGAGAATGTATCCAAGTACTCCATTCTTCAACTCCCTATTAACTTGATTGGCATTTAACATCAATAACTGGACCTCCTCTTTCGGAGTAGAAGGTAGAAATTCAACGGTCTTGTTACAACAATTCAACAAGACTCGATTTCTAGACATCCAGTCTAACCCTAGAATGACCTCAATACCTCTTAAAGGTAAACTGACGAGGTCTACAGAAAAAGTTTTCTCCTGGATGGTGACTTGACAGTCCTTACATACAGAGGAAGTTAATACCCGTTCCCCTGTAGGGGTTACTACAGATAGCTCATAGGGAGTTTCAGAAATAGGGAACTGAAACTTCCTAATACATTCTTCTGATATAAATGAATGACTAGCACCAGAGTCAAATAACACCATAAGAGCAAATCCATAAATATAGCATGTACCTTGAATCATTTCAGAAGATTGAGCTGCCTCTTGGCCGCTCAGGGTGAAAACCCTTCCTTTCACCTGAGGCCTCTGTTCTGGCTGCTTTCCTACATTCTGTGGGCAGTTTTTCGCAAAATGTCCCTTTTGTCCGCAATTGAAGCAGACATCTTGTCCCATGTAGCATGGCCGGTTACCATGCATGCGTCCGCATTTAGCGCACTTGACTGAGGCGAGGTCTTGTTGAAAAGGCCTAGGACCCGCAATCAATGGCCTCTTACCAGCTCCATATCCACTTCTTCTCACGTTCTTTCTAGGGTTGGGAAAATTTTTCTTCCTTTTCCATAGGTTTCGCCTTTGTTTCTCGTCCTCCACTGCCCTTAAACTCTTTTCCAGGAGTCTGCATTTATTTATCAGAGGTACAAACTCCCTGATCTCCATAGCTATAACAGCATTCTTTAACTCCGGGTTTAGTCCCGCTTCAAACTTAACCGCCTTCCATGCTTCATCTGGGTTATATCGCAGATAAGAGGAGAACTTAGACAGCTCCTCGAACCTTGCGATATACTGGTCCACGGTCATGCTTCCTTGCCTGAGTTGGAGAAATTCAATCTCTTTCTCTGCTCGTACAGTACTTGGAAAGTACTTTTCAAAGAAAATGTCCTTGAACACTTGCCAGGTGATCTGTCTTCCCTGATGAGCTAAAAGTTCTCTAGCTCCACGCCACCAGTATTCTGCTTCATCCTTTAACATATATGCAGCAAAAATGATTTGCTGCTCTTCAGTACAGCCCATCACTTCAAAGATTTTCTCTAATTCCCTAATCCACCTTTCGGCTACCGTTGGGTCATAACCACCTTGGAAACAAGGTGGTCTAGTCCTCAGGAACTCGGATATGCCATTATCTTTTCCAGCCGTCCGGTTGTTAGGACCAATCTCAACATTTGTGTTATTAGCATTCTGGAGATGTTGTAAAATTTGGTTGGTGGTCATAACTTGGTCTCGAATTGCCGTGGCCAGGTTGTGCAGGGTTTCCTCTGCATTGGTTGCTGGATTCCTCCTTGGTGGTGCCATTTCCTACTATGGTACAAAACAAAGTTATGCTGCTATTGAGGTGATCAAGCCCAATAGTTAGTTCAAAAATATTTAATAGCAGTCATAACACCACCTCGGCATATAGATAGGAAACACTAGTAATTTCTTACCTATATGAATTACTGATCCCCTACACAGCACAACCACAACATACTTAAGACACTATAAGATCGATTCAGATAACCATCCAACCACTGGCCATCTAGGATCGACCTGCTCTGATACCAATTATGTAACAACTCCATTTATGTAATTTTTTTTTTTTTTTTAAAATACCATGAAGTTATTACCTCGTTACAACTTAACTCAATATAACATTTATTTAATTTATACAATACTGAGTTTCCATACACACTATTATTTTACAAACTACACACCATTATTTTACAAACATTTGTACAAAGATACATATTAGTTCTAATCATCTATATCGACTACTTCCGGGGACACTGGTTCGGGTGGCACGTCCACCGGAATCTCAGTTACATCTACGACAGTTACATCAGAAATAACTGGAAGTTGCCCAAGGTAGGGCACCTCGATCCAACGTACAGAGATAATAAGTGTCATAGAGAATATCTGCATATTTATTCTTCTGAACATGATATGGAAATATAGTGAGAATTAAATCCCAGTAAGTTCAACAATAAATCATAATTTACCATCAATATAGTTCATCACGTCATGTTCAGCTGTATAAACTACAGAAAATATCTTTAGGTCACATGAATGCACTTTATCATGCACATGAAAATTATACAGTTATGACATGTATGGCATGAATAACTATTTTTCGAATTTCATATGATGGCTATCCACTTATTCTTACTTCAAGCTACCCCGGTCAGGGTGAGTATTCTCTACTTTTCGGTACGGGCTTATCTCGCTCCGTCCGACATGGCACACTTTCTCTTTCTTTTCTTATTAACATGATCATAACCGTTGGTAGGGCGTCCCCTACTGGTGCACCACACGGATTGCCATGTGACCGTGCTCATTTCTTTTCTTTTCACAATGATAGCCAAAAATATGCTTTCAATAACAAGTATGTTCATCAAAATATAACTATTACCATAAATCATTGGTAATCATGCCATGAACATAACCATTTAAAATATCACTTTATAAAACATTTCCATGTCAAAATTCCATACTAATACCTTAGTAACTGGATAGTAATTGTAGTCTGTAAACAGCGCACCAGAAAAGTTCCCAGGAAAGAGAGGTGGGTCACTAATGGACACGCTTAAGTACCATGTCTTTCCTTGCCAGAGCTTTCCTTAGACATGCACTTTTCACAAATCACAATTTTATTTTCCAGTAACTAGAATAATTCTTTTCTGATGTGAAAATACTGCAACCACGGAGCATACTAAGATTTTTCAAATAAAACCGGCACTTTCAAAACTTCTTGTAAATTTATATGAGTACTAGGGTAAATTCCATGTTAAAAATTACACACTTAAAATGGTAGTAAGTTCATGCAATGGCAATGGCTATGGCTATACTAGTCATTTATTAAGATTCATCTTCTTTTTTAAATACTAATTTTATTTCTTTATTTTCTTGATGAAGGTTTTCATCCTATCTAACCTTCTCTTACTAATCAGAGCATAACTCCCTCAATTTAACTCTGATGTAGGTGATCTTGGTGTCTATTTCAAGATAAAACAATTATCTAAAACTATTATGTTGAACATTGTAGCGAAAAATTAAGAAACAAAGGTGATATTACTCCATCAAAGTACATGATAGTTCCTCTCGGATAGGTTCTGACCTTTACTGACTAATTAGACCATATCTCCCAAATTGGAACTCCAAATTGCGTTATTCCAGTTGGTAAAAATCCATGAGCCATATATCTATAATTGTTATGTTGGCGCGCTATTTTAATTCCCTACAGAATATTCCCAGAAATTCAAAAACTAAAGCATTAATAACATACTCTTCCCTGAATAAACATTTTCTGACCTCTGCTTACTAATCGGATTATATCTACCTCATATGAACTCCAAATTGCATAATTCCAGTGGGTATATTTCCATGAGACATAGATATATAACTTTCATGTTAACTATTTATTTTAATTCCATAAAGAAAATTCCCAGAAATTAAAATACAAAAGCTGTCCTAACATAATCTTCCCTGATGAACCATTTTCTGACCTTGGCTTACTAATTGGACCATATCTACCACATGTGAACTCCAAATTGAATGATTCCAGTGGCTAAACATCCATGACACACATATCTTTAATTCTTATGTTGACCATTTATTTTAATTCCCTACCAATAATTCCCAGAAATTAAATTACCGAAGCTATCCTAACATATTCTTCCCTGATGATTCATTTTCTGACCTTTGACTACTAATCAGACCATAGCTACCTCATATGGACTCCAAATGGAATGATTCCAGTGGCTAAAAATCCATGACACACATATATTTAATTCTTATGTTGACCATTTATTTTAATTCCCTACCAATAATTCCCAGAAATTAAATTACCGAAGCTATCCTAACATATTCTTCCCTGATGATTCATTTTCTGACCTTTGACTACTAATCAGACCATAGCTACCTCATATGGACTCCAAATGGAATGATTCCAGTGGCTAAAAATCCGGGACACATATATCTTTAATTCTTATGTTAACCATTTATTTTAATTCCTTATAGATTGTTCCCAGAAATTAAAATACCGAAACTTAAAATTCTGCCACCCATAGCCATAACCATGCAGAACTATCTACACCAACCTAAGTATTCAAACATACATCACATGCAAGATCAATATGTAACATGATATAGCAATATCATGACCAATCATAAAAGTTCTAAGATCAAAATCTCATATAAATATTATAAGTTTCAAAAGTTTTCTTCAAAAAGAAATATTGTTAAACTTACCTTTAGCTTTCTAAACTTCTCCTTCTTCTTCCTTCCTTTCTTCTTCTCTCTTCTCTCCTTTCCTCACTCTACCTTGCTTCTATTTCTCTCTCTTTCTCACTTGAACGAAATTAAAGTGTTGTAAGGGTGGGTTCTCTTATATAGACCACCAAATAATTCACCTTTCATGATCATGGATCTACCTTATCACAATTAAGATACACTTTGTTGAATTTTTGGAAAACAAACAACTTATGTTCTTGTCTTCCTCTTCCTTAGTCAAGATATGCATAGGAAAAGGAGATTTGTATTTTGAAAATTATGATGATATGTTCTTAAGATAAGGGACAAGGTCCCTTTGATTTAGGGATTCATTTAATTTTTCTTTTGTCTTAATCAATTATGATAGGTTGCCTTTTTAAGTGGCAAATTTCTAGCCCTTCAATCTCCATTATTTGGTTGATATTATTTGTGTGGGCTATGAATGTTTTGTCCTAATACCATGTATTATCATACCACTTGCTAAAATTATGAGTGAAGGATATAGATGTTTTTGTCCTAAAGCCTTGTATTATCATGCCACTTGCCTAAATGATGAATGTAGAATCACACCACTTGCTAAATTTTTGTCTTAATGCCATGTAACCTAATCTTTATTCTTATTATTATATCATCATCTAATTTATTTTATTTTATTTTTCCTCTTGGATTTGGGCTTATTCTTACCCATTATGGGCTTGTCCTACCCATTTTCTTTGCTTTGGATAAAATTCTTCCTTTCTTGGTGGGCTTGGTCACATTTTCATAATTTTTGGGCTATTGGTGAAATTACTATATCCTAGTCCAAGTCTATGTTTAATTTCTTGTTTAGGTTATCCAATGGGCTTGCTAGAAACTTATGTGAAGTGGAAAAACTCTATATGAAGTGTCCATAGGTAAAAGCCCAATATATGGGTAAAGATTTTAAATTTAGTAACTATAGTTCTTGAATTAGGAAAAATTACCCTAATTCAATGTTCTTTGAAATTTTAAGACCTTTACTTGTTTCTAAAAATTTATCTTCCTTATCCAAGAATTTTACATCTCTTTAGTATGTTATTTCTAATTTCTTTCCTATTAGATTTTTCTTCTTTATTTGTTCTCTTAATGTTAGAAACATTTTCTATGCATATACATAAGGTGAAGAATTTCTAAGGATTATATTTCCTTAGATATCTAAAATATTGTCTAATAAATTTTATTTCCTTAATTAAATTTTTTATGTACCTTTATCAATAAAAGAAACGAAATTAAGGATGTTACAGTGGTTCTGATATGGGATCCTCCTAATGTTTTCATGTGAAAGGTTTTGATGCATTACAATATTTGAATAATGATCATACCGTATTGCATATGATTTTGAATATCTGAATGTAATATGAACTGAGAATATTTGAAATGCGGGTCCCATATGAATGTACTTCTAAACTGTATTTTCTGTCACAAATTTTAAAATATGAGTACATCCATATGTTGAACTAAGAGGTCATATGAGGTATTATCTGCTCACTTAGTTGTGAAACTCACTACACAATATTTATATGTTTTTCAGATAAGGATATAGAGTTTAATCATTCCCCTTCAGATAGTTGACCAGCTAGACGACATAATCTCTGGGTGAGCCTACTTTGTTTCTATGGCTCATAGATTTTGATTTATATTGTATTTGTACTTTAGAGTATGCTCTAAACGCCACAGGTAGGATCCTTGCTTTTGCTGTACTTTTATGTTTATAGATTTGGTATATATATGGAAACTATAAGATCGTAAAGTATGTGTTTCACGTGCTCTAAAATTAGGGCGTGACAAGTTGGTATCAGAGTATTAGGTTTCCCTGTGGCTATCGAAGCAAGGGATTCTTTAGTAGGACCTTTAGTATGGATATGAGCCGGACATATTTATACTTCAGGTGCTATTGAGGGATTCTATAGGGTTTCAAATTTCTTTTTTTTCCAAGTTGATAAAGTTTCTAGTATAAGATAGATTGAATATTGTGGCATCTAAAGAATATATTTATGGGTCAATTTCTACTTGGAAGTGAAACAGATAGGCGTGCCAAGGAATTTATAGAATTGAGACAAATACCAAATATGATGGTTTCTAAATATAACATGTGTTTTACCCCATTGTCCATAAATGGTAGACTTTAATGTGATATTGAGAATGGATTGGTTGGTATCTTGCCATGCCATTTTGGAATGTCATTTTAAGATGATTAAATTCAATATTTCTGAAGAATTTTCTTTCTTGATACAAGGAGACTGTAGCGAGGTATCTAGTAATCTAATCTCTACTTTAATAGCCTATAAGTCATTATAAAAAAGTGCCAAGAATAGTTGGTAGTCGTGAGAGATGTTGATATAAACTATACCAGTGTAAATCAAGTTCCAGTGGTTAGAGAATTTTCTAATGTATTTCCAAGATTATTTTGAAACAATAAATAGAATTTGGTATTGATTTACTTCCTGGAACCTAACCAGTGTCTATATTTCTATATAGAATGGCACTTACTGAGCTTAAGGAACTGAAAAAGAATTAGTTACAAGACATATTAGACAAGGGATTTAAATTCCCTAGTACTTTTTCTTGGAGTACTCTAGTTCTATCTGTGAAAAAGAAAGATGGATTGTTGCGATTGTGCATATATTATAGACAGTTGAATAAGGTGACAGTGTGAAATAAATATTCATTACCTCATATAGATGATTTTTTTGACCAGCTACAGGGTGCTCAACGTTTTTCAAATATTGAATTGATTTGAGATATGAATATCATTAATTGAGGATAAAAAAAGAGGATATTCGAAAAATTTCTTTTAGGACTTGTTATGGGCATTTTGAGTTCTTAGTGATGTCATTTGGATTGACAAATGCCCCAGTTGCATTCATAGATTTAATGAATAATAATTAAGTCATCTCTGAATCAATTTGTTATTATATTTATTGATGATATACTAGAATATTCCAAGAGTTCAGAGGATCATAAGCAACATTTAAATATAGTTTTACAAACTCCAAGGGAGTATAAGCTGTAATAGCCGTAAATTTAATAAAGTTTTAAGTAAAGAATAGTTTGAATAATAGAGAGAATTTTGAAAATGGAGATAAGAACCGTTGGAAATAAATTTATTTATTACGTGAATTAAAGAATTATAAAAGGAATATGATAATTTACGTTTTGGCACATAATTTTTATTTTTCAATAATAGCATTCTGTTATAAGCAAATATATTATTATTTGTTTAAAAATGATTATGTTTTTCTAAAGTAAGTAGCCTTTTAATTAAAAGAAGTATTGTGTTGCTTAAAATGATTATACTAGCCTCTAATGAATTTTTATGGTATTTTTAGAAATATTCTTTCTTTTAATATGAATAAATATATTTGTTTTAAAAGTTGTTTTATTAGATTTTTATCAAGAAAAATCATGATTTAAGAGTTTATTTAAAGATTTAAGAGAATGGAAATTTTTAGAAATTTTTGGGATATTTTATGATGAAAAATGGAATTTATATGAATTTTTATAAAGAAAAATCCCATTATTAATTATTTAATAATTATTATTATATTAAAAAAAAGGCAATTGATAAAACGAAACCCGGGGGCAGAGAGTCAGGTTCAAGAAAGAGAAATCGAGAATTTTGCATAGTGAGGAATAGTAACTTCAAACTTTATCTTTCGATCTGGAGTGTTTATTGGCTTTCGATCTCAAAACTGGAAGTGTTATTGGATTCAGGACGAAGAGTATTTCAATTTTGACCGATCAGTTTTCCAAATCAACTATTGAATCGCCGTAGATCTGAAGTAGAAAATTTCGGTAAAAGGTAAGTTCTGAAAAACCTTACTTAGAGACTTCTAATTAGAAATCTGACTCTATAGAAGGATTCAGAAACTAGATAAACATTAGGATATGAATTCGTTTTGTTGATTCGGTAAAACTTTTTGTGGCGATAAATAGTGGCGGTGAATAGTATTTTCCGGTGGTGAATAGTTACAAACTCCCGAAGTCATTTTTCAAGTCTTTGGACCCTCCGGATACATTTTTAAGGTCCATTTGATCAAATTTGGCTCAAAAAAGTACATGTTAGGGCTGTCCAACTCGAAGCCCTTACACTGCGAGTAGATATTTCTTTCTATAGCTTATTACATGCTCTTCTTGAATTTAAGATGAATTATTGATTATGATTACATGTGATTTATACTTTTATATGTATTTGAAATGGATTAAAGTATCTGGAATTGATTTCTATCAGAAATATAGTTCAAGAAGAGTATGGTTCTGAAAATGAGATTTTTGAACTCATTGAATACGTGATTTTAAATACATTTCTTACCACATAGTAAATGAAATTTATTGTATACGATGCATTGGTTTATAAAGATATATGATTTCCTTGGAAAGAGGGCATATATATATGATAAACCCTGAATGGGTAATTTTTAATAGATGAATTTTGAAATGCATTGAACATGTGATTTTTACATGTATTTTTCATTATATGGCAAATAAAATGTGTTATGCACATGATATTGATCTTTACAGTGATATGTTTGGCTCGGATATAGGCATATATATATGTGATTCCCTGATTGGGAAGTTTTGACAGAGGAATATACTGAGACTGAAAGTCTGTATTATATTGAGAAATTTATACTGAATTCTATTGAAAATGTGCATATAGTATTTGTGGAGGAATCCTATTGGAATCACTGTCTGCTAACAGCAGGGAATGTTAGCCCTGGTGCACCTTGATACCTCAGCTAGCAGGGGTGGTGCTAGCCTCGTGTGTCGGCCAACACACGGGAGTTATTGTTATCGGGGAGAGCGGGATGCCTCCTATTATTGTTATCGGGGAGAGCATGATGCCTCCTATTATTAATATGTGATTTACCCTCCCTTGCTGTGTGCTTGGGATTATTTATTGTATTGATTCTAATAGGGAAACCTCCTAAAGCATGTGAAATCTTTTATTGCATCAAAGTATTTGTTTATAACTATATTGTATGGTATTTGGTTTTGAATATTGGGTTATATTGTGAAATGAGGATATTTAAAATACGGGTTCCATATGGATGTACTTTTGAATTGTACTTTTTATATGATAAACTTTAAAGTATAAGTCATCCATATGCTAACCTAAGAGGTTATAGAGGGTCTTATCTGCTCACTGAGTTTTAAAACTCACTACACGTTGTGGATATATTTTTCAGATAAGGAGACAGAGTCTGGTCCTGCGGATAGGTGATCAGCTAGACTGTCTACTCTTTCGGTGAGCCTATGTTGCTTCCAAGGCTCACGTTATTTGTATTGTATTTGTATTTGTATTCTAGAGTATGCTCTATATGCCACAGGCAGGATCCTTGCTTCTACTGTTACTCTGGTGTTTATAGACTTAAACTGTTTATTGTATATGTGTATGGGAACCTATATGTATTGGTTTATATGATAAAGAATGGCATTATGTACATTTATGGAAAATATATGTGTATGGTATATAGATTTCACGTGCCTTAAAATTAGGGTCGTGATATAAGCTATATGCTAAGTTTTCAAAATACGAATTCCGACTTAATAATATTATTTTCTTACGGTATGTGGCTAGCAAGATGGTATCGAAGTTGACCCTGAGAATGGTACATCATTGTCCACATCTTGCTATAGTTACAAATGAAGATTCAAGTCCAATTTGCGCTTTCTGGTGTTGTTTGTTGTCCATTTTATTTGAGCTGTAATTGGATCAGGTACATGAACATATACTTGTAAAGCATCAATCAACTCCTCAGCATTTGAAGCCGATATGAGAATTCGTGGTGCTGAGTGTGGGATAAACTTTTGTTCCACAATATGATCAAGAAACGACAATAGACCATTAAAGAAGTGGTTGACATTTAACAAACCTATCGATTTGTGATGCATATTTAGTTGTGCCCAAGAGACTATTTGAAAAATCTCTTCTAAAGTACCAAAACCCCTTGGTAAGACAATGAAGTCATTAGCATTGCTCATCATTCTAGCCATGCGCTCATGCATGGAAGCAACCCTAAATTCTTCCCCAATTGTTTTTCTTGTGATGTTGGATGTAGCTAGAGCTGTAGGAATAATACCTAGAACTTGACATCCTCCTACATGCACAGCTGTAAACACACACCCCATTAACCCACGGTTACCTCCACCATAGACTAAATGAATTTTTCTCCTTGCCAGTACCATACCCAGGTTTTGTGTAGCTTCCATATACTCTTCATCTTTTCTAGGACTGGAACCACAAAAGACAGAAATATTTTGAAATTGACTGAATGCGATTCCCTCCATAACTGCACACACCCTAATTTTGAGTATGAGAAGGTAAATATACTAATGTGTGTATTTATAGAACTCAGAGAAGGGCATATTTATGATAAATATGAAAATAACATGAGTATAATTAGAACAACTGTGTGAGTGATTGATGGATATCAACTAAATTAGAGGTAAAATTTTCAAAAATGACGGCAAACATATATATGTACAGTAGTTGTGATAGTCGCTCATATTAGGCATATAAAGAGAATAAGGTTAAGATATCATCAAAAAATTTCTTTTTTCTTGTTGTCCTTGATGAAACATTGATGTCTTGATTCTTGTAGGGAAATTGTAGGTGATGGGCGTCATTGTAAAAAAGAAGAAGAATGAAAATACAAACCGGATAATTATTGAAGAGGGACAATTAAATGATTTTTTTTGTTTTCCCAATGTTCTTGCTAGTCGACTATCGATATTATTAAGTCGACTAGCTATTTTCAGAAATTTTAATTTGGACTGGTTATTTTATAGTTGATTGATTACATATATTTTGAAGCAATCAACTGTATCCTACCAATTAACTATGTGATCTTTGTTTTTCACAAACTTTTATAAGTTCAAAAATGTTTCTTTTTCATGTGTTGTTTTTTTCACCGAATACCAACAGCTTTAAAATAGATTTTAGCACATATATTCAAAACTTGCGGCCACCGATTTGTGCCGAAATAACAGCTAAATTTTGTTTATAGATTTTCAAGAATTACGGCCATCGATTTTAACTTTCTCCAATGATTTGTCCAAACTTTTGACTTTCTATTTTGGCACCATTCTTTATTATACTTTTCATCTATTCTACTTCATTTTCCCTTATTAATGTTTAGCATTAAATGCAAAGTTTTTTTCCCTCATTACAAGAAAAGTTAATTTATTTTCCTTGAAACTCAATTATTATGGTATCCAAGTGGTTAGTAGGTTAAAATTTTAAAAGGAAGAGACGGATGATGGCCTTATGGTGCTTTAATGAATGTAATTAAGATAATTAGTGGTTTTGAAGTTTTGAGGAATAAAATATGGGAATTAGGATTTAAATTAATCTTTGAACTCTTAATCTAGAAATATGGAGAAGATTCTGAGAATTATATCCGAAAATAATGTAAATGATTAAGATATTTGTGTGAAAGGTTTATATCATGCTAAATTGAGTTTAGTATCTAGGATGTGAATTATGTTGACATTGAAAATTCATGTATGAATAATTGTTAGGAAAAATCTTTTTGAAATGATTGGATGAATTAAACAGGATTGATATAAGTTAGAATGGGTGATTTTAGATATGATAGAAGAAAGGCTTGAAATTTTTGATAATGAGTTTATTGGTGTTAATAAGAGGGTATAGAGTTACTGTGATGAGGTAAGTTGGAATTGTTAGATATGTGCCAATGATACATAAACATTAAAAAAGGTTTGGTGGATTTATTGCTACGTATGTTTAACATATTGATTAATGGATTTTAGAATAAAAAATAGATGATGGATTAAAATGATGATATTCATGGGATGATGTTGACATGTGAGAATTAAAGATGACTTGATAGAAGTCTGGAATAAGAAAAGATAGTTACCCAATATAGGTGTGAATATGTTCTTTTATGTGTGTGTTTCCTAATATCGACTTATAGATATATGCATGTGAGCTTGAGGATATAAAGGAATGAGATATACAATGGTTTAAGAGTTCCTTATATATATAATCTGTTGAGTACTTTGTATAAAGTGAAATTTGTAACAACTCCATTTATGTAAATATAACAATTTTTTTTTATATTTGTAAAATTCCATGAAGTTATTACTACTTTAATTCTAACCACTTAACTCGTAATAATAATCACTTTAAACAAGCAAAATTTTTATTAACAGTGATACAATACTGAGTTTCCATACACACCATTATTTTACAAACTACACACCATTATTTTACAAACATTTGTACAAAAATACATATTAGTTCTAATCATCTATGTCAACTACTTCCGGGGACACTGGTGTGGGTAGCACCTCCACCGGAATCTCAGTCACATCTACTACAGATACATCTGATATAACTCGTAGTTGCCTAAGGTAGGGCACCTCGATCCAACGTACGAAAATAATAAGTGTCATTGAGAAAATCTGCATTATTCTTCTGAACATGATATAGAAATATAGTGAGAATTAAATCCCAGTAGGTTCAACAATAAATCATAATTTGCCATCAATATAGTTCATCATGTCATGTTCAGCTGTATAAACTACAGAAAATATCTTTGGTCACATGAATGCATTATATCTATGTACATAAGAATCATACAGTAATGATATGTATGACAGGATTAACTATTTTCAGAATATCATATGATGACTATGAATTTATTCTCATATCAATCTACCCCGGTCAGGGTGAGTATTTTCTACTCTCCGGTATGGGCTTATCTCGCTCCGTCCGACATGGCACACTTTCTCTTTCTTTTCTCATTAACATATTCATAACCGTTGGTAGGGCATCTCCTACTGGTGCACCACACGGATTGCCATGTGACCGTGCTCATTTCTTTTCTTTTCACAATGATAGTCAAAAATATGCTTTCAATAACAAGTATGTTCATCAAAATATAACTATTACCAAAAATCATTGGTAATCATGCCATGAACATAACCATTTCAAATATCACTTTATAAAATATTTCCATATCAAAATTTCACACTTAAGATGGTAAGAAGTTCATACAATGGCAATGGCTATGGCATATACTAGTCATTTATTATTTTCATTTATAAGATTCGTCTTCTTTTTTAAATATTAATTTTATTTCTTTATTTTCTTGATGCAGGTTTTCATCATATCTAACCTTATCTTACTAATTAGAGCATAACTCCCACAATTGAACTCCGATGTAGGTGATCTTGGTGTCAATTTCAAGATAAAACAATTATCTAAAACTATTATGTTGAACAGTTTAGCGAAATATTAAGAAATCAAGGTGATATTACTCTCTCAAAGTACATATTATTTCCTCTCGGATAGGTTCTAACCTTTACCAACTAATCTATCAATATCTCCCTCATATGAATTCCAAATTAAGTTATTCTAGTGGCTAAAACTCCATGACACATATAGCAATACCTTTTATGTTAACCATTTATTTTAATTCCCTACAGAATGTTCTCAAAAATTCAAACACAAAAGCTATCCTAACATATTCTTCCCTGTTTAACCATTTTCTGACCTTTGCTAACTAATCGAACCATATCTACCTCATATGGGCTCCAAATTGAGTGATTCCAGTTGCTAAAATTCCGTGAGACATATATCTATAATTGTTATCTTAACAAGTTATTTTAATTCCTTACAAAATGGTCCCAGAAATTCAAAAACAGAAGCTTTTCTAACATATTCTTCTCTGATTAACCATTTTTTGAACACTGCTTACTAATCAAACCATATCTACCTCATATGGACTCCAAGTTGAGTGATTCCAGTTGCTAAAAATCCATAAGACATATATCTATAATTTGTATGTTAACAAGTTATTTTATTTCCTTACAAAATGGTCCCAGAAATTCAAAAACTGAAGCTTTTCTAACAAATTCTTCCCTGATTAACCATTTTTTGAACACTGCTTACTAATCAAACCATATCTACCTCATATGGACTCCAAGTTGAGTGATTCCAGTTGCTAAAAATCCATAAGACATATATCTATAATTTGAATGTTAACAAGTTATTTTATTTCCTTACAAAATGGTCCCAGAAATTCAAAAACAAAAGCTTTACTAACATATTCTTCCCTGATTAATCATTTTCTGAATACTACTTACTAATCAGACCATATCTACCTCATATGAACTCCAAATTGAGTGATTCCAGTTGCTACAAATAAGTGAGACATGTATCTATAATGGTTATGTTAACAAGTTATTTTAATTCCTTACATAATGGTCCCAAAAATCCAAAAACAGAAGCTTTCCTAACAGATTCTTCCCTGATTAATCATTTTCTGAACACTACTTACTAATCAAAACATATCTACCTCATATGGACTCCAAATTGAGTGATTCCAGTTGCTACAAATCTGTGAGACATATATCTATAATTGTTATGTTAACAAGTTATTTTAATTCCTTACAAAATGGTCCCAGAAATTCCAGAACATAAGCTTTCCTAACAGATTCTTCCCTGATTAACCAGTTTCTGACCTCTGCTAACTAATCGGCTCATATTTACCTCATGTGGACTCCAAATTGATTGATTTCAGTGGCTAAATATCCGTGAGACATATATCTACATTATTCATGTTAACCATTTATTTTAATGCCTTACCAATTCTTCCCAGAATTTTAAAAATAGAAGCTTAAAGTTTTATCATCCATAGCCATACCTATGCAGAACTATCTAAAGCAGCCTAAGTATTCAAACATACATCACATGCAAGATCAATATGTAACATGATAAAGCAACATCCATGACCAATCATCAAAGTTCTAAGATCAAATTCGCATATAGATGTTACAAATTTCAAAGCTTTTCTTCGAAAAAAATATTGTTAAACTTACCTAAGAATCTCCCTAGCTCACTTAGTGAATTGGTTTTCTTGTTTCCTCTTGAAAGAAGTAGCAAGATTTCTCCCTTCCCTTAGGCTTTCTAGCAGCTTAGGTAAGAGAAGGAGGGTGAGTTTTTGAACCTCAAGGATGAAGAAGAAAAATGGATTCATGTGGAGATTAAGGTAATTTACCTTGAGTACTTAGCCTTCTAAACTTCTTCTTCTTCCTTCCTTTCTTCTCCTCTCTTTCTCTCCTTTCCTCACTCTACCTTGCTTCTATTTCTCTCTCTTCCTCACTTGGATGAAATTAAAATGTTGTAGGGGTGGGTTTTACTTAAATAGACCACCAAATAATACACCTTTCATGATCATGGGTCTACCTTATCATAATTAGGATACACTTTGTTAAATTTTTAGAAAACAAACAACTTATGTTCTTGTCTTCCTCTTCTTTAGTCAAGATATGCATAGGAAAATGAGATTTGTATTTTGAAAATTATGATGTTATGTTCTTAAGATAAGGGACAAGGTCACTTTGATTTAGGGATTTATTTCCATTTTCTTTTGTCTTAAACAAGTATGATAGGTTTGCCATTTTAGGTGGCAAATTTCTAGCCTTTGAATCTCCATTATTTGGTTGATATTATTTGTGTGGGATAGAAATGTTTTGTCCTAATGCCATGTATTATCATAACACTTGCTAAAATTATGAGTGTAGGATATAGATGTTTTTGTCCTAAAGTCTTGTATTATCATGCCACTTGCCAAAATGATGAATGTAGAATCACACCACTTGCTAAATTTTTGTCTTAATGCCATGTAACCTAATCTTTATTATTATTACATTATTATATCATCACCTAATTTATTTTATTTTATTTTTCCTCTTGGATTTGGGCTTATTCCTACCCATTATGGGCGTATTCCTACCCATTTTCTTTGCTTTGGATAAAATTCTACCTTTCTTGGAGGGCTTGGTCACATTTTCATAATTTTTGGGCTATCGATCCAATTACTATATCCTAGTCCAAGTCTATGTTTTATTTATTGCCTAGGTTATCCAATGGGCTTGCTAGAAACTTATGTGAAGTGGAAAAACTCTATATGAAGTGTCCATAGGTAAAAGCCCAATGTATGGGTAAAGATGTTAAACTTAGTAACTCTAGTTCTTGAATTAGGAAAAATTACCATAATCCAATGTTCTTGAAATTTTAAGACCTTTACTTGTTTCTAAAAATTTATCTTCCTTATCCAAGAATTTTGCATCTCTTTAGTATGTTATTTCTAATTTTTTTTTCCTATTAGGTTTTCCCTATTTATTTGTTCTCTTAATGTTAGAAACATTTTCTATACATATACATAAGATGAAGAATTTCTAAGGATTATATTTCCTTAGATATCTAAAATATTGTCTAATAAATTTTATTTCTTTAATTAAATATTTATGTACTTTTATCAATAAAATAAACGAAATTAGGGATGTTACAAAATTGATTAGAAAAGGAATACAAACAATTCAATACAGGCCAAAAGTCTTTAAGGATCATGAATGTTGAACACTAGAAATTATCAGTTGGTGACCACATATTCTTAAAGGACTCACCAATGAAAGAGGTAATGAGGTTTGGAAAGATGGAAAAAGTCAAGCTCTAGTATATAGACTCTTTTGAAAATTTGAACAAAGTAGGCATAGTAGTACATTGCCTAACTTTGCCCTCAGGATTAAGTAATGTAGATACAGTCTTTCTTGCATCAATGTTAAAGAAGTACCTATTAGATTCTTCTTATATTACTTAATTTTAAGGAATTCAATTGGACAAGAATTTGACTTAACTATGGGTAAAATCGATGTCTATTGTTGATCGACAATTGAAGAGCTTATGGATAAACGAAATCCCTATGGTTAAGTTATATGGTAAAATCACTCAAGTGAAGAGACATATTAAAAAGTAAAGATGATATACAGAAAAGATATCCCCAATTATTTGAGTAATAAGGTTGGTAATTGCTGTGTCTGTTTTATAATTAACCGCAAGCGCACAGCGTAGCTGTTGCTAGTCTGACAAGTACAAGTCGTATCCCACAGAGAACAATGTCAATTACTAGAATGATGCGAAATATGCTATCTAAATCGATGTAATTCAATGGAGAGTTTGTCAAAATTAAATAAATTAAGGATTCAATTAACAAAAGCCTAGGGTTAGGGTTCACCACACTTATGATATTCAACATTCAACTTGTACCTCCAATTGTAATTATCTAGGTAATTTGGGGATGGTTTAGCCTTAATTAATGAGCAACCTTTTTTAAGCGTTACTAATCGCACCTAAGTTAATCTAATTGCCTACTTTTGTGGTTCTTAGTTCAACCTAAGTCCATTAAGTTCTATACCAACCATGGAATACAATTAATCAGTTTTCTCGTGCCCACTAATTGATTCATTCCAAGAGAACCTTAAACTGATTCTATGATTAAGATATCCTTAATTAACTATTAGGTTCCAGTATTAATCTTCACGTTTCAGTTCATCAATTAATATCCTAAGATGTGATAAAATGTTGGCCAGACATTCATCAACTCATATAATTAATGCATAATAGCTAATCCTAATTAACCATGGATAACACAATTAGGGTTCCAACATTTCAATTAGCACAATGTATCATCACATCATAAGTGGGTTTACCGAAACCCTAGATCAAATCTACTCAAGCATGATAGAAAGATAAATCAAAAGCATAATTCAATTCATTAAGTAAATCTATTCAATACAAACCAAGAGAAAGAGTAGAAGTAGAGATGAGTGTAGAGATAGAAAGATAGAACCTAAATGAAGAATGTAATAATGAAATACAAACTTGAATTACTGTGAATTCTACTTTAAGAACATGAATTAAATATTAATCCTACTCTAAACCTAATCTAATGGTGTTTCCTAAGACTAAAACTGAGTAAAAAAAGGTCTGAATGCGTTTAGATATCTTCCTCTACGTTTCCCTATGTACATGTATCAACTTGGCTGTCCAAAACCCTAAACATCATATGATGTACGGACCTGAAGCACGGCTATGTTTCAGGACATAGCCTGGCCATGCTTCGTGCTGGATTCTAAGAGTTTTCTACATCTTTTACCCAAAGCACACCAAGCACGGCCTAGCCATTGCGATGCTCCTTTCCTGCAAATTTTTGGTGTGTTGCCTCCTTGCTTCCTCCTTAGCATGTTCCAAATCCATATGGCACTTCTCATGGTTGTTTTCCCTTGCTTCTTGGCCTCTTTTGCTCTCTTACAAATATAAAACAAACCAAAGTAGTATCCATAGCAAATCATAACCAAATGCGGGGAAATAATCACAAGTTTACTACTAAGTAGGGGATAAAATATAACCATTAAACACTCAAATTTCCCCTTTATCAACTTCCCCATGCTTAAACCTTTGCTTGTTCTCAAGCAAATAATATGTCATATTAGAAGGAAGGGGGAATATGCAATCAAATTCCAAAAGATAGAAGAATGCAATACAGGTAATTTTTCACTTAATTTGTGTGTACACAATAGATATATGAATAGAAATTTATCAGATAGTATCTATTCTTCTAAAACTAAACCAAAGTTCTCCTATTATATATCTGCTTCTATTGGTACCATTGAATGTATGCATCTAATTGATTTTTCGACACTCAAGTAGGCTACCTCATCCTTTAGATCTCCCTATGTTGCCTTACCCTTATTTCTATTTTTCTCACTCAATTTTTTTTTATTTCTCATAATTTCTTTTTCCTTTTCTTTTTTCTATTTCATTCATCATTTTTTTTCTTTTATAGAAATATGAAGTGAGTGCATTTTATGCTCCATCTCACTAGCGTAAAGGCAGTTAGGTACACATACTAGGGCCTTTTTGGTGCCTTGAAGGAGTACTCAGAATGAAAACTTTTTGGGTGTTATATTCCCTCATTTTTCACCTCTCCCAGCCTTTACACTCTCATAGTGTTAAAATTCAATAAAGGCATACAATTCAAAGCACAATAGGGGAGATATTTTTCAAAAAAACTAGAGGTTTAATGCTAGAAGAGAGAGACTAAAATTTAAACTACCTATTTCATATCCTATTGTGTATCACATGTTCATGAGCTAAAATCAACCTATATTACATCAATCTATCCCTGAAATAGTAAACTATGTGATTTTGCAGTGCAACATGAGATATTCAGCCAATAATAACTAATGATAGAAAACCACAAACCTAAATCTACTCCCACATGCTTAAACTTGACATTATCTTCAATGTCAGTAATAACTGAAAGTACAGACAAAGGGAGAAGTAACTTACTTGCTTAATAGTCTTCTGAAAGAGGTGGAGGTGGGTTCTCACTGAAGTGCCAATTGTACCATGCTTTCATCCGCAACAGGTAGGTCAGATTTAGGCAGTTTAACATTTTGAAATTGGGGCTTAAAGCATGGTCAATAAGTTTCAAAATTAAGGAGCGTGAAATTTTCAATTCAGTTCAAGGAAAATAGCAAATATAGGGTAAGTCAATTTTTATCATGCAAAGTATATACTCTCAATGAGATTTACCTAGCTAATCCTAAATTGAAGCAAATAAATTACAGCCAAATTTAATGCCAAATTATATCCCAGCCAGCAAGGTGCAAGTTAGAATCAAAGCAATCTAGGAGTAATGCCCTAATCAGAGAAAGAATCAACTTAGGCATTACAAAAATCAGAAATCAATAGAAACTATTCAGCACCCATAAACTTAAAGGCCAATTTCAAATTCCAAATCAGTAAAGATGCATTGATCATTTCAAAATTTAGTTCAAATTTCAATTGCAAGAAACCTATAAATTCATAAGTAAATGCAATGTGTAAGATAATCTTGAAGCAAAGGATTGCTAACAAAGCCAGTAAACTCAACAGGTTAATTTCAATTTCTAGCAGCCCTTTTTTTCTTTTTCTTTTTTTACCTAGAGCACGGCTGTGCTTGGCGCTAGAAATCCAAAAAAAATTGGATTATACCTGTGGTAGCCAACACGAGGAGGGGGTGCTTAGACTGGGATTGCACCACAGCCGTGTCTTGTGACATGGCTAGCCTGTGTTACCGGCTGGATTTGGAATTTCTTGGAAAATAGCCCGTGTTGAGCAACATAGCTAAGGTGTGCTTGGGCTTGACGTGGGCACGGCCGTGTCCTGTGACATGGCTAGCCCATGTTTGCAGCTAGATCCTCCAATTCTTCAAAAATTAGTGCAGTTTTTGATCCCTTTTAATTTCCTTTTATTTCCATCCTTTAATTCAACCTTGGACGCGTGGGAATTTACTTATAAAACATAAAGAAACACTCATTAAACCTATAACCAAAGAAATTAACTAAAATTAAAGATAAAAAACAAAACTAAAAGCAAGAAAACAAAATAAAAAGAAACTTTAAAAATTAAAGTGTGGGTTGCCTCCCACAAGGCGCTTGTTTAAAGTCATTAGCTTGACTCTTTGGCATGCTTTCCACTCAAGAAGGCTTGAAGAGAGTTTGAATAACTATCTTTGCTATCCATTGCCTCTTAGTATGTTGCTTGAGGCTTTGCCCAATTTCTTTCAAGGATCTTCTTGGCTCATTCCTTTCCTCCTTAGCTCCATTGAGGTTGAGAGGAGGTGGCTTAGGTTCTACTTTTGGAGCATGGATTGCCTCCTCAATAACCTTCTTTTCTTCTCCCTGTTTGACATAAACACAAGAACTTTCCATAGAGCAAAACTCAAGTGGATTAGAAGGAGAAAAATTCATGACCTTATCATTCATATTAGGTTTAGGTAAGCTAATCATACAACAAGATTCATTTAGAGATGGGCTTTTGAGGGCATCATTCAAATTAAATTCTTCTTTTTCATCCCCTATATTCAAAGAAAGCTTTCCATCTCTCATATTTATATTGGCACCAGTCGTAGCTAGGAAAAGCCTTCCAAGAATGATGGGAATTTTGTCATCTTCCTCCATCTCTAAAATAACAAAATCAATAGGTATGAAAAATGTACCTACCTTTAGAGGAACATCCTCTAAAATACCTACCGGATGCTTGATAGATCGGTAAGCCAAATAGAGAGATAGAGTGGTAGGCTTCAAGTCACCCATTTGAAGTCTCTTGCAAACTGAAAGAGGCATGAGACTCACACTTGCTCCAAGGTCACATAGAGCTCTGTCAATCTTCATTTCTCCAATGGAACAAAGTATGGAAAATCTTCCAAGATCCTTAAGCTTTTGAGGTAGTTTATTTTGAATTAAAGCACTAAATCCCTCTGTCAGTGCCATAATAGCATGTTCTTTAATTTTCCTCTTATTTGAGAGGATCTCTTTCAGAAACTTTGCATAGGAAGGCATTTGGGAGATGGCTTCTAGGAACGGGATATTGATATTTAACTTCTTAAAAACATCCAAAAACCTCCCAAATTGCTTCTCTAACTTAGCCTTCACCAATCTTTGAGGAAAAGGGATTGGTGGCTTGTAAGGTGTAGGAGCCACATATTTAGACTCTTCTTCCTTCTTTACCTCTTCTATTTGTTCCTCTTCCTTTCTCTTTTCAGATGCAGCCTGAGGATCATCTTCTTTTACCACTCCTCTTCTCTCTGATTGAGCCAATTATTTACCACTTCTCAAGGTAATGGCATTACAGTTCTCCTTAGGATTCTCAGCGAATCAACTTTAGAGGCTAAATCCTTTATGGCCTCATTCATTGAGTGGTGCTGGGCTCTAAATTCATCATTTTGTTTACTCTGTGTGGTGATGAAATTTTCCATCAGAGCCTCCAAATTTGACTTAGGTTGTGGTGGAGGGTTGAATGGCTTTTGGTTCTGAAAGCCAGGAGGTTATCTGAAGTTGTTCTGAGGCTGTTGATTTGCATTTGGCTTGTAAGAGAGATTCAGGTGATTTCTCTAGCTTGGGTTATATGTGTTGCTGTATGGACTATTTCTTTGATTGTTGTTCACAAAACTTACCTGCTCACAATCTTGAGGTGCAGAGTTCCCAAGCTGGCATTCATTGGCCATGTGACCAATGCATCCACATATCTCACAAGCAGAAGATGATGAAAAGGAACCAACATTGTTGATGCTTAACTTATCTAATTTCTGAAACAAGGCATCAACTTTAGAAGTTAGATGGTTAAATGCATCAACTTCATACATACCTAATGGGTTTCTTGGTTGCCTCTCACTAGACCAAGAGTAGTGATTTTGAGCCATATCTTCAATTAGACCTTTGGAGTTTAAGGAAGGAGACCATGTATTTCAAAAACTTTCCCTGACTACTAGAGTTGGTAAGTCTCACAAAACTAGAAAGCTAAGTTTGCGATTTTTGGGACCCTATGATGTGATCTTAATTAAGCATGATATTAATACCTTTAAACTTACTTTTTCTTTGATTTAAGTAAAATATAATTAAGAATTAGCTTAGTTTTTTTTGTGTTGTAGGAACAAAGGAAGAAGAAAAGAGAAGAAAAAGATAAGAAGTTCATGGAAAAATGCTACATTGCAGCGATTCCAGACCTTTCAGCACTATTTTGAGCATATCTCCCGCTTATTAACTCCAATCAAGTGGTTCAAGTGGCTGTGAAAAGATAACACAATTATTTACAACTTTTATGTTAAACACTTAGTCAAATTCAAGAGATTGAATAGCGTTACAGAGCTTCCAAATCAGAATCACAGTGCAGCAAGATGAACTCCGACCTTTGGTCACTAAAGTTAGCATATCTCCTTCAATTTAGTTTGGATTAAGTTGATTCCAGCGGCTATGGAAAGAAGACACATATAGCTATAACTTTTTGTGTTCAGCACTTTGGAAAATTCTGGAACTTTCTAGTTCATAGGGCCGCAGCCCTCCTTAGCGCACTGCGGCATTTGTTGCCCAAAAGCACTGAGAGCCGCAGCGCTCAATGCTCAACACTGCAGGGCTCGAGCGTTAGAATCCAGAGTATGCCAGAGCTAACCTAGGCATTGTGGCACCACTGTAAAGGGTCGCGGCACTCGCCGCCGTATCAGTTTTCCAAATTCGCGAATTTTAGGTCTTTTTTATTCCAATTGAAGCCCAATGGATCGGGATTTGACATAGAAACACTCTTACATCGATAAGGAGGAGTTAATCTATAAAAGGGGAGGAAAGAAAGCAGAGAATTCATTCAATCATTCATCCAAGTTCTTAGTTACATTATTCAATTCTTCTTTAGATTTTCTTATAGCCCTGTGTAGTTAGTTCTTTTTAGTTGGTTGAGGTAGATTGAAACCTTAAGGGATCTTCATGCATTGTGAGATTTGGATGTGATTTTATTATTTCAATTTGAATTGAGTATTGATTATTCATCTGCTCTTCTTCTCAATGATCATTCATATGATTGCTAGGGAGGCCTACTAGTATATTATCTGTCTTAATCTACCGCTAAATTATGTTTTGAACAAAGTCTTCAATTCTGTGATTCATGAGGCAAATAGGTTTGAAGATTTTGGATTATAAATCATTAAATCTATGATGAATAATTAACTAAATTAGATATAGCTGATGTATTTATATTTGGTTTAGCTCTGTTAGTTTCTCTAGTTCTTCATGCAGTTAATAAGTTATGCTTTACTGATGTGCTAAAGGATTACTTATTCATTAGGGTTTAATTAGTGCGATTGTCATTAATTTGCTAGGCTTAAGGAGGAACAGGGTTAGAAACCCAATGATAGATATTCAATTACTGATTGATTATGTTGTCAATGATTAATGCAATCCCTTGACGGTGGATATCAATCGAAACCAACGACTTTCTCATTAATTACTCTCTTAATTATTTTCATTATTGTTTACTTTACTTAATTTGCGATTATCAATCCCCTCTTTTCTAATCACATAAGGTAATACCAGTCTTTGTGGGATCGACCCTTACTCCCACTACTATAGGTTAGTCTTGAGGTAAGGAATCAATTTGGGTGTACTTGCAACAGTACGTACCACCCTAGCAAATACTTAAAAAAGTGGGGATGTCAGCATATCAAGTTGCCTTCCCAACTAATTTTTCCAACACGCATATTTTTTTCCATGTATCACAGCTCTAGAAGTATCTTCCAGATTCCTCACATGTAATACAGCATAAACCAATCTAAATAAAGGAGAACATGACATACCAGCTAGTACCAGCATCCATATTGGACACCAACGTCAAGCAATTGAGGAATAAAACCATTTCCCTGGTTAAGTTGTTATGGTAAGGTTTGACTCTAGAAGAATCAACCTGAGAGTTGGAAGAAGTTATGAGGAAAAAATATCCGCAATTGTTCTACTTAGGTAATTTCTAAAATTTTGAGGACAAAATTTCTTTTAGGGGGAGAAAAATGTAACATCCCTCATTTCATTTATTTTATTAATAAAGTTACATAAATATTTAATTAAAAAAATAAAATTTATTAGACCATTTTTAGATATCTAAGGAAATATAAGTCTTTAAAATTCCTCACCTTATGTGTATGTATAGAAAATGTTTCTAACATTAAGGGAATAAGTAAAGAGAGAAAACTTAATAGAAAAAAATTAGAAATAACATACTAAAGAGAGGCGAAATTCTTAGGTAAGGAAGATAAATTTTTGGGAAATAAGTAGAGGTCTTAAAATTTTAAGAAGATTGGATTTTGGTAATTTTTCCTAATTGAAGAGCTAGAGTTCCTAAGTTTAACATCTCCACCCATACATTGGCCTTTCATCTATGGACATTTCATATAGAGTTTTTTTACTTCACATGAATTTCTAGCAAACCAATTGGATAGCCCAAGAAAGAGATAAAACATAGACTTGGATTAGGATATAAAAGTTGGACCAATAGCGTAAAAATCATGAAAATGTGACCAAGCCCTCCATGAAAGGTAGAATTTCAACCAAAGCAAAGGAAATGGGCAAGAATGAGCACAAATCCAAGAGAGAAAAATAAGAACCATGTGAGGAAATAGTAGTATAATAATAATCAAAATTAGGTCACATGGTATTAGGACAAAACATCTATATCCTACATTTATAATTTTAACAAGTTGGTAATAATACATTGCATTAGGAAAAAAACATCTATATACTACATTCATAATTTTAGCAAGTAGGTAATAAAACATGGCATTATGACCAAACATCCTTATCCTATACAAATAATTTCAGCCAAGCAAGAGAGACTCAACAGTTGGAAAATTTCCACCTAGAAAGGTAAACCTATCATACTTGAGTTAGACAAAAGAAAAAGGAAATGAATCCCTAAATCAAAGGGACCTTGTCTCTTGTCATAAGAACATTTTATCATGATTTTCAAAATACAAATCTCCTTTTGCTATGCATAGCTTGACTAAAGGTTAGGAAGACAAGAACATGAGTTTTCTTCCCTAAAAAAAAACCAAGGGCATCCTTATTGTGATAAGGTAGACCCATGATTAAGAGAGGTGAACCACTTGATAGTTTATTTAAGCAAAACCCACCCTTATAACATTATAATTTCGTCCAATTGAGGGACAAGAAAAACAAAAGCAAGGTGGAATGAGGAAAGGAGAGAAAGAGAGGAGAACAGAGGAAGGAAGAAGAAGGAGAAGTCTTGAGGACTAAGTACTCAAGGTGAGTTAGCTTAATCTCCACTTGAATCGATCTTTTCTCTTCATCTTTACGGTTCAAAACTTACCCTTCTTTTCTTATTTAAGCTACTGGAAAAGCTAAGGGAAGGGAGGAATCTTGCTACTTTTTTCAAGAAGAAACAAAAAAAAAAGAATTCACTAAGTGAGCTGGGGAGATCTTTAGGTAGGTTTAACAATATCTCTTTTTGAAGGAAAGCTATGAAATTTGTAACATTTATATGGAATTTTGATCTTAGAACTTTAATGAAATTTACAATATTTGCTACTTTGATGATTGGCCATGGATGTTGCTAATAATGTTACATGTTGATCTTGCATGTGATGGATGTTTTGAATACTTTAGTCGGTATGGAAAGTTCTGCATAGATATGGCTATGGGTGGCAAAAATTTAAGGCTTTTTTGTTGCTTTTATGTATATTTGAATGTGGTGAACAATTGATGGAATATTATTAGATTGATAAAAGAGTAAGGCCTTAAAAATTTAGAAGAAGAATATGAGAAATTTATGTTGGGAAACACCCTTAGTGATGTATGATTTGATTCTATTTTTCTCTTGAAGTGGATAATGGATTATGTTAAGTTAACTAAGAAATATAATTAAATAGTGGGATGAGTAATTCTTTGGTTAGATGGAAATGTGAAAGAAAAATGGAAGAGGACTTAATCAAAGGATGAACTAGAACTTTAAGAAAGGCTAGGCTAAGAAAACTGGCTTTCAGAGTAACCAGGGATGCTTTTGTTTTTGGAATTCTGGGAAGGATAAGTTAGGAATTAAAAGAAATGGTTAATATAAAAAATGTAGATATATGTCTCACAGATTGTTTGGCACTTAAATCACTTAATTTGCAATTTGTATTAGGGAGATATGGTTAGATTTGTAAGAAGTGGTCATAAACTAGTTAGGCAGGGAAGAATCTATTTAGTATGCTTCGGTTTTTGAATTTTTGCACAACATCTGTAGGGAATTAAATAAACTTGTTAACATAATAAATATAGATATATGTCTCATAGATCTATAGGTTCTGAAATCACTTAAGCTGGAGTCCATATGACAGAGATATAGCTGATTAATTAGTAGAGGTCAGAATCAGTCTAAAATCCAGGGTGGTAAATGTAATCATTTTTGTTTTCAATTTTTTGGGAATATTTTATAAGGAATCTGAAGTAATGATAAACAAGAACGTTTTAGATAAGTGTCTTAGCGTTTTATAGGCTTTGGAATCACCTCAATTGGAGTTCGTATGAGGGCGATATCATTGAATAAGTGAGGAAAGGTCACAGAACAAGGCCATGCCGTGTTCTTAGTTGCTTCAACACGGGTAGGCCATGTTCATGGCTATTTTTGAGTATGTTTGAAGTATTTTCAAGCATAGTCATGTCCAAAAACATGGCCAGGCTGTGTTGGAAGCTAGTAAAGCTTATTTTTAACATTTTTCTACCCTAAATAGACCTCATAAACTATAGGGTAATAATACAAACTAAATTGGAAAAGAATGCCCTATAAAATTTGTGAGAAAATGTGTTAGAAATGATATAAGGAGGAGGAAAGTAACTAGAGGCCAAGCATAAAGAAAATGAAAAGAAGAAAATAATATTTAAAAAAGAAGAAGAATCTTATAAATGGAAATAATAAATAACTAGTGTAAGCCCTAACCATTGCCATTACATGAACTCATTACCATCTTAAGTGTGTAATTTTGACATGGAAATATTTTTTAAAGTGATATTCAAAAATGGTTATGATCATGACATGATTGCATTTTACTAATGATTTTTGGTAGTGATGATGCTTTGATGATAAATTATGGCATGTGAGTATAATGAACATAATTGTCATTGAAATCATATTTTTGGCTATTAATGTGAAAAGAAAAGAAAAAAAAAGAGATAAGCAAGGTCATATGACGGTCCATGTGGTGCACCAGTAGGGGACGCCCTACTCATGGCTATGATTATGTTAATGAGAAAAGAAAGAGAAAGTGTGCCATGTCGGATGGAGTGAGAAAAACTCGTACCAGAGAGTAGAAAGTACTCACCCTAGCTGGAGTAGCTTGATATGAAAAATAAGTTAATAGTCATCATATGATATTCTAAAAATAGTTATTCATGCCATACATGTAATTACTATACAATTTTCATGTACATAGATAAAGTGCAATCATGTGACCTAAGATATTTACTGTAGCTTATATAGAATGCACATGACATGATGAGCTATATTAATGATAATTATGATTTATTGTTGAACCTACTGAGATTTAATTCTCACTATATTTTCATATCATGTTCAGAAGACTAAATATGCAAATATTCTATATGATTGGCTTTTAGCATACGTTGGGTTAAGTTGGCTAAGATTTCAGTGAAGGTACAACCACCCGCACACGTATCCCTATAACTAGTCAATATGGATGAATAAGATGTAGACTTATATCTGTTTGATTTTTGTACGAACGTTTTTAATTAATGATGTGTATGTGAACCCAGAATTGTATTAGTGTTAATGGTATATCATAAACCTTAATTATGCTTGGTTAATTTAATTTAATTTTATTATAAGTTAAAACCCCTCACCCGCACTGAACACGACTATGCTCTAGGTTTCCTTGTGCTTCGGGTTTTTAACTAGCCTGACCTTCTCTCACTAATCAAGTCATAACTCCCTCATTTCAACTCTAATTGAGGTAATTTTAGTATCTATGGAAATCTAAGACAATTATATACAACTTTTAAGTTTACCACTTTGGCTAATTAGAATTCAAAATAGGTTAAACAAGGTCTCACAAATAGGGTAATGACTCTACACATTACATCTAACATCTCTTCATTCACTAGAGCATAATTCTTTCATATTAAATCCGATTGAAGTAATTATAGAGGGCTTAGAAAGTTAAGACTTAGGGCTATAATGTTTGTGTTAATCATGTTTCCATATTTGACATAAAGGCTGAATCTCAGAACTTTCCATTCAAGCATCGACTTTCACCCTTTTCAAGAAAAAAATTTCACATAATATATGTATTACATATGCATCCAACTTTTACTCTACATTGCTATTCATATGGTCATTCCAAATACCTGCATAAGGTACATCAAACAATAATAAACCATATGTTTAAAAATATATATACATGTATCATCAAGATTTCAAGCTTCATGGTAGAGTTAATGTTAAACCTACCCACTATCAACCCTTAGCTTTCTTTTCCCTTAGTCATTCTAGTTTTCTCCTGTTCTTCCTCCACAAAACCTGCATGACCATCATCAAAACCATATTTTAGGAGGCTTGGAATGAAAATGAGGGATAGGGGTTGATCCATAGAGAAAATCACCTTAGATATCTTATCTTAGCCTTTCTATCTCTTCTTTCTCCCTTCTCTCTTTCTTGTTCTTCTTTTCTTAATGGCACTGTGGACCTCCTCTCCCCTTTGTGTGTTTGTGTGCTGACTCCCTTCCCTTTGGGAAAGAGAAATGTTAAACTAATCAAGCTTCCTCAAGAAGCTTCTCCCCCCCACTCCTTTCCCTAACTATTATAAGATTGCTACTCCATTAAGTTGTGATTATCTCCTTAACCAATGCCATGTTTGACTTGAGTGATTTGCCAAAATGGATTAATCTACTCTTGAGAAAAATGCCAAGGGATTTTTGAATCACACTTTCCATAGGTCTTCATCCCACTTCTTGCTGCCTGATTCCAGCCCTAAAAGTTAAAAAATTACCATTTTGCCCTTTAGAAAATTTCTCTAAAAATGAGAATTCTCTCTTGCATCTCTTATAAGTATGTATGTAAAAACCAATAGAATAATTCATTTGGACTCTTTCTAATATGTTATTTCGTGAAAATAGAAGAAAATTCAAGAGTGTAACATCAATGATGTTGTGACACTCATGAATGCTTAATGGAATGTTTAAAATGAAAAGAAATGAGTGGGAATATGGAAAATACTATGTTAACCAAAATGTGGAAATAAGACATGCAACCATAATTTTGACTTATTATTTGATAGAAATTAATATAGATTAATGGATGATAATATTGGAGAACTTAATAAGGCATTATAACCCTTATATTACAAAAGGTTAAGAGGGAGAATGGTTCTTAAAAAGTATTCTAATAAATTAAATTTTATAATGAAAAAAGAGAATTTACCAAATGAATAGTAAAAATGACCAAATGAATTGTACCACATACCATATGAATAGTAATTGTTGTAGTTAGTATTAATAATTAAAGAAGAAATTCTAATAAAATGATGGTATTAATATTAAAATATAATGAGCATAAGACTAAAGAAGAAGAATATAAGGATAAATTAAATTAAGGAGTAATGTTATGGTACATTGCCTAGGAGAAATAGGGTAATCAAATATCTATGTGTACAATAGTAGGTAGAAATGAATGGGGAGCAATTTGTCAAAGTTAAAACTATATTACTCGAAGATCTAAATATACTATTTATACAATTAGAAGTCATAAGCTTAAATTATATAATTATTCATTAAGAATTAATAAGGAAATTTATGCATATGAATAGTGATTATCACATTTAATAGCAATAAAACAAGGAAGAATTTTAAGAGATTGTGTTGAAATTTAAAAGGGATACTATTACAACCATCATTCCATAGCATTAATTTTTACCATTCCTTGCATGAATATGATGGCATGAATAATGTATGCGCCTTGCACTAATACATGTTTAATAAATGACTTGAGATATTGAAATGAATTGCTTGAGCTACATGATATTAGTGACAAGCATGGCTGGCATATACTTATGATGTGATGATGATTGAGAAAAATGATAATATGCATATGGCTGAATGATGTGATCTTAATTAAGCATGATATTAATACCTTTAAACTTAATTTTGTTTGATTTAAGTAAAATATAATTCGAAATTAGCTTAGTTTTGTGTTTTGTGTTGTAGGAACAAAGGAAGAAGAAAAAGATAAGAAATTCATGGGAAAATGCTACATTGCAGCGATTCTAGACCTTTCATCATTGTTTTGCACATATCTCCCCCTTATGAACTCAAATCAAAGTGATTGAAATGGCTGTGAAAAGATAACACAATCATCTACAACGTTTATGTTGAACACTTGGTTAAATTCGGGAGATTTCATAGCGTTACAGAGCTCGCAAATCAGAATCATAGTGTAGCAGGATGAATTCTAAACTTTGGTAACTAATTTTGTCATATCTCCTTCAATTTAGATCAGATTAAGGTGATTACAGCGGTTGTGGAAAGAAGAGACATAGAGCTACAACTTTCAAGTTCGGCACTTTGGCAAATTCTGGAGTTTTCTAAGAGCCGCGGCACTGAGCAACCCAGCAATGAGCGCCGCCACACCCTGTCTTTGGATTTTCAAAGCGCCAGGGCACCCGAATAGAGCGACACGTGGTGCCCGCTACTGCACCTGGTCGTTGTATTCACAATTTTTAGGGCTTTGCAACTCCAATTGAAGATCGATAGGCCGAAATTTGACCAAGAAACACTCATACTCCGATTAGGAGGAGATAATCTATAAAAAAGGAGAAAAGCAAATAGAAAATTCATTCATTCCTTCATCCAAGTTCTTAGTTACATTCTTCAATTCTTCTTTAGATTTTCTTTTGGCCCTGCGTAGCTAGTTCTTTTTAGTTGGTTAAGGTAGATTGAAACCTCAAGGGATCTTCATGCATTGTGAGATGTGGATTTGATTTTATTATTTCAATTTGAATTGAGTATTGATTATTTATCTATTCTTCTTCCCAATGATTATTCATATGATTGCTAGGAGGCCTACTAGTATATTATCTGTCTTAATCTACCGCTGAATATGTTTTGAACAAAGTCTTCAATTCTGTTATTCATGAGGCAAATAGGTTTGAGGATTTTGGATTATAAATCATTGAAGCTATGATGAATAAGTAACTAAATTAGATATAGCCGATGTGTTTATATTTGTTTAGCTCTGTTAGTTTCTCTAGTTCTTTATGCGATTAATAAGCTATGCTTTACCGATGTGCTAAAGGATTGCTTGTTAATTAGGGTTTAATTGGTGTGATTGTCATTAATTGACTAGACTTAAGGAGGAACAGGGTTAAAAACCCAATGATAGATATTCAATTACAGATTGATTATGTTGTCAATGATAAAGCAATCCCTTGATGGTGGATATCAACTGAAACCAACTTCTTTATCATTAATCACTCTCTCTTATTTACTTTCATTATTGTTTACTTGGTTTTATTTACAATTATCAATCCTCCCTTTCTCAATCACATAAGGTAATTCCAGTCTCTGTGGGATCAACCCTTACTCCCACTACTACAAGTTAGTTTTGAGGTAAGGTATCAATTTGGGTGTACCTGCGACAGTACGCACCAAATTTTGGCATCGTTGCTGGGGAACTGCATCTATTACTTTTTATGATTTTATTTTGATTTATGCCTGTGACTCATTCTTCTAATTCTCAAAATTTAGAGTTCAATCCAGATATTGGAAAATCTATATACAGGCACAGAAGAAAACTTCAAGAGGACATTATCAAGAAAAGGAGGAAGTAATCATGGCGAGGCACCCCACTCTGAAGGAGCTTGCAACTCCAGATTTGCATCAGCAACCATTATGCATTACTTTTCCTAATCTGGATGACAATGTTAATTTTGAGTTAAAATCTTGATTAATTCATCTCTTACCTAATTTTCATGGACTTGCAGGTGAAGACCCGCATAAACACTTGAAGGAATTCCATGTGGTATGTACCAGCATGAAGCCCCCTGGGTAATTGAAGAACAAATAAAACTCAGGGCGTTTCCTTTTTCATTAAGAGATTCAGCCAAACATTGGTTGTATTATGTGCCCTCTGGTACTATTACTACTTGGAATGAGATGAAGAGAATGTTTTTAGAATGTTATTTTCCTGCATCTAGGGCTGCTACTATTAGGAAAGAAATATGTGGCATTAGGCAACTGCATGGAGAAACACTTTATAAATATTGGGAGAGGTTTAAAAAGCTTTGTGCAAGCTGCCCACATCATCAGATTAGTGAGCAGCTACTAATCCAATATTTCTATGAAGGTCTTTTGTAGGGAGATAGAAGCATGATAGATGCAGCTATTGGAGGAACACTAGTAGACAAGGCTCCTAAAGCAGCCAGAGTCCTGATATCAAATATGGTTACCAATTCCCAACAATTTGACATTAGGCATGATCCTCCTATTAGGTATACCCATGAGGTAAGTACTACTTCTCTGCATAATCAAATATCTGAACTTACTTCTCTTGTGCGCCAAATGGCTACAGGTACACTACAACAAGTTAAAGTATGTGGAATATGTTCAGCCACAGGACACCCAACTGACATATGTCCTACACTTCAAGAGGAATCCACAGAACAAGCGAATGCTGTAGGACATTTTCCTAGACAACCAAAGAGGTATGATCCTTATGCTACTACATACAATCCTGGATGGAAGGATCATCCCAATTCCAGGTCAACACACGTAAGATGATAAAAAGTTCATGCAATGGCAATAGCTAGGGCATACACTAGTCATTTATTATTTTCATTTATAAGATTCATCTTCTTTCTTAAATATTATTTTTATCTTTTAATTTTCTTTATGCTTGGCCTCTAGTTACTTTTCTCCTACTTATATCATTTCCAACACATGTTCTCACAAATTTTATAGGACATTCTTCTCCAATTTGGTTTCTATTATTACCTTATAGTTAATGAGGTTTATTTAGGGTAAACAAATGTTAAAAATAAGCTTTATCAACTTCCAACATGACCATGCTTGAAAAATACTTCAAATGTACTCAAACACGGCCCACTCGTGCTGAAGCAACCCAAAACACGGCATAGCCGTGTTCTATTACCTTTTCTCACTTATTCAACCATATCTCTTTCATACACACTTTAATTGAGGTGGTTCCAAAGCCTATGAAAAGATAAGACACTTATCTACAACTTTAATTTTTATCATATCTTAAGATTCTTTACTAATTATTCCCAAAAAATTGAAAATAAAAATGCTTATATTTACCACCCTGGATTCTAGAATGATTATGACCTCTGATAATTAATTAGCCATATCTCCCTCATATGGACTTCAAATTAAGTGATTTCGGAGCCTATAGATCCGTGAGACATATATCTATATTTATTATGCTAACAATTTCCTTTAATTTCCTACATATGGTGCCCAAAAGTTCAAACAAAGAAGCATAATTAACAGATTCTTCCCTAGTTAACTAGTTTCTGACCACTGCTTACTAATCTGACCATATCTCCCTCATATGGAATCCAAATTGAGTGATTTTAGTGTCAAAATATTGATGAGACATATATCTAATTTTCTATGTTAACTATTTCTTTTAAATCCCAATTGATTCTTCCCAAAATTTCAAAAACTAAAGCTTCCCTCCTTACTCCGAAATCTAGTTTTCAAACCAAACCCTTCCTAAGGTTCTAGTTCATCATTTTATTACGTCATTTTCCATTTTCTTCCTAATTTACATCTAACCATAAGATTACTCATTTCAACATTTTAATTAGATTCCTTACACTTAATTTAATATATTCCATCGTCCTCTTCTAATGAAAAAATAAAATAAAATTATGTATTATTAAGGTGTTCCCAACAAAAATTTCTCATGGTGTTCTGTAAGGTGTTTAAGGCCATATTCATTTTATCAATCTAACCATATTCCATCAATTTTTCACCACATTTAAATATACATAACAACAGTAAAAAACCTTAAAATTTTTCCATCCATAGCTGTAACATCCCTAATTTCGTTTCTTTTATTAATAAAGGTACATAAATATTTAATTAAGGAAATAAAATTTATTATACAATTTTTTTAGATATCTAAGGAATTATAAGTCTTAGAAATTCTTCACCTTATGTGTATGCATAGAAAATGTTTCTAACATTAAGTGAATAAGTAAAGAAAGAAAACCTAATAGGAAAACTTAGAAATAACATACTAAAGAGAGGCGAAATTCTTGGGTAAGGAAGATAAATTTTTAGGAAGTAAGTAAAGGTCTTAAAATTTCAAGAAGATTGGATTAGAGTAAATTTTCTTAATTCAAGAGTTAGAGTTCCTAAGTTTAACATCTCCACCCATACATTGGGGTTTCACCTATAGTCACCTCATATAGAGTTTTTTCACTTCACATGAGTTTCTAGCAAGCCAATTGGATAGCTCAGGCAAGATATAAAATATCGACTTAGACTAGGATATAGAAGTTGGACCGATAAACCAAAAATTATGAAAATATGACCAAGCCCTCCTTGATAGGTAAAATTTCAGCCAAAGCAAAGAAAATGTGTAAGAATGAGCCCAAATCCAAGAGGAAAAAATAAGAACCATGTGAGAAAATAGTAGTGTAATAATAATCAAGATTATGTCACATGACATTAACACAAAACATCTATATCCTACATTCATAATTTCAACAAGTAGATAATAATACATGGCATTAGGACAAAACATATGTATCCTACATTCATAATTTTAACAAGTAGGTAATAATACATAGCATTATGACAAAACATCTTTATTCTACATAAATAATTTTAGCCAAGCAAGGGAGATTCCAGGGCTACATATTTGCCACATAGAATAGCAAACATATCATACTTGAGTGAGACAAAAGAAAAAGAAAATAAATCTCTAAATCAAAAGGACCTTATCCCTTGTCTTAAGAACATTTTATCATGATTTTTAAAATACAAATCTCCTTTTGCTATGCATATCTTGACTAAGGGAGAGGAAGACAAGAACATGAGTTGTCTTTCCCTAAAAAAACAACTAAGTGAATCCTAATTGTGATAAGGTAGACCCATGATTATGAAAGGTGAACCACTTGATAGTTTATTTAAGTAAAACCCACCCTTATAACATTATAATTTCGTCCAAGTGAGGGAGAGGAAAAATAAAAGAAAGGTAGAGTGAGTAAAGGAGAGAAAGAGAGGAAGGAAGAAGAAGGAGAAGTCTAGAGGATCAAGTACTCAAGGTAAGTTAGATTTAACTCATTGCTGTTCAACTTCTCCTTCTTCTTCCTTCCTATCTTCTCTTTTCTTTCTCTCATTTCCTCACTCTACCTTGCTTCTATTTTTTCCTCTCCTTCTCTTGGACGAAATTCTATTGTTATAAGAGTGGTTTTTGCTTAAATAAATTATCAAGTGGTATTCCTCTCATAATTATAGGTTTACCTTATCACAATTAGGATGCACTTGGTTACTTTTTGTGGGAAGACTAATCATGTTCTTCTCTTCCTCTCCCTTAGCCAAGATATGCATAACAAAAAGAGGATTTTTTATTTGAAAATTATGATAAAATGTTCTCAAGACAAAAGGCAAGGTCCCTTTGATTTAGGGATTCTTTTTCTTTTTCTTTTGTCTCACTCAAGTACGATAGGTTTGCCTTTCTAGGTGGCAAATTTCTAGCCCTTGAGTCTCCCTTGCCTGGCTGAAATTATTTATGTAGGATATGTATGTTTTGTCATGATTCCATGTATTATTACCTACTATATCATCACATGGATTGCTGAGATTATAAGTGTATGATATACATGTTTTTTCCTAATGCCATATGACATCATCTTGATTATTATTACACTACTATTTCATCACATGATTCTTATTTTTCCCTCTTGGATTTGGGCTCATTATTGCCCATTTCCTTTGCTTTGGCTAAAATTCCTACCTCTCAACGAGGGTTTGGCCACACTTTTATGATTTTTGGGCTATTGGTTCAACTTCTATATACTAGTCTAAGTCTATATTATATATCTTACTTGGGCTATCCATTTGGCTTACTAAAAAACTTATGTGAATTGGAAAAACTCTATAAAGTGTCATAGGTGAAAGACCAATGTATGGGTGGAGATGTTAAACTTAGGAACTCTAACTCTTGAATTAGGAAAAATTACACTAATCCAATCTTTTTGAAATTTTAAGATCTTTACTTCCAAAAATTTTATCTTCCTTGCCCAAGAATTTTGCCTCTCTTTAGGATGTTATTTCTAATTTTTCCTATTAAGTTTTCTCTCTTTACCTATTCCCTTAATATTAGAAACATTTTCTATGCATACACATAAGGTGAAGAATTTCTAAGGCTTATATTTTCTTAGATATCTAACAATTGTTTAACAAATTTTATTTCCTTAATGAAATATTTATGTACCTTTATTAATAAAAGAAACAAAATTAAGGATGTTATAGTAAGCAGCTATTATGTATAATTCTTTGTTATGAAAGTATTTGCACTGAATATGTGATAATGAAATATTTGTGCACCATATGCCTTTATCATGATATATGTATTTATTATGCATATGTTATACAAGGCTGGAAATTTTTTTAGTGTATACAGTTGTACATAATATTGTGAGCATTGTTTGCTATATATTGTCAATATTGTTAAACCTACTAGGAACTTTGTTCTCATTGTTATTCGATATTATGTTCAAATAACAGTAGATGACATGCTAGCTCTTTCATGCCCTTAATTATAGAGATTCAATGGGAGGGAATACCCTACCTAAGGTAGATTCCTAATATTTAACATTTAATAGTGGTGAATCTGTTCGAGATCCTAGCTCATGTACGTCCTCATCCATCCCTTGCACCTGAGGAGTAAAATGAAGTTGAATAATTTGTTATTTGTATTGATGTATGTATTTTTAAAATAGTAGTGTTAACTGAACTAACTGCTAACATAGAACACTATTTCAAAATTAATGAAATATTTTCCATTTTGAATGCATGTCTATTACTGAGTCTCTTATTTCTCAATTTTACCTGTGATATGAATGAGGTTTTAATGGTTAAAAGGGACAACACCATTAGTATAAATCAATCAGGGTCTATAATAAGAATAATAAAAAATAAATAAATAAAATGAGCTCTAACACTTTGAGCACATCAATGACAATGCATACTTCTAGTGAGTACAATATTAGTGACACTTTCAATGTTATTAATTTAAGTCCTTTCGATATAGGTGATGTTTTGAGGATAAATTCTTTTCAAGAGAAGAGCAATAATGAGGACATGGCTAAGGTTAAAGAATGGAATGTGTAACAACTCTTTTTGTATTTATTATTATTATACAATATAGAGTTCACATACACGTCATTAATCAAAACGTACATACAACTTATCAAACACATAAATATCTACATCTTATTTATTCTGGTTGACCAATTCTAGAGATATAGGTGCGGATGGTTGCACCTTCATTAGGATCTGAGCCAACTCGACCACAAACATTTTATTTGATTCTAAGATCTACCCAACATAAAGTAACTCGATCCACCATGCACTAAAAGCCAGAGCCATAGAAAAATTTGCATAACTAATTTTTTGAACATGACATGGAAATATGGTGAGAATTAAATTCCAGTAAGTTCAACAATAAATAATCATCAATATAGCTCATCACGTCATGTTCATATGTATAAACTACAGCAAAATATATTTGGTCACATGAATGCACTATATCTATGCACATGAGAATTGTACAATAATGACATGTATGACATGATTAACTATTTTCAGAATATCATATGATGACTATCAATTTATTCTCATATCAAGCTATCCCGGACAAGGTGAGTGTTTTCTACACTCCAGTACAGACTTTTCTCACTCCGTCTGACATGGCACACTTTCTTTTTCTTTTTTCAATAGCATAATCATAACCGTTGGTAGGGCGTCCCCTACTGGTGCACCACACGGATTTGCCATGTGACCGTGCTCATTTCTTTTCTTTTCACAATAATAGCTAAAAATATGCTTTCAATAACAAGTATGTTCATCAAAATATAATTATCACCAAAAATCATTGGTAATCATGCCATCAACATAACCATTTCAAATATCACTTTATAAAATATTTCCATGTCAAGATTTCACACTTAAGATGGTAAGAAGTTCAAACAATGGCAATATATATGGCATTTACTAGTCATTTATTATTTTCATTTATAAGATTCTTTTTCGTTTTGAAATATAAATTTTATTTCTTTATTTTCTTGATGCAGGTTTTCTTCCTATTTGACCTTCTTTTACTAATCAGAGTATAACTCCCTCAATTTAACTCCGATATAGGTAATCTTGGTGTCAATTTAAAGATAAAACAATTATTTAAAACTATTTTGTTGAACAGTTTAGCAAAATATTTAGAAATCAAGGTGATAGTACTTCCTCAAAGTACATCTTATTTATTCTTGAGTAGGTTCTGAACTCTACCAACTAATCTGTCCATATCTCCTTCATAAGAATTCCAAATTAAGTGATTCCAGTGGCTAAAATTCTGAGACACATATAGAAATAATGTTTATGTTAATCATTTATTTTAATTCCCTACAGAATGTTCCTAGAAATTAAAACACAGAAACTATCCTAAAATATTCTTACCTGATTAACCAATTTCTGACCACGGTATACTAATCAGACTATATCTGCCTCATACGGACTCTAAATTGAGTGATTCCAGTGGCTTAAAATCCGTGACACATATATCTATAATACTTATGTTAGGAATTTTATTTAATTCCTTACAGTATGTTCCCAAAAATTAAAACACAGAAGCTATGCTAACATATTCTTCCTTGATTAACCATTTTCTGACCACTGCTTACTAATCGGAACATATCTACCTCATATGAACTCCAAATTGAGTGCTTTTAGTGGCTAAAAATCCGTGACACATATATCTATAAATCTTATGTTAACCATTTATTTTAATTCCCTACATAATATTCTCAAAAATTAAAACATAGAAGCTATCCTAACATATTCTTCCCTAATTAACCATTTTTCTGACCACTACTTATTAATCGGACCATATCTACCTCATATGGACTCCAAATTGAGTGATTTCAGTGGTTAAAAATCTCTGAGACAAAGATCTACATTTTTCTTGTTAACTATTTGTTTTAATTTCTTACCAATTCATCCGAGAATTTTTAAAAAATAAACTTAAAATTTTGCCACCCATAGCCATACCTATGCAGAACTATCTACACCAGTCTAAATATTCAAACATACATAATATGTAACATGATATAGCAACATCCATGATCAATCATCAAAGTTCTAAGATCAAAATCTCATATAAAAATTACATGTTTCAAATCTTTTCTTCAAAAAGAAATATTGTTAAACTTACCTTGAGCACTTAGTCCTCTAGACTTCTCCTTCCTCTTTCTTCCTTTCTTCCTCTAATTTCCTCACTCTACCTATCTTCTATTTTTCCTCTCCCTCACTTGGACGAAAATTCTAATGTTATAAGGGTGGGTTTTGCTTATATAGACTATCAAATAATTCACCTTTCATAATCATGGGTCTACCTTATCACAATTAGGATGCACTTGGTTAAATTTTTGGAAAACAAACAACTCATGTTCTTGTCTTCCTCTTCTTTAGTCAAGCCATGCATAGGAAAAAGAGATTTGTATTTTGAAAATTATGATAATATGTTCTTAAGATAAGGGACAAGGTCCCTTTGATTTAGGGATTCATTTCCTTTTTCTTCTGTCTTAATCAATTATGATAGGTTTGCCTTTTTAGGTGGTAAATTTTCAACCCTTGAATCCTCCTTGCTTAGCTAAAATTATTTGTGTAGGATAAGGATGTTTTGTCATAATGCTATGTATTATTACCCACTTGCTAAAATTATGAGTGTAGGATATAAATGTTTTGTCCTAATGCCATGTATTATCATACCACTTGCTAAAATTATGAATGTAGGATATCACGCCACTTGCTAAATTTTTGTCTTAATGTCATGTCACATAATCTTGATTACACCATTAATTCATCACTTTATTTTATTTTTATTTTTATTTTACCTCTTGGGTTTAGGCTCATTCTTGCCCATTTTCTTTACTTTGGTTAAAATTCTACCTTTCATAATGGGTTTACTCACATTTTCATGATTTTTGGGCTACTAGTCCAATTTCTATATCCTAGTCCAAGTCTATGTTTTATTTCTTTCTTGGGCTATCCTATTGGCTTGCTAAAAATTCATGTGAAGTAGAAAAACTCTATATGAGATTTCCATAGGTGAAAGCCCAATTTATGGGTGGAGATACTAAACTTAGTAACTTTAACTCTTAAATTAGGAAAAATTACCCTAATCCAATCTTCTTGAAATTTTAATACCTTTACTTACTTCAAAAAAAATTATCTTCCTTACCCAAGAATTTCTCTTTTCTTTAGTATATTTATTTCTTATTTTTCCTCTTAGGTTTTCTCTCTTTACCTATGTCATTAATGTTAGAACATTTCTACGCATACACGTAAGGTGAAAAATTTCTAAGGATTATATTTCCTTAGATTTCTAAAAATTGTTTAATAAATTTTATTTCCTTAATTAAATATTTATGTACCTTTATCAATAAAGGAAACGAAATTAGGGATGTTACTTTGAATACATGAAACGAAATTAGGGATGTTACAGAATGCAAACCAATTTCAATTTTTTGTTGGACCTATTATAAGAGCTCAAGGTCAAAGATTCAAAGAAGCATTTAATGGCTTAATCCAAGAAGTCCAACAAGAAGAGAAACTCATTGCTATTGAATGTGAGCCAAGATTGGTCCAATCATGAAAGCCAACCTGCATATGGATAAAGACCAAGTTGTGATGTTTGACTAAAGTCAAGAAGAAAAATTATTTTAGTTGCTTATTTTTTTTAGTTTCCTTGTTTGACTTGGAAAATTAGTCTTCTAGTTTGACTAGGAAAGTTAGTTTCCTTGTTTAACTAATAAATTTTCCAATTTCTTAGTTTCTTAGTTTGATTAGGAAAGTTAGTTTCCTTATTTGACTAGAAGAGTTTCTTATTTTTAGTTACCTTGTTTGATTAGGATTAAATTACTTAGTTTAATTATGATTAAGTTGTCTAGCTTGTTTAGGATTAAATTACTTAATAGGTTTAAGACTTTTTTTTATGTAAATTGGCCTATAAATAGGTATGAATAATCAATAAAAGGGAGCAGATTATTATCCATATAAGTGAGAGTATTTTTTCTTTAGTTCTTTGAAGAATTATTCTGTAATAACCCTTATTTTTAAAATAGTATGTTTTTCTTTATCAAATATGTTTTATATTCAATAGTATGTTTCCTTAAATGATTTTGTTTTTTGTTTAAAACGAGTATGCTTTTATTTTTTATTTGTTCGTATGTGGTTTTTTTGTGTTATATGTTTTATTAGGAAAATTTATGGATTTGGAGTGTAATCAAGATTTTATAAAGGATAAGGAAAAGTTATAAGTTCTATGGATGCCACTTGGAAGTCACGTGAGGCCTACATGAAGAATTTCTCTTGAAAATTTTTGTATATTTTCTGAAGATAGGCTATATCCAAGGTGCTTTGCATTGACTATCACATTACTAATTTTCCCCAGAGCCCATAATTAGGACCAAAAGTCACCAATACCTTACTATCACAATGCTAAAGGCAACATATGCAAATGTTATTTTCTAGATGGCTCACCACCGCAGCGTTGAGCTGCTACCACCACAGAGATGGTAGAAAAGACTAAATTAACACTATATTTTATTTAATGGAAGCCATGGAATAATTCTGGGAAACCTGAGCTGCTGCTTTTCCCTTTCTCTCTCTATAATATCCACTCAACTAGAGCTTAATTTGAAAAACTAAGGCCACCATCACATCAACATGAAGGATATAAAAATTTCAACTATTCAGTCTCTCTTTAAACAACTTTTTGATCTTTGGTGAACTAAGGTATAATTTTGAATCCCTATACTTATGAAGCTTAACTTGTGAAACTGATAGTATATATGCATTCAAGGGTTAGTAAAACCCCAATACTAGAGTTTTTGCTATTAGATAATGTTATTTTCTGACATGAACAATGTTTATGCATCTGTGAACAATACCATTAACAATAATTGCGTGAGGGAGATGTCTTATGGCTCTTTCAAACTACTACATATGAAGTCAACATTTCTTTAATTGGTTTAGCTTTGGAAGTTAGCTTAAAAGAGCTAGCTCATTTTGAGCTTAAAGCCTAATCTGCAGATAACATAGCCAATAACATGTTTTTATTACTATCTCAATTTCTAAACAATGTTTTATATGTTTTACACATATATTTATGATAGTTTGCTTATGATTGATTTTTTATATTTCTGCATTGTGTTATTATAGCAAGTATTATATATTTTCTGTATTTAAACTGTTATTATGCAAGACAAGCATCTTTTGTAAATTATTCTGCATATGAATTTATTAATGAATTGTGAAATATTTCTGAAATAATTTTATAGTATGAGCAATTAATAATAGATTTCTTAAAGCATGTTGTATTTGAGATTGGGATCATAGTATAAAGTGATACAAAAATATTAATTACATGACCAATGTTTTCACTTGTAACATTCCGTAATTTTTATTTTTAAATAATAATATTTTGCTATAAATAAATATATTTTTATTTGTTTAAAAATGATTATGTTATGCTAAAAGTAAGTATACTTTTAATTAAAGTAATTATTGTTTTGCTTTAAATAATTATATTGGCCTTTAATAAATTTTTGTTTTATTTTTAGAAATATTCTTTCTTTTATTATACATAAATATATTTATTTTATGCTTTGTTTTATTAAGATTTTTATCAAGAAAAATCATGATTTAAGAGTTTAACTAAAGGTTTATGAGAATGTAAATATTTAGAAATTTTTGGGATGTTTTAGGATAAAAAACAGTATTTACATTAATATATATATATATATATGAAATAAAATAAAAATAAATCTAAATATTTAATTATTAAATAATAATTATTATTATATAAATGAAAAAGAGAAAAGGGGGAGGGGGAGACGGAATGCAAAAAGATGAAAGAAGAGGAAGAGAAAGAATAGTGAATAGTGTGAATAGTACCTCCATATTCTCTCTCTAGATCTGGAGTGTCTACAAGCTTTTGATCTCAAAACTAAGGGTACCACTGGATTTAGGATAGAGAATACTACGATTTTGACTAAATAATTTCTTAAATCAGTCGTAAATCGAAAGTAGAAAATCTCAGAAAAAAGGTAAACTCTAAAACTCTTACTTAGAGATTTCAAATTAAAAATCTGACATCGTAGATGGATTCAAGAGCTAGATAAATCTTAGGATATGAAAATTTTAAACTATCTGACAACTTTTTGTTCTTGGTGAATAGTATTTTCTGGCGATGAATAGTGTTTTTCGGCGGTAAATTGTTCTTGATTTTTGGACCATCCAAAAACTTTTTGAAGTTTGTTTGTCACGCCCCTAATTTTAGGAACGCGAATAACACTACTGTCCGATAACTTTATCTTTATTTATTTGCAATCAACCTCATATTAGGATAAAATCATATGTTTGCAAGCAAGTTTCCAATATAACTAATTATACATGCCAAAGTCACACTTAACAATATTACAACGGAAGCAAAGATCCTTCCTGTGACATTCAGAGCAACTCTAGAGTACATTTATATTACAATTTAAACACTGAGAGCCCAGAAACAATTTAGGCTTACCACGAAAGTACGACACCTAGTCGATCAAGAAGCAGCAGGACCAAAATCTGAGTCTTTATATGAAAAATATATCAATCACGTATAGTGAGTTTTACAACTCAGTGAGCAGATAACACCTCCTATGACCTTTTAGGTCAACATATGAATCTACTCTTTATTTTAAAAACTTATCACATTGAAAATACAATTCAGAGGTACATTCATATAGGACCCGCAATATCCCACTGAGGTTTGTCCTGTTACCATTCAAGAGGACACACAAAGGGACTCTATATGGGTATTTCCCAAGCACACAACAAGGGAAGACAAATCACATCTCATATAACTGGCATCTCACCCATATATGAGGCTAACGCCACCCCCTGCTAGCTGAGGCAATCAAGCTAGCTACCTCAATTCCAGCACAATCGCTTCCTTTCCAAGGCTGCCAAGGTTACTACCAGTAACTCAAACTAAAACATATAAGAGCTCTTGGTTAATTCATGCATATTAGCACCTAAAGTCATAAATTTCTAGTTTAAGAGCTTCTGCTCCCTAAAACAAAACTATGATTCTATTGAGATTTGAGATTATTATTAAATATGACAAAAGCTCTCTAAAAATTATAAAATTTTGTGTGGAGGTACCTTTACATGTTTTTTTTTATTTGTGGTTCTCTCAGCCCTTAATTCTTCCATTCAACCCCAAGAACTACCTCTATAACCCAGATTAGTGCAGATTGGTTTCAGTTCCATTTCTATTCTGTTTTGCATTCCTTTGGATTGGTAAAACTTCTTCAAAATTTGTAATATTTTATATGAAGCCTCCTAAATATGTTATATAATCACCATAAATATTTCAAGTAAAAACTAATTCATTTGACCCCTCAAATAATCCAAGTTCTAAAGGTTGTCCCTAGTTATGGTATGTTCTGACTTATTTCCTGTCCTACCTAATTTCTAAATTTTATTATATGCCTAAACCTACCTAGAATTCTCTAATATTTGGTTTAATCCTTAATTAGGATCCCTATAACTTGTCATAAAATATAAATGCAAAAATTCAATATCTAACCTCTTAAATATTTTGTATTTCCATCAACAGTTTAAGCTATCCAGCAGATTGTTCTTAGCACTGTTTTAATTGTAAAAGGCCTAGTTGTAAGTTCTCAAAAATCATGATCTTTCCAAAATTGATTATGAAAATTTTACGGCTTTTATTACCAAAAATTAGAGAATTTAAAGGCCATTTAATAAATTTACTAAGCTAATATTTTCAGGTGTTAAAAGGTTTCTATGTTCTCAACCTAACCTTTCTGTGGTCTATGACCTTTACTCACTAATCCGACCATAACTCACTCATATGGACTCGAAATTAGGTGATTCCAGTGGCTATGTAATTTTAAGAAATATATCTACACTTTCATGTTAACCATGTCTTCATATTCCTTATAGGTTAGTCCCAGAAATTAAAAAAAATGAAGTTATTCTCACTAGTTTGAATTCCAGACCCAATTCTGACCTCTCATCATTCTCTGGAGTATAACTCTCTCATTTTAAGTCTGATTGATGGGATTACAAATGCTATGGAAATATAAGACATAGGGCTACAACTTCTATGTTGAACATGGTTTCATATTTTTACCAGAAATTCTTCCATGCAAAGCCTAAATTAGCCTAATAAACTTTAAACCGGATTTTTATAAGAAGCCACACTTACCTTGTGCAAACCTACTCCTATGGCTCTCAATTTGCAGCTTGCTTCTCCTCTTGGTTTCCCTTACAACTTAGCCACATTTCTTGCACAAAATATAGGGTGAGTAAAGCTTCAAATCTCAGCACTCACTCTCACTCTTACTGCCTTATGTTGAGGGAAAAAAGAAGAAGGAGCTCTCCATATTTCTTGCTTGTTTTCTCTCTCTTCCTCCTCTCTCAAACTTTTTTCTTCTTCCTTGCTGCTCTCTCCCTCTTCCTTCCTCTTGCCTCTTAAGTTTTTGACTATCTTCCCTCTCTCATTTCTTCTGCTGGTGTGAGGAAAGGCTAGGTGTTTTTTTGCTACACCATTTCTGAAATGCAAGGATGTGGCTGCCATGGTTGCATGGATTCCCTGAGTTCTGCAGGGCAAGAGAGTAGGTTTTCTACTTCTTCTCCCCGTAAGTGCATGCAGGTGTATCTATATTATAATATGCTCAGTGGGAGGTGGGTGCTTAACACGTAAAAGGGATATATGCTGCCACATAACCTGCATGCATGAGTGCTTCTACTTGTCTCATAGTGGGTGGCGTGATTTGCTACTTTATGGAGTAGATGGGGGCGTGTTTCTGCTACAGTTGGTGGGTGTGTTTCTGCTGGCTTTATGGAGCAAGGATGGGCGTGAAAATGCGGTCTTGTGGGGGTGTGTTTTCTGCTTGGTTTAGGAAGCAAGAATGGCGTGAATATGCTGTCTTGTGGGGTCATTTTTTTTCTGCTTGCTTTCTTCTCACTGCATACGTGTTTTAACCAACAAATTTGCTGGTGTTTGTTTCAAATCCTCATGTGCATGCATGTGTAGATATATATATATATATATATATATATATATATATATATATATATATATATATATTGCATCACATAATGCTTCTTCCTTCCTTATTATGTTGCTAATCCTAAATTAGTAGCATCCTAAGGAATATATTTGTATCCTATTCCTCTCATTTATGCTCCAAAAATTGTATTTATATTACTTCTAATCATGAAATGGTACCACATATTTTATAAAGACTTTATTGTCAACAACTACACATTTTAATTCTTGTTCATATATGTCTTAATTTATTACTAATCCTAGATTAGTAATGTCTAACAAAAAATGTATTTGTGTCCTCTCTCCATCCATTATGATCCTAACAATTTTATTTATATGATTCAATATTAACTATGTCACCTATTTTATACTTGCCTTATTGTCACATAACTAAGCATCTTAATTTACTTGCCATATGTATTTTCTACTCATCTTTAACTTTATTTAACTTTATTAGAGGCTTAGGATGTTACATTAATCACATTATTTTCTTTTTAGTGATATATATATTTAAGTTATCAACTACTTTAAGATATCAAGATACTCTAGTCATAGTGAGTCCAGACCTTTTGACACTAATCAAGCTATAAATCACTCACAAGAAGTCCAATTTGGGTGATTCAAGAGGCTATGCAAATATAAGACAATGATATACAATTTTTATGTTGAATACTTTGGAAAGTTCTAGAGAAATCTGGTTGTCGTAGTGCCTGTAATTCAAAGTCACAACCCCACGAGATGGATCTGGCCTTTCATTACAAACTAGGGCATAACTCTCTCATATGAAATCCGATTGAGGTGATTTTAATATATATAAAAAACTAAGACCTAGAAAAACAAATTTTATGTTGAACACTTTTTCCAATTTTTGAGAAATTTTAGCCCAATCCATGCAGAATTCTCAATAAATTCAATGCAATTTCCCATCATAATCATACGTGCATCAAGATATGGATATCTCATGGCCATCATCAAGAAAACATGTAACATCCTAAATCTCTAATAAAGTTAGATAAATCTAAAAATAAGTATAAAATACATATGACAAATAATTAAAATGCTTAGCTATGTAACAATAAGGCATTTATAAAATAAGTGACATATAGTTAAACATGAATCATATAAATAAAATTCTTAAAAGCATAATGGATGGGGAAAAGATACAAATACATTTTTAAGATGTAATATCCCATAATTTTTTATTTTTAAATAATAATTTTTTGTTATAAACAAATATTTTTTTTATTTAAATTACTTTTTGTTTTGCTTAAAATAATTATAATGGCCTTTAATAAATTTCTGTTTTGGTGATTTGTTTTATTAAAATTTTAATCAAGAAAAGTCATAATTTAGGAGTGCAACAAAAGTTTTGTAATAATATAAATTTTTAGAAAATTTTGGGATATTTTAAGATGAATAATAATATTTATATTTATATTTATAAAAATAAATCTCATTATTCAATTATTAAATAATAATAATAATAATTAATAAAAAAAAGGGGGCAGAAGCAAACGGGAGAGCTAAAGGCTCGGCATCCCCTCCATTATTTTTTCCTTCATTTTCTCTCTATATTTCTTAACTTCTCTCTAAGATATCTTCCAATATGTGCATCCAATTGAGATACCTAAAGTACCGTTGGATTCGTGGCGACGAGAACTTCAAAACCCACCGATCAATTTTGTTAAAAGTTCACCAGAAAATTGTGAATAGTAACTTATAGGTAATTTTTCTAAAATGCAGGATTTTGATGGTTTTTCAAGATTTCAAGTTAGGGCTTCTATTAAGGATATAGAGTATTGGTTGTATGATAAATTTCATGGTCAAACAACGTGATTTGATGCTTTAATTTTGCAAATTGTTCTTCGGTGAACAGTGCCCCAAACATTGTGTGAACAATATTTTTCGGCCATGAACAGTACCCCATTACTTGACCGAGCTCCTGGAGTCATTTACTAAGTTTTTGAACCCTCTAAAATCGATTTTGAAGTCTGTTTGGTCAAATTCAGATTGAAAAAGTACATTTTGGGGCTATCTAACCTGGAGCCCTTACCTTGTGAGTAGATAATTCTTTCTATGACTTATCCTATGCTCTTCTTGATCTTTAAATTAATAATTGAGTTTATTTACATATTATTTATGCTATCATAAGTTTCGAAAATATGTTAAAATATCTATTTTGTTTACGAACTGGCACGTTGTTTAAGAAGAGTATGGTTTTGCAAATAGATTATGAAACTCATTGAATATGTGATTCTAAATGTATTAATCATTATTTGGTAAAGTAAATATTATGTGCACAAGGCATTGATCTGTAAGCTATAAAGTTGCTAATTATGATTGAATGGAAAGCGTAAAGATCATGGCAAGTTGCTTGATAATTATACATTGCATTTGATGAATATATATATATATATATATATATATATTCATATGTATGGATGAATATCAACAGGTTGTATGGCTTAAGACGATACCAAGTAGGGGACGTCCTATAGCCTAAGTGAGCCAAGGGAGGGCCACTCCAACCAGGTGACAGTGGTAATGTGAGGAGGTAGATGGGTGATGAACTTACATTCTATGATCACTTATTCTGATTGTAGTCGATTGGTCGCTATGCGTATAGTAAATGAGTGTATTGAGAGTTGTAACATGCTTGAGCATTATATAAATATAGTGGATTTTCAATGCATATATAATTTGTTAATTATGCATCAATGAAAGTTATGACTTTATCTCAAAAGTTTAATATTTTACTGTAACTTATACAGCTGAACATAACATCATCCCTTATTGTGTTCTTGGGAATATTTGATGGTTCTCATATGGGTTCCTCCGAATATTTTCATGTGAAATATTTTGATGCATAACAATATTTGTTTAATGATCATACACTACAGTATATGATTTTGGATATCTAAATATCCTTGATGGTTCTAATATGGGTTCCAAACTGTAATTTTCTATGTGAAAAATTGTGAAATATGAGTACATCCATATGTTGACCTAAAAGGTCATAGGAGGTATTATCTACTCACTAAGTTGTCAAACTCACTACACGATATTTTTCACAATTTTTATATAAGAATACAGAGTCTGATTCTATAGATAATTGATCAGTTAGGTGATATATTCTTTGCGTGAGTCTACGTTGCTTCCAAAGCTCACAGTTTTTTTTTAATTATACTGTGTTTATATTCTAGAGTGTGCTCTGAACGCGACAGGCAAGATCTCTATTTCTGTTGTTACTTTGACCTTTATAACTTGGTCTATATAATGTGTATACATGAGAGGACCTATATGTATCTAATTCCATGACAAAGAATAGTGCTATGCATGTTATGGTAAATATCTAATTACGGGAAAAAAATATTTGTTTCGCGTGCCTGTAAATTGAGGGCGTTACAAGTTGGTATCAGAGTATTAGGTTTTCCTATGACTATCGAAGGAAAAGATTCTTTAGTAGGACCTTAAGTATGGATATGAGCCAGACATATTTATAGTTCAGGTGCTGCTTAGGGATTCTCTTGGGTTTTAATTTCCTTTCTATTCAAAGTTGCTAAATTTCTTAGTATAAGATTGTTTGGATTTTGTGGCATCTTAAAAAGTATTTATGGGTCAATTTCTACTTGAAAGTAAAAAGGATAGGCGTGCCAAAGAATTTAAAGAATTGAGACAGATACCAAATATGATGGTGTCAGAATGTTATATCCGTTTCACCCCATTGTCTAGATATGGTAGCATTTGATGTGATACTAAGAATGAATTGGTTGGTATCATGCCATGCCATTTTGGAATGTCACTTTAAGGTAATTAAATTCAATATTCCTGGAGAATTTTCTTTCTTGATACAAGGAGATCGTAGTGAGATATCTAGTAATCTAATCTCTGATTTAACAGTCAATAAGTTATTACAAAAAAAGTGCTAAGGATATTTGGCAGTGGTCAAAAATATAGATATGAAATACACTAATGTAGATCAAGTTCTAGTGGTTAGAGAATTCTCTGATATGTTCCCTAAGGAATTGTCAGGATTATCCCCGAAATGAGAAATAGAATTTGGTATTGATTTACTTTCTGGAACCTAGCCAGAGTCTATATTCTCATATAGAATGGCACCCACTGAACTTAAGGAATTGAAGAATTAGTTGTAAGATTTGTTAGACAAGAGATTTATACACCCTAGTACTTCTCCTTAGGGAGTTATTGTTCTATTTGTAAAAAAAATTTGATTTTTGATGTGGGTATCATTAATTGAGGATAAGGAAAGATGATATTTATTAAAAATTTCTTTTATGACTTGGTATGGGCATTAAAAGTTCTTAGTGATGACATTTGGTTTGACAAATAGCTAGCTGCATTCATGGACTTGATAAATAGAGTATTTAAGCTATCCTTGGATCAATTTGTTATTATATTTATTGATGATATACTAGAATATTCCAAGAGTTCAGAGGATCATAAGCAACATTTAAAGATAGTTTTATAAACTCTAAGGGAGTATGTTTGTCTAGGATGATGTCCAAATAGACCCTAAGAAAGTAAAAGTGATACATCAATGGTTGCATTCTACTACAGTGAAAGATGAAGATCTAAGTCCAATTTGCGCTTTTTACGGTTTTCTTTTGTCCAATCTATTTGATCTGTAATTAGATCAGGTACATGAACATATACTTTTAAAGCATCAATCAACTCCTCAGCATTTGAAGCCGAGATGAGAATTCGTCGTGCTGAATATGAGATAAACCTTTGTTTCACAATTTCATCAAGAAAAGACAATAAACCATTAAAAAAGTGATTAACATTTAACAAACATATCGGTTGATGATGCATATTCAGTTGTGCCCAAGAGACTATTTCAAAAATCTGCTCTAAAATACAAAAATCACCTGGTAAGGCAATGAAAACATCAGCATTGTTCATCATTCTAGCCATGCGCTCATGCATGGAAGCTACCCTAAATTCTTCCCTAATTGTCTTCCCTATGATGTTTGATGTAGCTAGAGTTGTAGGAATAATACTTAGAACTTGACATCCTCCTACATGTGCAGCTGTAGACACACTCCCTATTAATCCATGGTTACCTCCACCATAGACTAAATGAATCTTTCTCTTGGTCAGCACCATACCCAGATTTTGTGCTACTTTCACATACTCTCCATCTTTTCCAGGACTAGAACCACAAAAGACATAAATATTTCAAAACTGATAAAATACGGTTCCCTCCATAACTACACTGACCCTAACTTTAAGTATGAAGATAAAGATACTAATGTGTGCATTTATAGAACTCAGAGATGGGCATAATTATAATAGCTATGTGAATGATTGGTGGATACCAGCTAAATTAAAGGTGAAATTCAAAAATGACAACACGCATGCATATGTACAGTAGTTATGATTGTGGCTCATATTAAGCACATAAAGAGAAAAAGGTTAAGAATAACTAAAAAGTTTCCATTTTCCTTGTTGTCCTTGATGAAGCATTAATGCCTTCGTTCATGTAGGGAAGTTGTAAATGATAAGCGTTATTGAAAAAAAGAGCGAAAATAAAAACCAGTTAATTGTTACAAAGGGACAATCAAATGATTAACCATGTTATTTCCAATGTTCTTACCAGTCGACTATTGGTATTATTAAGTCAACTAGTTATTTTGGAAATTTTTATTTTTGACTAGATTATTTTACAGTTGATTGATTACATCTGTTTTGAAGCAACCAACTACATCATACCAATTAACTACGTGTTCTTTGTTTTTAACAGACTTTTATAATCTCAGAAATGCTTATTTTTCATATGCTATTTTGCCACCAAATAACAGTAGCTTTGAATTAGATTTTGACACTTATATTCAAAACTTGCGGCCACCGATTTTTGCCGAAATAGCAGCTAGATTTTGTTTACAGATTTTCAAGAATTACGGCGACCAATTTTAATTTTCTTTCAATGCTTTGTCCAAATTTTGACTTCCTATTTTGGCACTATACTCTATTATGTATTTCTCTTTTTCAACTGTGTTGTTCTTTATTAATGTTTGGTATAAATGCAAGGTTCTTTTCTTTATTACAAGGAGGATTAATTTCTTTTCTTTGAAATTTAGTTATTATGGTATCCAAGTGGTTAGTAAGATAAAGTAATGAAAATTTTGAAAGAAATAGACGGATGATGACCTTATAGTGCTTTGACGAATGTAATCAAGAGAATTAGTGGTGTTGAAGTTCTTGAAAATAAAATATGGAAAGTAGGATTTAAATTAATCTTTGAACTCTTAATTTGAAAATATGGAGAATATTTTAAGAACTATGTTCAAAAATAATGTAAGTGATCAAGATATTTGTGTTAAGGGTTTATATCAAGCTAAGTTAAGTCTAGTATCTAGGATGTGAATAATGGTTGAGAAAGGAGATTTCAAAAAAAGGCATAGATTGTGAATATGGATAACCTTAAAGCAATAAAGATATACTAAGATCTGAAATAATTGTATTAGCATAATGGTAAAAAGAATATGCAAGTGATATTTCTTTCGTTGTTTAGTGTGTCATCAAGTAAAAATTGAATATTTTGTTTGAAGAGAGCTATTTAGGAAGTCTAAAGGTCTTTTTTAGATTATAGTATGACTGATAGTAAATCTAAATGATGTTTTTATGCAATGGAAGTTATGCTTTAGGTATCTTTATATAATTTTGGTGAAAGTTGGGAGAAATTATTTGCCCTTAATTGAACTTGCCCATATAAGTAATTATCAAGCCAATATATAAATGGCACCATTGGAGGTTTTACATGAAACATTGTAGGTCTCCTAATAGGTGGGTAAGTTGAGTAAAGTTATGCTTTTGAAATCTAATTTAGAATAACATGCAATAAATAGAATACAACTAACTTAAATTGATTATGCTAGTTTGGAAAACATGCTTCAAGCATATGTTTTTGAGTTTAGAGGGAGATCCCTTAGCAGAATTTTCATATAATAAAATGATATTGGATGACTTAAAACCTTATGTAAGAGGTGTTACAAACTTTCTATTAAATGACTCAGTGGAGTCAAACTTATTGTAAGATGTCATTGATAAAATGAAATTGATTAGAAAAAGAATACAAGAAACTCAATATAGGCCAAAAGTCTATAAGGACCAGGAATGTTGAGCACTAAAAACTATCAGTTGGTGATCAAATATTCTTGAAGGACTCACTCATGAAAGAGATTATGAGGTTTGGAAAGAAGGAAAAAGTTAAGCTCTAGTATATAAGCTCTTTTGAAATTTTGGACAAAGTATACATAGTATATATCACCTAGCTTTGTCATCAAGATTAAGTAATGTTGGTATAGTCTTTCTTGCATCAATACTAAGGAAGTACCTAATAGATTCTTCTTATGTTATCTAATTCCAAGAAATTCAATTGGACAAAAAAATTGTTTAATTATGGGAAAAAATCTGATGTCTATTGTTGATTGATAAGTGAAGAACTTATGGTTGAAGGAAAGCCCTAGGGCTAAGGTCATATGGAAAAATCACTCAAGTAAAGAAACTCATTAGAAAGTAAAAATGATATACAAAAGAGATATCTCCAATTGTTTAAGTAATGAGGTTAATAATTGTAATTTATGCATTGACTTCATTCCTTACTTGTGATAGGATGGTTTGCAATTCGAGGACCGAATTTCTTAAAGGGGGAAGAATATAATATCCCATAAATTTTATTTTTAAATAATAATATTTTGCTATAAACAAATATATTTTTATTTAATTTTTTTTTTGCTTAAAATAACTATATTGGCCTCTAATAATTTTTTTATTACTTTTAGATATATTTTTTCTTTTATTATGCGTAAAGATATTTATTTTTTGATTTTTTTATTAAAATTTTTATCAAAAAAGTCATAATTTAGGAGTGCAACTAAAGTTTTGAAATAATATAAATTTTTAAAATTTTTAAGATATTTTAAGATGAACAATAATATTTATATGTATACAAATAAAAATAAATCTCATTATTCAATTATTAAATAATAATAATAATTAATTAAAAAAAGAAAGGACAAAAGCAAACGGGAGAGTAGAAGGCTCGACATCCCCTCCATTATTTTTTCCTCCATTTTCTCTCTCTATGTTTCTCAACTTCTCTCTAAGATATCTTCCAATATATGCATCCAATTGAGATACTGAAAGTATCGTTGGACTCGTGGCAACGAGAGTTTTAAAACCCGTCGATCAATTTTGTCGGAAGTTCAACAAAATTTTGTCGAAAAATTGTGAATAGTAACTTATAGGTAATTTTTCTAAAATACTGGATTTTGATGGTTTTTCAAGCTTTCAAGTTAAGGGTTCGGTTAAGGATATAGAGTATTGGTTGTACGATAAAGTTTACAGACAAACAATGTGATTTGGTACTTTAATTTTGCAACTTGTTCTTGGGTGAATAGTAAATGTGAATAGTATTTTTTGACATGAATAGTTTTTTTCGAGCCATGAATAGTACCCCATCAGTTGACCAAGCTCTTTAAGTCATTTCCTAGGTTTTTGGACCCTTCGGAATCGATTTTGGAGTCTGGTTAAATTCGGATTGGAAAAGTATATTTTAGGACTGTCCAACCTAGAATCCTTACCCTGTGGGTAGATAATTCTTTCTATGACTTACCATATACTCTTCTTGAACTTTAAATGTATAATTGAGTATGTTTACAAATTATTTATGCTATCATAAGTTTCTGAATTGTGTTAAACTATCTATTTTGTTTATAAACTGGCATATAGTTGAAGAAGAGTATGGTTTTGCAAATAGATTTTGAAACTCATTGAATATGTGATTCTAAATGTATTTATCATTATTTGGTAAAGTAAATATTATGTGCATGAGGCATTGATCTGTAAGCTATAAAGTTGCTGATTACAATTGAATTGTTAGCTTAAAGCTCATGGCGAGTTGCTTGATAATTATACATTACATTTGATGAATATGCATATATATATATATATATATATATATATATATATATATATATATATATATATCTGTGTGTGTGTGTGTGTGTGTGTGAGTGATAAAAGGGAATTTTGAGTATTAATGGCTATATTTTATCCTCTAATTCATAGTAAACTTGTGGTTATTTCCCTGCTTTTGGTTATGCTTTGCTTTGGATATTGCTTTGGTTGTTTTTATGCTTGTAGGTGAGCAAAAGAGGCCAAGAAGTAAAGGAAAACACTCATGAGAAGTTCCAAATGGATATGGAATATGTTGAGGAGAAAGCCCACCAAAAATCAACAAGAAAGGAGCATGGCAGCCCCCAACACGGCCAGACCGTGCTTGGTGGCATGCAACACGGCCAGGCCGTGCTCTGTGCAAGGAGTGCAGCATTCTCCCAGAAACCAGCCCGAAGCACGATCGTGCTTCAGGTCCGTACTGAACGTGTTTTTTAGGGTTTTGGCCTCCAAAATTGTTATATATTGAAGGGGATACGTAGCCAAACCGGGAAGAGACGCATTTAGACCTTGTTTTACTCAGTTTTAAGCTTAGGATTAGGTTTAGAGTAGGATTAATGTTTAATTCATGTTCTTAGAGTAGATTTGACAGCAATTCAAGTTTGTATTTCATTTTCCATCTAGGTTTTATCATTCTATCTCTGCACTCATCTCTATTTCAACTCGTTCTCTTGGTTTTTATTGGATATTGATGATTTACTTAATCATTATGCTTTTGATTTATCTTTCTATTATGCTTGAGTAGTTTTGATGGTTTGAGACGGTACCGAGTAGGGGATGCCTTATTAGTGTTACGCCCCCAATTTACGTTACGAAAAAATAAACATTTTTTTTCACAATCATATATTTTCCATAATGATACATAATTCAATTCTTTATCATGGGAACAGATACATATAGGATCTCTCATGTATACACAATATACTGACCAAGTCTATAAATATCAAAGTACAACAGAAACGGGGATCCTGCTTGTAGCGTTTAGAGCACACTCTAGAATACAAACACAATATAATTCAATGATCGTGAGTCTTGGAAGCAACGTAGACTTATTTGTTTATAACAAAATATTATTATTTAAAAATAAAAATTATGGAATGTTACAATTAGCCTAAGTGAGCCAAGGGAGGGCCGCTCCGACCGGGTGACAGTGGTAATGTGAGGAGCCAGATGGGTGATGAATTCATATTCTCTGATCACTTATTATAATTGTAGTCAATCGGTCAATATGTGTATAGCAAATAAGTGAATTGAGTGTATTAAGAGCTGTAACATGCTTAAGCATTATATAAAAATAGTGGATTTTCAATGCATATATAATATGTTAATTATGCATCAACAAAAGTTATAACTTTATCTCAAAAGTTTAATATTTTACTATAACTTTTACAATTGAACATAACATCATCCCTTGCTGTGTGCTTGGGAATATTTGATGGTTCTGATATGGATTCCTCCTAATATTTTCATGTAAAATATTTTGATGCCTAACAACATTTGTTTAATGATCATACAGTACAGTATGTGGTTTTGGATATCTGAATATCCTTTATTTTGAGAATATTTGAAATACGGGTCCTATATGGATGTACTTCCGTACCGTAATTTTCTATATGACAAATTTTGAAATATGAGTACATCTATATGTTGACCTAAGAGGTCATATGAAGTATTATCTGTTCACTAGGTTGTCAAGCTCACTACACGATATTCCCACATTTTTAAAATAAGAATAGAGAGTCTGATTCTACAGATAAGTGATCCGTTAGGTGACATATTCTTTGGGTGAGTCTACGTTACTTCCAAGGCTCACAATGTTTTTTGAATTATACTGTGTTTGTATTCTAAAGTGTGCTCTGAACTCCATAGGCATGATCTCTATTTCTATTGTTACTTTGATGTTTATAACATAATCTGTATAATGTGTATACAAGAGAGAACCTATATGTATCTATTTCTATGACAAAAAATAGTGCTATGCATGTTATAGTAAATATCTGATTATGTGAAAAAAAGATGTTTCACGTGCCCGTAAATTGAGGGCGTTACATAAGGCATTACTAATCTAGGATTAGTAATAAATTAAGGCTATATAAAACAACTAAGGAGCTACCAAGTAGCACCACAAAATTTCAGCCATATAGTATGCCACATTACCCACAAAGTTACAGCCACATAGAATTCTACATTGGCCATCAAATTGCAGCCATCTTGCACCTACCAAAGCATGCCACATTGTCCACAAAGTTCCAGCCACATAGCATGCCACATTGGCCACAAAATTCCTTGCACCTACCAAAGCATGCCACACTGGCCACAAAGTTGTAGCCACATAGCATGCCACATTGCCTATAAAATTGTAGCTACCTTACAGAGCCACCTTGCACCTACCAAAGCATGCCATATTTCTCACAAAATTGCAGCCACCTTGCACCTACCAAAATATGTCACATTACCTACAAAGTTGTAGCCACGTAGCATGCCACATTGCACTTAAAATTGTAGCCACCTTACAGCTACCACAGCATGCCACATTGCCCATAAAGTTACAGCCATATAGCATGCCACATTACCCACAAAATTGCAGCCACCTTGGAATTACCAAAGCATGCCACATAGCCACAAAAACTTCAGCCAAGAAATTTCCACCTTTCAGTAAGGAAATCCAGCCACATCGCCACAAATTTTTCAAACACATTTCAGGCAAGAAAATGCCACCCACTTCAGCCATGCTTCTGCCCCACTCCATGCTCCTGTAGCCTCACTCCCTCCTCTTATAAACCATAAGGGAATCCCTTCAAAACATAGCATTCCTTTCCTTCTTGAGTGGTGGGAACCAGCGGCCATCATCATGATGTTTAGGCATTATTTTGGGCAGCAAATTCAAACCACCCATTCTTCATGCAATCAGCACCCAAGAGAGAGAGAAAGCAGCTAGAAAATTTAGAGCCAAAGGGGGAGAGCAACCAGAAAAATGTAGCTAAGTTGCAAGGGAAACCAAGAGAGAAGCAAGCTGAAATTTTAGAGCTGTAAGAGTAAGAGTATTTCTGCACAAGGTGAGTTTTCCCTTTTGAGAAAAGTTGGTTTGTAGTGAGTTGAGCTCATTTTGGTTTTTGCATATGTGATTCTTGAGCATGAGATGCAAGAGGTTAAAGTTGAAAACATAGAACCTTAGTGGTAGGGAACAATCTTTGCCATCTAAGTAACAAACATGTTGAAGCACCACATATTCAGCACTAGAAAGTTATTGTTCCAGCACCTAAAATTTTTAGGACCTGTATTCTTGGACTATTTGATTAGGTAATTGGCCTTTAAATTCTCCAATATTTGGTGAGAAAATTCTTCAAATATTGATAATCAATTCTAGAAATTTTTGTGATTTTTTGAAAACCTACAAATAAGCCATTTGCAATCAAAACAGTGCTGAGAAAAATCTACTGGACATAATATAAAAATATTTGTGGCTCCCATTAAATTTGATAGAATATTAGATGTTGAATTTTCATATTGAAATTTTATGACATGTTATAGGGATCCCACTAAATTTGATAGAATTATGGGTAGTTTAAAGAATAAAATAAAATATAAAAATTCTTTGGGACAGGAAGTCAGTCAGAACATACCAGAACTATAGACAGCCATAAAAAGTGTGCTATTTGAGGGGTCAAATAAATTATTTTTTACTTGAAATTTTTATGGTGATTATATAACATATCTAGGATGATCCATATCAAATATCACGAATTTTAAATAATATTTACCCATCCAAAGGACTTTAAGGGCTGAGAGATCCATGAAATAAGGGCTTTTGCTATGGAGGTACTTCTTGGAGTGAATGGAATATTTAAGGGCTGAGAAATCCACGAAATAAAATAAACATATAGAGGAACCCCCATGGAAAATTTTATAATTTTTAGAGGACTTTTTCACATTTAATAATAACCCTAAATCTGAACAGAATCACAGTTTTGTTTTGGGGAGCAAAATCTTTTAAACTAGATACTTATGATTTTAGGTGCTAATATGCATGCATTAACCAAAAGCTCTTATATTTTTTAATTTGAGTAGCTGGTTGTAACATTGGTAGCCTTGGAAAGGAAGTGATTGTGCAGGAATTGAGGTAGTTAGTTTTTCCTTAAAACACTTTTTATTTTTATGAACTTGAATTTATCAATTTCACTAGTTACCTGACTTTTATACTATAATGAATGATGGTCTAAAGATATGTTATGTATGCATTCTTGGGAATTAAGGGGTGCCCAAGGTGTGCCAAGTAAGCCCCATTTCTCCCACGTATTGACCAATAATAGGATATGCATAACCCTTTTGCAGGTATGGGACAACAATGGGTAAGTAGACCAAAATGTTATGGGTCTCTAGTGTGACCAAGATGATGTAAGTATGTATGGTCAGTGCTTATGTTTCAGTGAAATAAATTGAGATGTTTTAAGGAATGGAATGTATAATGTTTTTCTGAGAAATTTGCTTGCTATTGAGATTGTCATCTCATCTTTTTATGTCCAAATAATCATATTCTAGGTACTCCAGCAAGAAGTGTAACAACTCCATTTTTGTAACAAATTTTTTTCTATATTTGTAAAATTCCATGAAGTTATTACCTGGTTACAACTTAACTCAAAATAACATTTATTTAATTTATACAATACTGAGTTTATATACACATCATTAACTTACAAACACCCGTACAAAAGTTTAATATATACATGTACATATGAGGCCTAATCATCCACGTAGACTACTTCCGGGGACACTAGTGCGGGTGGCGGCACCTCCACCAGAATCTCAATCACGTCTACTACTGATACATCCGATATAATCAGTATTTGGCCAAGGTAGGGCACCTCGATCCAACGTACAACAATAATAAGAGTCATGGAAAATAGCTGCATATTTATTCTTCTAAACATGATATGGAAAAATAATGAGAATTAAATCTCATAGGTTCAACAATAAATCATAATTATCGTCAATATAGCTCATCACATCATGTTCATTTGTATAAGCTACAACAAAAACCTTTGGTCACATGAATGCACTTTATCTATGCCTATGAAAATCATACAGTAATGACATGTATGGAAAGATTAACTATTTTCAGAATATTATATGATGACTATCAATTTATTCTCACATCAAGCCACCCTAGTCAGGGTGAGTATTTTCTACTCTTCGGTATGGGCTTTTCTCACTCCATCCGACATGGCATATTTTCTCTTTCTTTTCTCATTATCATAATCATAATTGTTGGTAGGGTGTCCCCTACTGGTGCACTACACGGATTGCCATGTGACCGAGCTTATTTCTTTTCTTTTCACATTAATAGCCAAAAATATGATTTCAATAACAAGTATGTTCATTATACTCATATGCCATAATGTTTCATCAAAATATTTCCATGTCAAAATTATACACTTAAGATGGTAAAGAGTTCATACAATGGAAATAGCTATGGCATATACTAGTCATTTATAAGATTCTTCTTCTTTTTTAAAATATTATTTTTATCTATTCGTTTTCTTTATACATGGCCTTTAGACAATTTTCACCTACTTATATCATTTCCAACACATGTTCTCACAAATTTAATACAACATTCTTCATCAATTTGGTTTCTACTAATATCCAATAGTTAATTAGGTTCATTTAGAGTAGACAAAATATTAAAAATAAGTTTTACTAGCTTCCAAACTGGCCTAAACGTATCCTAAAACACAACTTAGCCATTTACTATAAAACAATCATGCTTTAGGCTTTAAAATGCCATTTTCAGCACAGAACATGGCATGGCCGTGCCTTGAAACATAGCCATGCTTTATGTTGAGTTATTCCCTGATGCAGGTTTTCATCCTGTATGATCTTCTCTCACGAATTGGAGAATAACTCCCTAATTTTAACTTCGATATAGCTGATCTTGGTGTCAATTTAAAGATAAAACAATTATCTAAAATGATCATGTTGAATTGTTTAGCTAAATATTAAGGAATCTTAGTGATACTACTTCCTCAAGTTACAGGTTATTTCTTCTCAGGTAGGTTCTGACCTCTACTTACTAATATGTCTATATCTCCCTCATAAGAATTCCGAATTGAGTGATTCCAATGGCTAAAATTCTGTGACACATATATCTATAATTTTTATATTAATCAATTATTTTAATTCCCTACAGAATGTTCCCATAAATTCAAACACAGAAGCTTTCCTAACATATGCTTACTAATCGGATCATATTTAACTCATATGGACTCTAAATTGAGTGATTCCAGTGGCTAAACATTCGTGAGACATAAATCTACATTGTTTATGTTAACCATTGATTTTAATTCCTTACTGATTCTTCTCAAAATTTTAAAAATAGAAGCATAAAATTTTTGCCACCCATAGCCATACCTATGCAAAACTATCTACACCAGCCTAAGTATTCAAACATACATCACATGCAAGATTAATATGTAACATGATATAGCAACATCTATGACCAATCATCAAAGTTCTAAGATCAAAATCCCATATAAATATTACAAATTTCAAAACTTTTCAAAAAGAAATATTATTAAACCTACCTAAAAATCTCCCTAGCTCACTTAGTAAGTTCATTTTCTTGTTTCCTCTTGAAGAAAGTAGCAAGATTACTCCCTTCCCTTAGCTCTGCTAGCAGCTTAAATAAGAGAAGGAGGGTGAGGTTTTGAACCCTAAGGATGAAGAAAAAAGATGGATTCAAGTGGAGATTAAGATAACTTACCTTGAGTACTTAATCCTCTAGACTTCTCCTTTTTCTTCCTTCCTTTCTTCTTCCCTCTTTCTCTCCTTTTCTCACTCTACCTTGCTTCTATTTTTCTTCTCCCTCACTTGGACGAAATTATAATGTTATAAGGGTGGATTTTGCTTAAATAGACTATCAAATAATTCACTTTTCATGATCATAGGTCTACCTTATTACAATTAGGATGCACTTGGTTGATTTTTGGAAAACAAACAACTCATGTTCTTGTCTTCCTCTTCCTTAATCAAGATATGCATAGGAAAAGGATATTTGTCTTTTGAAAATTATGATAATATGTTCTTAAGACAAGGGACAAGGTCCCTTTGATTTAGGGATTCATTTCCTTTTTCTTTTGTCTTAATCAAGTATGATAGGTTTGCCATTTTAGGTGGAAAATTTCCAACCCTTAAATCTTCCTTGCTTAGCTGAAATTATTTTTGTAGGATAAGGATGTTTTGTCATAATGCTATGTATTATTACCCACTTGCTAAAATTATGAGTGTAGTATATAGATGTTTTGTCCTAATGCCATGTATTATCATACCACTTGCTGAATTTTTGTCTTAATGCCATGTAACTTAGTATTCACTATTATTTCATCACACAATTTATTTTCTTTTATTTTTCCTCTTGGATTTGGGATCATTCCCACCTATTTCCTTTGCTTTGGATAAACTTCTACCTTTCTTGGAGGGTTTGGTCACATTTTCATAATTTTTGGGCTACCGGTCCAACTTCTATATCCTAGTTCAAGTCTATGTTTTATTTCTTGCTTAGGTTATCCAATGGGCTCGCTAGAAACTTATGTGAAATGGAAAAAATCTATATGAAGTATCCATAGGTGAAAGCCCAATTTATGGGTGGGGATGTTAAACTTAAAAATTTCTAACTCTTGAATTAGGAAAAATTTCCATAATCTAATCTTCTTAAAATTTTAAGACCTTTACTTACTTCACAAAAAATTATCATCCTTAACAAAGAATTTTGCCTATCTTTAGTATGTTATTTCTAATTTTTCCTATTATGTTTTATCTCTTTACTTGTTCCCTTAATGTTAGAAACATTTTCTATGCATACACATAAGGTGAAGAATTTCTAAGGATTATATTTTCTTAGATATCTAAAAATTATCTAATAAATTTTATTTCCTTAATTAAATATTCATGTATTTTTAAAGAAACAAAATTAGGGATGTTACATTAAATATTTATGTACCTTTATTAATAAAAGAAACGAAATTAAGGATATTACAAGAAGTGAGCAACAAGGGTCTCAAGGTTGACTTATGTTAATATGGATATGGATTGTATATTTTCTTGTTGTGTACTATATGTGGTGTAACAGCTCCATTTTCTTTTACATATATATATATATATATATATATATATATATTAATTCCATGAAGTCATTACATCTTTACTTCTAACTTTTAACTCATAATAACATTCAATTAATTTAACCAAACATAATTAAGGTTTACACATCATTAATTAACAACATTCGTACACAAAATCAAACACATATATGTATAGATCTTATTTATCCATATTGACCAGTTCCGGGGATACGGATACGGGTGGTAGCACCTTCACTGGGATCTTAGCCAACTAGACCCAACGTACGCTTAAAGTTGGTCATAGAGAATATCTGCATATCTAGTTCTCTGAATATGATATGAAAATATAGTGAGAATTAAATTCAAGTAGGTTCAACAATAAATCAAAATTACCATTAATATAAATTATCATGTCATGTTCATCTGTATAAGCTACAGCAAATATCTTAGGTCACATGAATGCACTTTATCTATGCACATGAAAATCATACAGAAATGACATGTATGGCATAAATAACTATTTTCATAATATCATATGATGACTATCAACTTATGTTCATACCAATCTACCCCGGTTAGGGTGAGTACTTTCTACTCTCTAGTACAGGTTTTTCTTGCTCTGTTTGACATGGTACACTTTCTCCTTCTTTCCTTATTAACATAATCATAGCCGTGAGCAAGGCGTCTTTTACTGGTGCACCACACAAACCGCCATGTGATCGTGCTTATTTATTTTACTTTCTTTTCTTTTCACATTAATAGCCAAAAATATATTTCAATAATAAGTATGTTCATTATACTCACATGCCATAATTTATCATCAGAGCATAATCATTATTAAAAATTATTGGTAAAATGCAATCTTGCCATGAACATAATCATTTTTAAATATCACTTTATAAAATATTTCCATGTGAAAATTACACACTTAAAATGGTAAGAAGTTCATGCAATGACAATGGCTATGACATACACTAGTCATTTATTATTTTCATTTATAAGATTCTTCTTCTTTTTTAAATATTATTTTCCTCTCCCACTAAACAGAGCATAACACCCTCATTTTAAATCCGATTGAGGTGATCTTTACGTCAATTGAAAGATAAGACAATCCTATGAAACCCTTATGTTGAATATTTTAGTGAAATCTTAAGTAATCTTGGTGTTACTACTCCCTCAAATTCAATGTTATTTCTTCTCGGGTAGGTTCAGACCTCTACTTCCTAATTTGACCATATCTCCCTCATATGAACTCCAATTGAGGTGATTCCAAAGCCTATAAAAAACTAAGACACTTATATACAACTTTCATGTTTGTCATTTCTTCAGATTCCTTACTAATAATTACCAACAAATTGAATATAAAAATGATTACATTTACCAACCTAGATTCTAGGCTAATTCTAACCTCTACTCATTAATTCTGGATATTTCTTCCTCATGACTTCTTCTTGCTCCCAAGTTGATTTTTCTAGAGTCAAACCCTCCCATAACACCTTAACCAAGGGAATGGTCTTATTCCTTAATTACTTCATGTCAGTGTCCAATATGGATGCCGATACTAGTTGGTATGTCATGTTTTCCTTTATTTGGATTGGTTCATCTCGTATTATAGGTGATGAATCTAGAAGATACTTTTGAAGCTGTGATACATGAAAAACATTATGTAGGTTGGAAAAATTAGGTAGGAGAGCAACTTGATATGCTGACGTCCTTACTTTCTTAAGAATTTGGTAGAGTCCCAAAAATCATGGACTTTGAGTTGTAAGTATTTTGTCTTGAAATACATAGTCTCCATCCTCAAAATCTAGAGGTCTATGTCTCTTATCATAGTAACTCTTTTGCCGACTTTGAGTTGTAAGTATTTTGTCTTGTATTATCTTGATTTGTTTAGTGGTTTGTTGAACTAGATCAGGACCCAGCAAGTTCTTTTCCCCTACCTCAAACCAACATAGTGGAGATAGGCACTTCCTGCCGTATAAAGCTTCGTAGAGGGCCATCTTAATACTAGAGTGATAGCTATTATTATAAGCAAACTCCACTAAAAATAGGTACTTATCCCATCCTTTACCTTGCTCTATCACACAGGCCCTTAACATATCTTCTAGGGTTTGAATGGTCCATTTTATTTGCCCATCAGTCTGAGGATGGTAGGCAGTACCGAACCGCAACTGGGTTCCAAAAGCTTCCTGCAATGCCTTCCAAAACGTTGATGTGAACCTCGGATCTCTATCAAAAATGATATTTAAGGAAATTCCATGTAGTCTAACTATTTCCTGAATGTACAACTGAACCAATTTGTCCTGTGAATAGTTAATTTTTATAGGCAGAATGTGAGTAGATTTGGTTAATTTATCAACTATTACCCAAATAGAGTCATGTCCAACAAAATTCTTAGGTAAGCTTACCACAAAGTCCATCGAAATACTATCCCATTTTTATTTAGGGATCTCAAGAGGTTGTAGAAATTCTGCTAGCTTTTGATTTTCTACCTTCAGCTTCTAACAAATTAAACATTTCGCCACAAATTCAACAATGTCTTTTTTAATCCCTGGCCACCAGTACATCTTCTTTAAGTCTTGATGCATTTTAGTGGATCCAGGAAGGACTATGTACTTACTCTAATGTACTTTATGCAAGATCTTAGTCCTTAACTCTTGTTCTTGAGGAACACAAATCCTTCCTTGATATATGATTACTCCATCTTCCTAGACAAAAAAATCATCTTGTTCTTTGTGATCCTATAAGTATTGGTCGTGAGCTTGAACCTCTTTAATCTCATATCTAAGATCACACTCTATACTAAACCCATTGATGATGAGCCTCTTCAAATTTTGAAACTCCTCTAACATCTACATCTCATACACCATCATTTGACCTATGTGCAGAGATTTTTGACTTAAGGCATCAGCTACAACATTCGCCTTTTCTGGATGATACTTCATCTCAAACTTATAGTCATTGAGAAATTCTAACCATCTTCATTGCCTTATATTTAACTCTTTTTGATAAAAAAGGTACTTAAGACTCTTATGATCATAGTATACTTCAAATGTTGCCCCATACAAATAGTGTCGCCAACTCTTTAAGGCAAACACCACCGTTGCCAATTCAAGATCATGGGTTGGATAATTTCCTTTGTGGGGTCTTAGTTGCCTAGAGGCATAAGCAACTACTCTCTTATCTTGCATTAGCATACACCTTAGCTCTTTCTTTAAAGTGTCACTATACACTTTAAAATGTCCTGTGGGGTCTGGTATAATTAAAACAGGAGGAGTGGTCAATCTTGTCTTAAGCTCCTGGAAACTAGCTTTACATTGATCAATCCATTTGAAAGGACTTCCCTTCCTAGTCAATTTAGTCATTAGCAAGACTATATGAGAAAAGTTTTATATAAACCTCCTGTAGTATCCTACCAAACCCAAGAAACTTCTAACTTATGTAATCATCTTTGGTCTTTCTCACTGCATCACTACTTCCGTCTTGCTAGGGTATACGGGTACCCCTTTATTTGAAATGATATGCCCAAGAAATTTCACCTCTGACAGTCAAGATCCACACTTCTCCAATTTGACATACAACTTTTTCTCTTTCAGCACTTACAGTGCGATTCGAAAATGTTGTTTATGTTCTTTCTCACTCTTCGCATATATCAAGATGTCAGCAATGAACACTACCATAAATTAATCTAGGTAAGGTCAAAAAATGTGATTCATGTAATCCATGAAAATTGTAGATGTATTTGTCAACCCGAAGGGCATTACAAGAAACTCATAGTGTCTATACCTAGTCCTGAAGGAAATTTTTGGTACATCCTCCTCCTTGATCCTAATATGATGGTATCTTGACCTCAAGTAAATTTTAGAAAAGATGGAGTCTCCCTTTAGTTGATCCAATAAATCATTTATCTTAGGGAAATGGTACTTATTTTTGACAGTCACCTTATTCAGTTGTTTGTAATCTATGCATAGTCTCAGGCTCCTGTCTTTGTTCTTAACAAATAATACAGGAGCTCCCAAAAATTTATCTAACTAATAATTTATCTAACTGTTTCTTGAGTTCCTATAGTTCCTTCGAGGCTGTTCTATAAGGTGCTATAAAGATAGGCCCTGTCTTGGGTAGTAGATCAATAGAGAACTCTATCTCTCTCTCGGGAGGTAAGCCTGGAATATCTAATGGAAATACTTTAGGAAACTCATTAGCTATTAGAATTTCATTAAGCTTCGATTCTACCTCTAGGTTTGATAAACATAAGAGAATGTAACCGAGTACTCTACTCTTCAACTCCCGATTGACTTGATTTGCATTTAGCATCAATAACTGCATCTCCTCTTGTGGAGTAGGAGGTAAAAATTTAACGGTCTTGGTGCAACAATTTAGTAAGACCCAATTTCTAGACATCCATTCTAACCCTAGAATGACATAAATACCTCTTAAAGGTAGATAAACAAGGTCTACAGAAAAAAGTTTTCTCTTGGATGGTAACTTGACAGTCTTTACATACAGAGGAAGTTAATACCCTTTTCCTTGTGGGAGTTACTATAGATAACTCATAGGGGGTTTCAAAAATAGGATACTAAAGCTCCCTAATCATTCTTTCGATATAAATAAATGACTAGCACCAGAGTCAAACAACACCGTAAGAGCAAATCCATAGATATAGCATGTACCTTAAATCATTTCAGAGGATTGAGCTGCCTTTTAGCTGCTCAGGGTGAAAACCCTTCCTTTTACCTAAGGCCTCTATTCCGGCTGCTTCCCCACATTCTATGGGCAATTCTTTGGAAAATGACCCTTCTATCCGTAATTAAGGAAAATATCTGATCCCATGTAGCATGGCCAATTACCATGCATATGTCTGCACTTAGTACACTTGATTGTGGAAAAGTTCTGTTGGAAGGGTTAGGAACTTACAGTTATTGGCCTCTTGCCAATAGCCTGTCCTTTTCCTTTGACATTTTTGCTAGAGTTTTGTGGCCTGTTTTTTCTTTTCTAGAAGTTTCATATTAATTTCTCATCTTCCAGTGCCCTCAAGCTCTTCTCTAGGAGTCTACATTTATTTATCAGAGGTACAAACTCCCTAATCTCTATAGCTACAATAGCATTCCTTATCTCCATATTCAAACCTACTTCGAACTTAATAGCCTTCTATGCTTCATCGGGGTTAAATCGTAGGTAAGAGGAGAACTTAGACAACTCCATGAACCTCGCGATGTACTAGTCTACGATCATGCTACCTTGCCTGAGTTGGAGAAATTCGATCTCCTTCCCTGCTCGCACAGTACTTAGGAAGTACTTTTTCAAAAAGGTGTCTTTAAACACATGCCAGGTGATCTACCTTCCCTGGTGAGCTAAAAGTTCTCTAGCTCTACGCCACCAGCATTCTGCTTCATCTTTCAGCATATAAGCAGCGAGGATAACTTGTGTTTCCTTAGTACAACCCATCACTTCAAAGATTTTCTCTAGTTCCCTTATCCACTTTTCAGATTCAATCGGGTCAAAGCCGCCTTGAAAAGAAGGTGGTCTAGTCTTTAGGAACTCAGATATGCCATTATCATTCCCTGACCTCTGGTTATTAGCACCATTCTCACCATTCAGGTTATTAGCATTCTAGAGGTATTGTAGAATTTGGTTGGTGGTCGTGACTTAGTCTCAAATTGCCATGGCAAGGTTGTTCAGGGTTTTCTCCACATTGTTTGTCAGATTTCTCCTTAGTGGTGCCATTTCTTACTGTGGGAAAAATAAAATTATGTTGTTATTGAGGTGATCAAGCCCAATTGTTAGTTTCAAAAATATTTAACAGTAGTCATAACACCACCTTAGCATATAAATAGGAAACACTAGTAATTTCTTACCTATATGAAATCACTTATCCCCTACATAGTGTAACATCCTGTAATTTTTATTTTTAAATAATAATGTTTTCCTATCAAAAAATATATTTTTATTTGTTTAAAAATGATTATGTTCTGCTAAAAGAAAGTATACTTTGAATTAAAGTAATTATTGTTTTACTTAAAATAATTATATTGGCCTTTAATAAATTTTTGTTGTATTTTTAAAAATATTCTTTTTTATTATGTATAAAGATATTTATTTTGAAAATTGTTTTATTAATATTTTTATCAAGAAAAATCATGATTTAAGAGTTCAACTAAAGTTTTATGAGAATGTCAATTTTTAGAAATTTTTGGGATGTTTTAGTATGAAAAATGGTATTTAAATGAATATATATGAAATAAAATGAAAATAAATCTAAATATTTAATTATTAAATAATAATAAAATAAAAAATAATAATAAAAGGAAAAGGAGAACGTGGAAGGGAGACGAAAAATTAAGAAGACAATGAATAGTGAAATAGTGTGAATAGTATCTTCATATTTTCTCTCTAGATCTAGAGTGTCTACAGGCCTCTGATCTCTAAATTAAGGGTACCACTGGATTCAGGATAGAGAATACTACAATTTTGATCGAACAATTTCTCAAATCAACCGTAGAATCGCAGTAGATCAGAAATAGAAAATCTCAGAAAAAGGTAAACTCTGAAATTTTTACTTAGAGACCTCAAATTGGAAATCTGACACCGTAGATGAATTCAGGAGCTAGATAAACCTTAGGATATGAAAATTTTCATCTATCTAACAACTTTTTATTCTTGGTGAATAGTATTTTTCGGCCATGAATAGTGACCAAATTTTCGGAATTATTTTCTTGATTTTTGGACCCTCCGAACACGATTTTGAAGTATGTTTAATCAAATGTGGATTGGAAAAGTGTATTTTGGGGTTGTCCAATTTGGAGCCATTACCCTATGAGTAGATGATTCTTTCTATGACTTGCCATATACTCTTCTTGATCTTTAAGCATGTATTTGATTATGTTTATGACATATTTACACTTTTAAATGTTTTTGAAATGCATTAAAATTATCAGAATTGCTTACAATTTGGAATATAGTTTGAGAAGAGTATAGTTCTAAAAATTGATTTCTGAACTCATGGTATATCTGATTTCACATGTATTTCTCATTAAATGATAAAGTGAATATTTATGCATGTGGCATTGATTTGTAAAATTATAAAGTTACTGATTATGATTGAATGGCAAGCGTAAAGCTCATGGCGAGTTTCTTGATAATTTTACATTGCATTTGATGAATATGCATTTATATATATATATGTATTTATATGTATGGATGAATATAGACGGGTTATATGGTTTGTGACGATACTGAATAGGGGACACCCTATTAGCCTAAGTGAGCCTAGGGAGGGCCGCTCTAACCTGGTGATAATGGTAATGTGAGGAGGCAAATGGGTGATGGACTCACATTCCTATATCATTATTGTGACTGTAGTCTATCGATAACTATGCGTCTAGAAAATGAGTGTGTGGGTTGACCAGATCGCCAAATGTGGCAGGTCATTTTGAAAGTTTATAACTTTATCTCAAAAGCTTATTATTTTACTATAGTTTATACAGCTGTACATAACAACATTTGTTTAATGATTATACCGTGCTGAATATGGTTTGGATATCTAAATATCCTTTTATTTGAAAATATTTGAAATACAGGTCTCATATGGATGTACTTCTGAACTGTATTTTCTAAGTGACAAATTTTAAAACATGAGTACATCCATATGTTGACCTAAGAGGTCATAGGAAGTATTATCTGCTCACTGAGTTGTCAACCTCACTACACGATATTTCCACATTTTTCAGATAAGAATATAGAGTCTGATCCTACAGATAGGTGATTAGTTAGGTGATATATTCTATAGGTGAGTCTACGTTACTTTCAAGGCTCACAGTTTTGAATTATACTGTGTTTGTATTCTAGAGTGTGCTCCGAACGCTACAGGCATGATCCCTACTTCTATTGTTACTTTGCATTTATAACTTGGTCTGTATAATGTATATACATGAGAGAACCTATATGTATCGATTTCTATGACAAAGAATAGTGTTATACATGTTAAGAAAAATATCTGATTATGGGAAAAAATTGTTTCTTTCACGTGATCAAAAATTGAGGGCGTTATAAGTTGGTATCAAAGCATTAGGTTTCCCTGTGGCTATTAGAATAAAGGATTCTTTAGTAGGACCTGTAGTATGGGTATGAGCCGGACATATTTATACTTCAAGTGCTGTTGAGGGATTCTATAAGGTTTCAATTTCCTTTTTATTCTAAGTTATTAAATTTCTTAGTATAAAGTTGATTGAGTACTGTGACATCTTAAGAGGTACTATAGGTCAATTACTGCCTGAAAGGGAAAGAGATATATGTCCCAAATAATTTAAAGAATTGAGAAAATTTTCAAATATGATCATTTCTAAATATAATATCTGTTTTACCTGAATGTCTAGATAAGGTAGACTTTAATGTGATATTTGAAATGGATTGGTTAGCAATATGTCAGACCATTTTAGAATGTCATCTGAAGATGATTAAATTCAATATTCCTAGAGAATCTTCTTTTTTGATACAAGGAGACCGTAGTGAGGTACCCAAAAATCTAATTTATGTTTTAGCAGCCTATAAGTTATTACAAAAGGGTGCCAAGGATATTTGACAATGGTGGGAAATGTTGATATGAAATATACCAGTGTAAATCAAGTTCCAGTGGTTAGAGATTTTTCTGATGTAATTCCTGAGAAATTGTCAGGATTACCTCAAAATATAAAATAGAATTTGATATTGATTTACTTCCTGAAATCCAACTAGTGTCTATACCCCCATATAGAATGGTAATGACTAAACTCAAGGAATTGGAAAATTAATTGTAAGACTTGTTGGATAAGGGATTTATATACCCTAGTACTCCTTCTTGGAGAGCTCCAATTCTATTTGTGGAAAACAAAAGATGGATTGTTGCGATTGTGCGTAGAATATAGACAGTTGAATAAGGTGACAGTGTAGAATAAATAACCATTACCTCGTATAGATGATCTGTTTGACTAGTTACAAGGTGCTCAATATTTTTTTTCAAAAGTTGATTTGAGATATGAGTATCATTAATTGAGGATAAGGGAAGAGGATATTCAAAAAAAAATTCTTTTAAGATTCCTTAGCGGTTGTCTATTGTCTAATCTATTTGAGCTGTAATTAGATCAGGTACATGAACATATGCTTTTAAAGCATCAATCAGCTCCTTAGCATTTAAAGTCGAGATGAGAATTCGTTGTGCTGGATATGAGATAAACCTTTGTTTCACAACTTGATCAAGAAAAGACAACAAGTCATCAAAGAAGTGATTAACATTATATTCAATTGTGTCCAAGAGACTATTTGAAAAATCTGCTCTAAAATACCAAAATCACCTGGTAAGGCAATGAAAGCATCAGTATTGCTCATCATTCTAGCCATGTGCTCATGTATGGAAGCTACCCTAAATTCTTCCCCAATTTTCTTCCCTATGATGTTTGATGTAGCTAGAGTTGTAGGAATAATACTTAGAACTTGACATCCTCCTACATGTGTAGTTGTAGACACACACCCCATTAACCCACGGTTACTTCCACCATAGACTAAATGAATTTTTCTTCTAGCCAGCACCATACCTAAGTTTTGTGCAGCTTTTACATACTCTCCATCTTTTTCAGGACTGGAACCACAAAAGACACAAATATTTTGAAACTGAAGGAATGTGATTCCCTCCATAACTACACACATCTTAACTTTGAGTATATAGGTAAAGATACTGACATGAGCATTTATAGAAATAAGAGAAGGGCATACTTACAATAGCTATACTAATAGGTCGAACATAATTAGAACAGCTATGTGAATGATTGGTGGATATTAGCTAAATTGAAGGTGAAAATTTTCAAAAATGACGACAGGCATGTATATGTACAGTAGTTGTGATCGTGGTTCATATTAAACACATAAAGAGAATAAGGTTAAGATATCACCAGAAATTTGTCTTTTCCTTATTGTCCTTGATGAAGCATTGGTGTCTTGATTCTTGTAGGAAAGTTGTAAGTGATAGGCATGATTGTAGAAAAAAAGAGAGTGAAAATGTAAACAAGTTAAATGTTGAAGAGGGACAATCAAATGATTTATTTGTTTTCCCAATGTTCTTGCCAGTCGACTATCAGTATTATTAAGTCGACTAGCTATTTTGAAAATGTTTAATTTAGACTAGTTTATTTGAAGCAATCAACTGTATCCTACCAACTAACTATGTATTCTTTGTTTTTCACATATTTTTATAAGCTCAGAAATGTTTCTTTTCCACCGAATATCAACAACTTTAAAGTAGATTTTGGCATATATATTCAAAATTAGCGGTTACCGATTTTTGCCGAAATAATAGCTATGTTTTGTTTATAGATTTTCAAGAATTACGGCCACTGAATTTAATTTTCTTTCAATGCTTTGTTCAAATTTTTGACTTCCTATTTTGGCACTGTTTTCTATTATGTTTTTTTTGTTCTACTGCATTCTCCTTTATTAATGTTTGGCATTAAATGCAAAGTTCTTTTCCCTCATTAGAATAAAAATTAATTTATTTTCTTTGAAACTCAATTATTATGGTGTCCAAGTTGTTAGTAGGTTAAAGTAATGAAAATTTTGAAAGGAATGGACGGATGATGGCCTTATGGTGTTTTGACGAATCTAATCAAGAGAATTAGTGGTGTTGAAGTTCTTGAGAAATAAAATAGGGAAAGTAGGATTTAAATTAATCTTTGAACTCTTAATTTGGAAATATGGAGAATATTCTGAGAATCATATTCAAAAATAATTTAAGTGATCAAGATATTTGTGTTTAAGGTTTATACCATGCTAAATTGAGTCTAGTATCTAGGATGTGAATTATGTTGAAATTGAAAATTCATGTATGAATAATTGTTGGGAAAAAATCTTCTTGAAATGATTGGGTGAATTAAACGAGATTGATATAAGCTAGAATTAGGTGCTTTTAGATATGATAGAAGAAAGGCTTGAAATTTTTTATAATGAATTTGTTGGTGTTAATAACTGGGTATAGAGTTACTGTGATGAGGTAAGTTGGAATTGTTAGACATGAAACAATGGAACATAAACGTTATAAAATGTTTGGTGGATTTTATTGCTACGTATGTTTAACATATTGATTAATGGATTTTAGAATAAAAAAAAAGATGATAGATTAAGATGATGATATTCAAAGAATGATGTTGACATGTGAGAATCAAAGATGACTTGATAGAAGTTTGAATTAAGACAAGATAGTTACACAATATGAATGTGAATAGGTTCTTTTATGTGTGTATTTCCTAATATCGACTTATAGATATATGCATGCGAGCTTGAGAATATAAAGGAATGAGATATACAATGGTTTAAAAGTTCCTTACATGTATATATATAATATGTTGAGAACTTTGTAGAAAGTGAAATTGATTAGAAAAGGAATACAAACAATTCAATACAGGCCACAAGTCTATAAGAACCATGAATGTTGAGCACTAGAAATTATTAGTTGGTGACCACATATTCTTGAAGGACTCACCAATGAAAGAGGTAATGAGGTTGGAAAGAAGAAAAAAGCTAAATTCTAGTATATAGACTGTAACATCCCTAATTTTGTTTCTTTTATTGATAAAAGTACATAAATATTTAATTAAGGAAATACAATTTATTAGACAATATTTTAGATATCTAAAGAAATATAATCCTTAGAAATTCTTCACCTTATGTATATGCATAGAAAATGTTTCTAACATTAAGAGAACAAATAAAGAGGGAAAACCTAATAGGAAAAAAAAAGAAATTAGAAATAACATACTAAAGAGATGCAAAATTCTTGGATAAGGAAGGTAAATTTTTAGAAACAAGTAAAGGTCTTAAAATTTCAAGAACATTGGATTAGGGTAATTTTTCTTAATTCAAGAACTAGAGTTACTAAGTTTAAAATCTTTACCCATACATTGGGCTTTTACCTATGGACACTTTATATAGAGTTTTTCCACTTGACATAAGTTTCTAGCAAGCCCATTGGATAACCTAAGCAAGAAATAAAACATAGACTTGGACTAGGATATAGTAATTGGACCAATAGCCCAAAAATTATGAAAATGTGACCAAGCCCTCCAAGAAAGGTGGAATTTTATCCAAAGCAAAGAAAATGGGTAGGAATAAGCCCAAATCCAAGAGGAAAAATAAAATAAAATAAATTAGGTGATGATATAATAATGTAATAATAATAAAGATTAGGTTACATGCCATTAAGACAAAAATTTAGCAAGTGGTGTGATTCTACATTCATCATTTTGGCAAGTTAGGACAAAAACATCTATATCCTACACTCATAATTTTAGCAAGTGGTATGATCATACATGGCATTAAGACAAAACATTCCTATCCCACACAAATAATATCAACCAAATAATGGAGATTCAAGGGCTAGAAATTTGCCACCTAAAAAGGAAAACCTATCATACTTGTTTAAGACAAAAGAAAATGGAAATGAATCCCTAAATCAAAGGGACCTTGTCCCTTATCTTAAGAACATATCATCATAATTTTCAAAATACAAATCTCCTTTTCCTATACATATCTTGACTAAGGAAGAGGAAGACAAGAACATAAGTTGTTTGTTTTCCAAAAATTCAACAAAGTGTATCCTAATTGTGATAAGGTAGACCCATGATCATGAAAGGTGTATTATTTGGTGGTCTATTTAAGCAAAACCCACCCCTACAACATTTTTATTTCATCCAAGTGAGGAAGAGAGAGAAATAGAAGCAAGGTAGAGTGAGGAAAGGAGAGAAAGAGAGGAGAAGAAAGGAAGGAAGAAGAAGGAGAAGTTTAAAAGGCTAAGTACTCAAGGTAAGTTACCTTAATCTCCACTTGAATTCATTTTTCTTCTTCATCCTTAAGGTTCAAAAACTCACCCTCCTTCTCTTACCTAAGCTGCTAGAAAAGCTAAGGGAATGGAGGAATCTTGCTACTTCTTTCAAGAGGAAACAAGAAGACCAATTCACTAAGTGAGTTAGGGAGATTCTTAGGTAAGTTTAACAATATTTCTTTTTGAAGAAAAATTTTGAAACTTATAATATTTATATGAGATTTTGATCTTAGAACTTTGATGATTGGTCATGGATGTTGCTATATCATGTTACATATTGATCTTGCATGTGATGTATGTTTGAATACTTAGGTTGGTGTAAATAGTTCTACATGGGTATGGCTATGGGTGGTAGAATTTTAAGCTTCTGTGTTTTAATTTTCGGGAACATTCTATAGGGAATCTAAACAAATGGTTAACATAACAAATGTAGATTTATGTCTCATGGATTTTTAGCCACTGGAAGCATTTAATTTAGAGTTCATATGAGGTAGATATGGTCCGATTAGTAAACAAAAGTCAGAAAATGGTTAATTAGAGAAGAATATGTTAGGATAGCTTCGGTGTTTTAATTTCTGGGAACAATCTATAAGGAATAAAAATAAATGGTTAACATAAGAAATATAGATATATGTGTCACGGATTTTTATCCACTGGAATCATTCAATTTAGAGTTCCTATGAGGTAGATATGTTCCAATTAGTAAACAAAGGTCAGAAAATGGTTAATCAGGGAAGAATATGTTAGGATAGCTTCGGTGTTTTAATTTTTGAGAAAATTATATAAGGAATTAAAATAAATGGTTAACAAATGAATTATATATTTATGTGTTACGGATCTTTAGCCATTGGAATCACTTAATTTTGAATTCTTATGTGGGAGATATAGTCAGATTAGTAAGTAAAGGTTAGAACCTGCCCGAGAAGAAATAATATTGAATTTAAGGGAGTATTAACACCTAGATATATTACTATTTTGCTGCTATGATTAACATAATAGTTTTAGATAATTTTCTGAGCTTTCCATAGACACCAAGATCACCTCAATCGAAGTTAAAATGAGGGTGTTATGCTCTGATTAGTGAGTAAAGCTCACAGAACACGGCCAGGCTGTGTTCTGGGTGCTTCAAGCATGGGTTAGCCGTGTTCGGGGCTGTTTTTTAATACATTTGAAGTATTTTTAAAGTATGGCCTTGTCTTGGAACATGGTCAGACCGTGTTGGAAGCTGGTGAAGCCTATTTTCAACATTTTTCTACCCTAGATGAACCTCTTTAACTATAGGGTAATAGTATAAATCAAATTGGAGAAAAATGCTCTACAAATTTATAAGAACATGTGTTAGAAATGATATAAATAAGAAGAAATTGACTAAAGGCCAAGCATAAAGAAAATGAAGAGATGAAATTAATATTTAAAAAAGAAGACGAATCTTATAAATGAAAATAATAAATGACTAGTATATGCCATAGCCATTGCCATTGTATGAACTTCTTACCATCTTAAGTGTGAAATTCTGACATGGAAATATTTTATAAAGTGATATTTGAAATGGTTATGTTCATGGCATGATTAGCAATGATTTTTGGTAATAGTTATATTTTGATGAACATACTTGTTATTGAAAGCATATTTTTGGCTATCATTGTTAAAAGAAAATAAATGAGCACGGTCACATGGCAATCCGTGTGGTGCACCAGTATGGGACGCCCTACCAACGGTTATGATTATGATTATGAGAAAAGAAAGAGAAAGTGTGCCATGTCGGATGGAGCGAGAAAAGCCCGTACCGGAGAGTAGATGATACTCACCCTGACCGGAGTAGCTTGAAATGAGAATAAGTTGATGGCTATCATATGATATTCTGAAAATAGTTAATCCTGTCATACATATCATTCCTGTATGATTCTTATGTGCATAGATATAATGCATTCATATGACCAAAGATATTTTCTGTAGTTTATACAGCTGAACATGACGTGATGAGCTATATTGATGATGATTTATTGTTGAACTTACTGGGATTTAATTCTCACTATATTTCCATATCATGTTCAGAAAATTAGTTATGCAGATTTTCTATAGCTTTGGCTTTTAGTGTACGTTGGATCGAGTTATTCTATGATGGGCGGATCCTAAATAAAATGTTTGTGGGCGAGTTGGCACAGATCCTGGTGAAGTTGCAACCACCCGCACCCGAATCTCCGGAATTGGTCAACCAGAATAAATAAGATGTAGATATTTATGTGTTTGAAATGTTGTATGTACGTTTTGATTAATGATGTGTATGTGAACTTTATATTGTATAATAATAAATAAAAGAAAAAAAAAGTTGTTACATAGACTCTTTGAAAACTTGAACAAAGTAGGCACAGTAATACATTGCCTAGCCTTGCCATTAAGATTGAATAATGTGGATATAGACTTTCTTGCATCAATGATCACGAAGTGCCTATTAGATTCTTCTTATGTTATCTAATTCTAAGAAATTTAATTGGACAAAAATTTGACTTAACTATGGGTACAATTGATGTTTATTGTTGATCGACAAGTGAAGAACTTATGGATGAAAGAAATCCCTATGGTTAAGTTATATGGTAAAATCACTCACGTGAAGAGACATATTAAAAAGTAAAGATGATATACAGAAAAGATATCCCTAATTATTTGAGTAATAAGGTTGGTAACTCTGAATTATGCCTTGATTTCATTCCCTACATGTGGTAGGATGGGTTGAAATTCCGGGACCGAATTTCTTAAGGGGGAAGAATGTAACGTCCCGTAATTTTTATTTTTAAATAATAATGTTTTGCTATAAATAAATATATTTTTATTTGCTTTAAAAGGATTATGTTCTGCTAAAAGAAAGTATACTTTGAATTAAAGTAATTATTGTTTTACTTAAAATAATTATATTGGCCTTTAATAAATTTTTGTTGTATTTTTAAAAATATTCTTTTTTTATTATGTATAAAGATATTTATTTTGAAAAATGTTTTATTAATATTTTTATAAAAAAATCATGATTTAAGAGTTCAACTAAAGTTTTATGAGAATGTCAATTTTTAGAAATTTTTGGGATGTTTTAGGATGAAAAACGATATTTATATAAATATATATGAAATAAAATGAAAATAAATCTAAATATTTAATTATTAAATAATAATAAAATAAAAATAATAATAAAAGGGAAAGGAGAATGTGGAAGGGAGACAGAAAACTGAGAAGAGAATGAATAGTAAAATAGTATGAATAGTATCTCTATATTTTCTCTCTAGATCTGAATTATCTATAGGCCTCTGATCTCTAAACTAAGGATACCACTGGATTCAAGATGGAGAATAATACGATTTTGACAGAACAATTTCTCAAATCAACCGTAGAATCGCCGTAGATCGGAAGTAGAAAATCTCATAAAAATGTAAACTTTGAAACTTTTACTTAGAGACCTTAAATTGGAAATCTGACACTGTAGATGAATTCAAGAGCTAGATAAACCTTAAGATATGAAATTTTTCAGTTATCTAAAAACTTTTTATTCTTGGTGAATGGTATTTTTCAACGATGAATAGTATTTTTTGACTATGAATAGTGACTAAGTTTTCGGAGTCATTTTCTTGATTTTTGGACTATCCAGACACATTTTTTAAATTTGTTTAGTCAAATGTGGATTGGAAAAGTGTATTTTGGGGCTGTCCAATCTGGATCCCTTACCCAGTGAGTAAAAGATTCTTTCTATGACTTTCCATATACTTTTCTTGATCTTTAAGCATGTGTTTAATTATGTTTATGAGATATTTACACTTTTAAATGTTTTTGAAATGCATTAAAATTATCTGAATTGCTTATAATTTGAATATAGTTCAAGAAGAGTATAGTTCGGAAAATTGATTTCTGAGCTCATGGTATATTTGATTTCACATGTATTTCTCATTAAATGATAAAGTGAATATTTATGCATGTGGCATTTATTTGTAAAACTATGAAGTTACTGATTATGATTGAATGGCAAGCGTAAAGCTCATGGCGAGTTGCTTGATAATTTTACATTACATTTGATGAATATGCATTTATATATATGTATTTATATGTATGGATGAATATCGACGAGTTCTGTGGGTTGTGACAGTACCAAATAGCGGACGCCCTATTATCCTGAGTGAGCTGAGGGAGGGCCGCTCCAACCAGATGACAATGGTAATGTGAGGAGGCAGATGGGTGATAGACTCACATTCCCATATCACTATTGTGATTGTAGTCGATTAGTCACTATGCGTATAGCAAATGAGTGTGTGGGTTGACCATATCACCGAATGAGACAGGTCATTTTAAATTGGGTTGACCAGATCGCCAAATGAGGCAGGTCATTTTAAAAGTTTATAACTTTATCTCAAAAGTTTATTATTTTACTATAGTTTTTACAGCTGAACATAACAACATTTCTTTAATGATTATACTGTGCTGAATATGGTTTGGATATCTGAATATCCTTTTATTTGAAAATATTTGAAATACGGGTCCCATATGGATGTACTTCTGAACTGTATTTTCTAAGTGACAAATTTTAAAACATGAGTACATCCATATGCTGACCTAAGAGGTCATAGGAGGTATTATCTGCTCACTGAGTTTTCAAACTCACTACACGTTCCACATTTTTCAGATAAGAATACAGAGTCTGATCCTATAGATAGGTGATCAGTTAGGTGACATATTCTCTAGGTGAGTTTACGTTGCTTTCAAAGCTCACAGTTTTGAATTATACTGTGTTTGTATTCTACAGTGTGCTCTAAACGCTACAGGCAGGATCCTTGCTTCTGTTGTTACTTTGACATTTATAACTTGGTCTGTATAATGTATATACATGAGAGAACCTATATGTATCTATTTCTACGACAAAGAATAGTGTTATACATGTTAAGAAAAATATTTGATTGCAGAAAAAAAAATGTTTGTTTCACATGATCGAAAATTCAGGCATTACGCATAGAACAACCACAACATACTCAAGACATTATAAGATCGATTCAGATAACTATCCACCCACTGGCCATCTAGGATCGACCTTCTCTACTACCAATTAAATAACAACTCCATTTTTTTCTTACATATATACATACATACATATTTTAAAATTCCATGAAGTCATTACATTTTTACTTCTAACTATTTAACTCATAAGAAAATTCAATTAATTTCATCAAGCATAATTAAGATTTACACATCATTAATTAACAACATCCATACACAAACAAAACACAAATATGTATACATCTTATTCATCCATATTGACTAATTCTGGGGATACGAGTATGGGTGGTAGCACCTTCACCGAAATCTTAACCAACTTGACCTAACGTACGCTTAAAGCCGGTAATAGACAATATCTGCATATCTAGTTCTCCGAACATGATATGAAAATATAGTGAGAATTAAATTCCAGTAGGTTCCATAATAAATCAAAATTATCATTAATATAGATTGTCATGTCATGTTCATCTGTATAAGCTACAACAAATATCTTAAGTCACATGAATGCACTTTATCTATACACATGAAAATCATATAGAAATGACATGTATGGCATGAATAACTATTTTCATAATATCATATGATGACTATCAACTTATGTTCATATCAAGCTACCCCGGTGAGGGTGAGTACTTTCTACTCTTCGATACGGGCTTTTCTCGCTTCGTCCGACATGGCACACTTTCTCTTTCTTTCCTCATTAACATAATCATAGCCGTAAGTAGGGCGTCTCCTACTAGTGCACAACATGGACTGCAATGTGACCGTGTTTGTCTCTTTTCTTTTCTTTTCATGTTAATAGCCAAAAATATGATTTCAATAACAAGTATGTTCATTATAGTCACATGCCATAATTTATCATCAGAGCATAATCGTTACCAAAAATTGTTGGTAAAATACAATCTTACCATGAACATAATCATTTTCAAATATCACTTTAAAAAATATTTCTATGTCAAAATTACACACTTAAAATGGTAAGGAGTTCATAAAATGGCAATGGTTATAACATACACTAGTCATTTATTATTTTCATTTATAAGAATCTTCTTTTTTAAATATTATTTTCCTCTCTCACTTAACAGAGTATAACACCCTCATTTTAAATCCGACTAAGGTGATCTTGGTGTCAATTGAAAGATAAGACAATCCTATAAAACCCTTATGTTGAACATTTTAGTGAAATCCTAAGTAATCATAGTGTTACTACTCCCTCAAATTCAATGTTATTTCTTCTCATGTAGGTTCAAACCTCTACTTACTAATTTGATTATATCTCCCTCTTACGAACTCCGATTGAGGTGATTTCAAATCCTATAAAAAACTAAGATACTTATATAAAACTTTTATAATTATTATTTCTTCAAAACCCTTACTAATTATTCATAGAAAATCGAAAACAAAAACGCTTACATTTACCACCATGGATTCTAGACTAATTTTGACCTTTACTAATTAATCAGTCATATCTCCCTCATATGGACTCCAAATTAAGTGATTCTAAAGCCTATAGTTCCGTGATACATATATCTATATTTATTATGTTAAACATTTCCTTTAATACCCTATAGATTTTGCCCAAACATTCAAACACAAAAGCATACTTAACAGATTCTTCCCTGGTTAGCTAGTTTCTAACCTCTGCTTACTAATTTGACCATATCTCCCTTATATTGATTCCAATTTGAAAGATTCTAGTGTATAAAAGACATATATCTATATTTATTATGTTAAGCATATCGTTTAATGCCTTAGAGATTTATCCCTAAAATTCAAACACAAAAGCATACCTAACAAATTCTTCCCTGGTTAATCATTTTCTAACCATTGCATAATAATCAGACAATATCTCCCTCATCTGGACTCCAAATTAAGTGATTGTAGTGGTTAAAAATTCGTTAGACATAGATCTACAATTACATGTTAACCATTTCTTCTCAGAATTTCAAAAATAAAAGTTTCCCTAGTTACTCTGAAATCTAGTTTCCTAACCAAACATTTCCTAAGGTTTTAGTTCATCATTATATTACATCCTCTTCATTTTTCTTCATAATTTACATCTAATCATATTCTATCAATTTTTCACCATATTCAAATATACAAAATAGCAATATAAAAATACTAAAATTTTACCACCCATAGCTATACCTATGCAGAACTTTTCACACCAACCGAAATGTTCAAAACATTCAACATATCCAAGATAACATGTAACATGATATAGCAACATCCATGACCAATCATCAAAGTAGAAAATATTGTAAATTTCATCAAAGTTCTAAGATCAAAATCACATATAAATGTTACAAATTTCAAAACTTTCCTTCAAAAAGCGATATTGTTAAACCTACCTAAAGATCTCCCTAGCTCACTTAATGAATTCTTTTTCTTGTTTCGTCTTGAAGGAAGTAGCAAGATTCCTCTCTTCCCTTAGCTTTTCTAGTAGCTTGAGTACTTAGTCCTCTAGACTTCTCCTTCCTCTTCCTCCATCTCTTCTCCTTTCTTTCTCTCCTTTCCTCACTCAACCTTGCTTATGTTTTTGCCTCTCCCTAACTTAGACAAAATTATAATGTTATAAGGGTGGGTTTTGCCTAAATAAAATATTAAGTGGTTCACCTTTCATAATCATGGGTCTACCTTATCATAATTAGGATGCACTTTGTTATTTTTTGGGGAAAGACAACTTATGTTCTTGTCTTCCTCTCCCTTAGTCAAGATATGCATAGCAAAAGGAGATTTGTATTTTGAAAATTATGATAAAGTTTTCTTAAGACAAGGGACAAGGTCCCTTTGATTTAGGGATTATTTTTCTTTTTCTTTTGTCCTACTCAAGTATGATAGGTTTTCCTTTCCTAGTGGCAAATTTTCATCCCTTGAACCTCCCTTGCTTGGCTAAAATTATTTATGTAGAATAAGGATGTTTTGTCATAATTCCATGTATTATTACCTACTTGTTGAAATTATGAATGTAAGATATAGATGTTTTGTCCTAATGCAATGTGACCTAATCTTGATTATTATTACACTACCATATCCTCACATGGTTCTTATTTTTCTCTCTTATATTTTTGCTCATTCTTACCCATTTTCTTTGCTTTGGCTGAAATTTTACCTTTCATGGAGGGCTTGGTCACATTTTCATGGTTTGTGGGTTATCTTTCCAATTTCTATATCCTAGTCCAACTCTATGCTTTATTTCTTGCTTGGGCTATCCTATTGGCTTGCTAGAAACTCATGTGACGTGAAAAATGTAACCTCATTGATTTTTTCCTTATGTTACTTGATAACTTCAATTTACTGCAATCTTTGAATGCTTTTCAAGTGTGTTTATTGCGCTATTTTGATTATTAAGCACCCTTATTCCCGGATCTAACTAAATATGATGACTTCCTTAGATGCAATATCATCCACCCTGTGTGCTGTAGCAATGTAGTGTGCATATGTGGTAATCTTGGCGGCAAACAAGTGATATTGAGTAAAGCTGCTCCTTTTTCCTGCAAGGCACTGATTTTGTTTTACTTGGCGCAGATAGCAAAGGAGCAGAGCTGCGCAGCAGGTGCAGCACCCACCTAGTAGGAGAAAGCAGCAACCAACTGACATTGCAAGCTGCTGGTTGGGCTGATGCAGAAAGGCCTCCACTACTGAAAGTGGAGGGAAAAAGCTGGCACAAGGACGCTAACTGCAGAGCAGGGGGAATGTCAGTAAAATTCAGGCAGTTGACTGGGACCACAAGGCTGAACCATAAAAAGAGACAGAGGGGGAGATGAGGAGATATGCACGAGAGAGGGGGTGTAGAGAAAAGAAGCCACAGGTTGCATAGGAGGGCACTGGAGCACCGGATAGTGGAATTTTTCCAGATTTACATTTTTATTCTTGTTGTGTTTTCTTCCGTCTTTATCAACAACTGCTTGTGTATCTTCATACAAATCGCTTGGGATGCATACCAGTAATTTTGGAAAATCTGTAATCAGTGTAACCATGAGGCTTGGCTAGTTTCCAGCTAGGGTTACAATAGGGTTGTAATGAACTTGAGCACATTTTTAGTATAACACATTTCGCTGCAGCATTGTTTTTACATTCAACTGTATTTATATTTTAAATTCCCCTAATAATGGAAGTTAGTAGAGGTAGACTGAGGCCAATATTCAACCGGGAGGGGAATGGAGGCTGGAAAAATAGTTAAATATATGGGGATAGCCAATATAGGAATATATGGTCCCCCATCACCCCAACAGTGGAGCCTTATGCACAACTCAGGGGTGAAGACTGATGCAGGAATACAGGTCTAAACCTCAGAATTGCAAAGAATGGAAGTCTGGGAAGACTCCATTTAAGACTGAACTGGGCACCTGGGACAATTGCTGCAGCAATTCCTGGAGCAAATATGAGTGCAACAGCTCATGGCAACCCTGATCAACCCTAGACCACCCAATACCATTTTCTTTACACCCTAGTACTTCTCACCTTAGTTATAGTTGCATGTGATTGATCTACCCTTATTTTACCTTGTGACCCATTTTATTTTGCTACAGCATTTCACACAGCAGAACTCGATATAATAGTTTTAGTTCACTCCTCGTGGGACGATACTCACTCATCACTTTATTACTTGGTCACGACACGTGCACTTGCGTTCGGACATTGTATTCATCTTTGCATGAAACACCAATAAGTGTTTATACTAATTGGAATTTATTTCTTTCAGAAAGGAGAAAGCATATTGGATATCAATGGAGGATTAAATTATTTTACAATTTTACTCAAATCAAACAAGATCTTAGGATGGTTAAAATGGCATTTATGTAATTTAATTGAAATGGCATTTATGTAATTTCATTGAGATGGCATTTATGTAATTTCATTGAGATGGAAATTTTGTAAATACTCTAGGATGGAAGTTTTGTAAATACATTAGGATGGCATTTTTGTAATTAATGGAGGATGGAAAAATTGTAATTTAGGGGTGGTAGGTAGGAAAAATAATGATAAATTAAGAGGCAGAAGGGGGAAGTGTCGGCAAGAATTTTTGGTAAGGAAAGAGAAAGAAAGGAAAGAGGAGGAAAAGAAAGAAGAAGAAAAAGAAGAGAAAGAGGAAGAAGAAGGAAAAGGAAAAGGAAGAGGAAAGGGAAATCAAGGTCAATTCCTTGGTTGTCTCTCTAATTTCATAATCATTTCTTAAGGAATATCCTAATTCACAGTATGGATGTAGGATTTTATTTTGTGTGGAAGGAATCAAGCACGTAAGTTTAAGGATTTATCTGAGGTAGGTTTAACATCCACTCATAAATTTTGTATAAAATTATATATATATATATATATATATATATATATATATATATATATATATACTTTTTAGATGTGATTTTGGATAACATGTGGTCTGAGTATTTATATGAAATTTTGTTTTGGATGTTTGGACATGCATATGGGTGCATGGGATTGTATAAAAGAAAATCAAAGAAGTTAGATTTAGCTGAATTTCGAAATAATTGGGAAGCTTCTGTTTTTGGAATTCTGGGAAAATTCAGCAAGAATTTTAAATAAATAGTCAACTTATGAATTTTAGATATATGTCTCACGGATATATCGGCTTTGGAAGTACTTAATTTGGAGTCCATAAGAGGGAGATATGACTGATTAATTGAGTAGAGATCAGAATCCAAGATAGTAAAAGTAAGCTTTTTTGTTTTAATTTTCTGGGATTAATCTGTAAAGAATCTGAAGAAATAATAAACACGAAAGTTGTAAGTAATTGTCTTAGATTTTTATTGGCTTTAAAATCACCTCAAGCAGAGTTCGTATGACGGAGATAAGGTTGAATAAATGAGGAAAGGTCTCAGAACACGTCCAGGCCGTGTTTTGGGTTATTTCAGCACAGGTAAGCCATGTTAGAGGCTGAATTACCATATTTTTCACTGTTTTCTACCTAAAAATAGTTGTTTGTTGAAATATTTTTAGGAAACAAATGTCCAAGAAAAATACCTTTATAATGATTATTTTAGTATCATAAATTACCCTTTTCTTTATTTGATTCAAAATTAATTATATTGGACATTTGGTATGTGATGAATAATTATTAATTATTGGATATGAAAATGATGCATGTCATATTATAAATGAGATTGAATGGCAAGCGTAAAGCTCATGGGAAGTTGCTTGAAAATGGCAAGCGTAAAGCTCATGGAGTGTTGCTTGATATTTATATATTGCATTTGATAAATATGCATATATATATATATATATATATATATATATATATATATATCTGTGTGTGTGTGTGTGTGTGTGTGTGTGTGTGTGTGTATTTATATGTATGGATGAATATCGACGACTTGTATGGCTTGAAACGGTACTGAGTAGGGGATGCCCTATTAGCTTGAGTGAGCCAAGGGAAAGTCACTCCAACCGGGTGACAGTGGTAATGTGAGAGGGCAAGAGGGTGATATACTTACATTCCCTTATCACTTATTGTGACTGTAGTCGATCGGTCACTATGCGTATAGCAAATGAGTAAATTAAAAGCCGTGATATGGCTGAGCATTATAAAAAAATGGATTTTCAGTGCATATATAATATGATAATTATGCATAAACAAAAGTTATGATTTTATCTCAAAATCTTGATATTTCTCTATAGCTTATATAGCTGAACATAACTCATATTTTCTCAACATATTTTTTTTATGTTAAGTCTACTAGGAACCTCTGTTCTCACTATTATTATGGTGTTATGTTCAGATAAAAAGAAATGAGAAATGACAAGGAATGGCATTACAAACGAAGATCTCAAAGTCAACACCACCTCCTCACCCTTTGTGTTTCAAAGGTGGAGTGCTCAATTGGAACTCTCGTTTATATACTAAAATGTTGTATTGTATAATTATTACATGTCTGAGGTTTGTAACTTATATATATATATATATATATATATATATATATATATATATATATATATATATATATATATATTGTGTTTTTACATATGGCAGATTTAATATGCGAAATGTGAAAAAAAGTAAATAAATAAAAATAAAAGTAAATCGGATCCTATAAAGTTGCTATAATAATAATAATAAGTGAAAGTAAAAATCGGACGTTACAAAGTTAGTATCAGAGCAGTCGATCTTAGGTGACCATGTAGGTGGTCACCTAGATTAACTTAGAGGAGTCTTGAATAGTTATGTGGAAATGTTTTGTAAGGTAGCGAATAAATTCAGTAGGAAAGTACTAGTATTTCCTATTTATAGTCTTGTGTGGAGTGATAACTACTATAAATAAAAATAAAAGTAAATCAGATCCTATAAAGTTGCTATAATATTAATAATAAGTGAAAGTAAAAACTGGACGTTACAAAGTTGGTATTAGAGCGGTCGATCTTAGGTGACTATAGGGTAGGTGGTCACCTAAATTAGCTTAGAGGAGTCTTGAATAGTTATGTGGAAATGTTGTGTAAGATAGCAAATAAATTCAATAGGAAAGTACTAGTATTTCCTATTTATAGTCTTGTGTGGAGTGATAACTACTGTAAAATTTTGAACTGTTGTTGAGTTTGATCCCTCAATAGTGACTAATATTTTGCTTTACTAATATAGTGAGTTATGGCACCATCAAGAAGGAATCTGCCAGGCAGCGCAGATTCTACCTTAAATAACATAGCCGCAGATATTCAAGCTCAGGCAGCTGCTACAAATCAGATTCTGCAGCACCTTCAGAATATTAATAATAATGACGAAGCTAGGGAAATGAAGGAAACTGAAATGGAAATAGAACTGGGAATGGTAATGGATGGTCTGAATTTATGGGAATGTAGCCTCCGTCTTTTGTGGGTGCATATGATCCCATAGTTGCTGAGAGATGGTTGACAGAACTCGAGAAGATTTTTGAAGTTCTAAATTGTTCTGATGAGCAAAAGGTCAATTTTGGGACATATATGCTAAAGGAAGAAGCTGAATACTGGTGGAGAGGAGCCAGAGAGTTACTGGTACATTAAGACAGGGAAATTACATGGCACTTGTTTTGAGAGACTTTTCTGAACAAATATTTTTCTAATAATGTGAGAGCTGAGAAAGAGTTTGAGTTTCTTCAGCTTAGATAGGGATATCTTAATCACGAAAAATAGTTGAAGATTCTCTAAGATTGAATCGATTAATGGGCACGAGAAAATTGATTAATTGCATTCCATGGTTGGCATAAAGCTTAATGGACCTAGGTTAAGCTAAGAACCACGAAAGTAAGTAATTTGATTAACCTAGGTATGATTGGTAATGCTTAAAAGAGATTGATAATTAATTGAGGCTAAACCATCCCCAGTAATCTAGATAATTGCAATTAGAGGTAAATATCAGTTATTAAGTATCACAAGTGTGGTGAACCCTAACCCTAGGCTTTGCTAAATTGATTATTTTTATCTATTTAATTACAATATTTTTCCATCGAATTGTATCAATTTAGATAGCACCTTTTTGTGAAATTCTAGTAATTGGCATTGTTCTCTGTGGGATACGACCGTACTTGCCGCACTAGCTACAGCTACGCCGTGCACTTGCGGTATTTGGTAAAACATACACAACAAGTTTTTGGCGCCGTTGCCGGGGAACAAAGCCAATATTAGATATTTTACGAAATAGCTAAACCAAATCATTTTCTTTTTATTTTTTAGCATAATTTTCATTTGCTTATGTTTGCTTCTTTTCTTCCTTTATAGGTGTGTTTCTCTTTTAAGCGAAGAGAATGTGAGATTGTTGCTGAATTTGACCCGAAAATTGAACGCATACTTCGAAGGATAAGAAGAAGACAACAGCAAGAGAATTCTGCAGCTACTATAGGGGAAAGAGATAACCGATCTCTGAAGGACTTTACTGCCCCGGACACTCATGGCCTGAATCCCAGCATAGTTAGGCCAGTTGTTGAAGCTAACAATTTCGAGCTGAAGCCATTTCTCTTGCAGATGGTTCAGCAGAATCAGTTTGGAGGGTCGCCTACTGAAAACCCTAATCTCCATCTTTTAGTGTTTTTGGAGTACTGTGACACCCTGAAGTTGAATGGGATCTCCTCAGATGCTATCAGGTTGAGATTGTTCCCTTTCTCTTTGAGGGACAAGGCCCGTGCATGGTTGCACTCTCTTCCATCAGGGTCCATTACCACTTGGCAACAGCTTTTTCAAGCTTTCCTTGCCAAGTACTTCCCACCGAGCAAGAAAGCCTACCTGAGGAATCAGATCACTACTTTTGCTCAGAAGGATGGGGAATCTTTATATGAGGCTTGGGAGAGATTCAAAGAGCTCCTTAGGATATGCCCACACCATGGGCTGGAGAAGTGGCTGATAGTCCATAAATTCTACAATGGACTGATTTACAGCACCCGTATGTCTGTGGATGCTGCAGCTGGAGGAGCACTTATGAACAAGACAGTTGATGAGGCTTATGAATTGATTGAAGACATGGCTCAGAACCACTATTCTTGGTCTAGTGAGAGCCAGCCTAGAAAATCAACAGGTATGTATGAAGTAGATACATTCAATCATCTAACTTCTAAAGTTGATGCTTTATTTCAGAAGTTGGATAAGCTCAGCATCAATGCTGTTGGTTCTCCTTCTTCATCTTCATCTTGTGAGATTTGTGGAGGTGTTGGTCATGTGGCCAACGAGTGTCAGCTTGGAAGTTCTACAGTCAGGATTGTGGGCAGGTTTATTTTGTGAACAATCAAAGAAATAATCCATACAGTAATACTTACAATCCAGGCTGGACAAATCACTCGAACCTTTCTTATAAGCCAAATGTTGGTCAGCAGCCTCAGAATAACTTCAGGCAACCTCCAGTCTTTCAGAATCCAAGGCCATTCAATCCTCTTCCTCCTCAACCAAAATCAAATTTGGAGGCTCTAATAGAGAATTTCATCTCCACACAGAGTAAGCAAAATGAAGAATTTAGAGCCCAAAATCATTCTATGAATGAAGTAATTAAGGACTTGGCTTCTAAAGTTGACTCACTTGCTATGCATAACAAGATGCTGGAGACTCAAATAGTACAGCAAGCGAGCTTTTCAACCAAAATTTTTGGTAAGTTCCCTGGTCAGCCTGAGAATCCTAGAGAACACTGTAAAGCTATCACTTTGAGAAGTGGTAAGAAATTAGGTGAATCAGAGAAAAAGGAGGATGCTAAAGAAGATGAGAAGAGGGATATGCCTAAGCCAGTAAATGAAGAAGAGTAAGTTAGTGGAAGGAAGGAAGAAAAAGAGCCTAATTATGTGGCTCTTGAACCATACAAGCCACCAGTTCCTTTCCCTCAGAGACTAGCTAAGGCCAAGTTAGAAAAGTAGTATGGAAAATTTCTAGATGTGCTGAAAAAGCTGCACATCAATATTCTATTCTTGGAAGCTATCTCTCAGATGCCTTCATATGCAAAATTTCTAAAGGAAATCCTCTCGAATAAAAGGAAGATTGAGGAGTATGCCAGTGTGGCATTAACTGAAGAATACAGTGCTTTGATCCAAAACAAACTGCCTCCCAAACTCAAGGACCCTAGAAGCTTCTCTATACCTTGTTCTATAGGAGATGTGCAAATCACTAAAGCTTTATGCGATCTCAAAGTAAGTGTAAGTCTTATGCCATTGTCCATATGCAAGAAGCTCCAGATGGGAGATTTAAAGCCTACCACTATTTCGCTCCAGTTAGCGGACCGATTCGTCACTCACCCGGTAAGTATATTAGAGGATATTCCTCTAAAGGTAGGCAAGTTTTTCATACCCATTGATTTTGTTGTATTAGAGATGGAGGAAGATAGCCAAATCCCTATCATTTTGGGAAGGCCTTTCCTAGCCACTGCAGGTGCTATTATAAACGTTAAAGATGGAAAGCTTTCCTTGAATGTAGGGGATGAAAAGATTAAGTTTAATCTTAATGATGCAATGAAATGTCCATCCTTAGGTGATACTTGTTGCATGGTTGATGTAATTGAACAAAATATTGTTGATAATGCAATGAGTTTATGCCCTACTAATCCACTTGAACTTTGCCTTGTGGATAGTTCTGTTTCTTGTGCTGAACAGGTAGAAGCTAATGCATATACTAGATTGCTTGATGAGTGTCCCATGCTCACCTCAGAAGTAAAATCTGAAAAGTTAGAACTGGACCATAATAAAAAAATCAGCTAATATTAAGGAAAGCAAAGTACCTAAGGTAGAACTCAAACCTCTTCCCTCAAATCTAAGGTATGAATTTCTAGACCCTAACTCTTCATATCCAGTCATAGTGAATGCTTATCAGAATGTCGAAGAAATTGGTAAGTTGCTTGATGTACTCAGAAATTTTAAGAAAGTGATTGGATATAGTATTGATGATATAAAAGGGATTAGTCCATCTATTTGTATGCATCGTATTATAGTTGACAATGATCATAAACCTTCCAGGGAACACCAGAGGAGACTCAACCTAAACATGAAAGAGGTAGTCAAGAAGGAAGTACTTAAATTGCTTGATGCAGGTATTATCTATCCTATCTCAAATAGTGAATGGGTAAGTCCAGTCCATGTGGTTCCTAAAACGGGAGGTATGACTGTTGTTAAAAATGATAATGATGAATTGATCCCTACTAGAGCTGTTACGAGATGGTGTATGTGTATTGATTATAGAAAATTGAATAAGGTCACCCGTAAGGATCACTTCCTTTGCCTTTTATTGATCAATTGTTGGAAAGATTGGCTAAACATTCACACTTCTGTTATCTGGATGGATACTCAGGATTCTTTCAAATTCCTATCCATCAAAATGACCAAGAAAAGACCACATTCACATGTCCCTATGGCACCTTTGCATATAGAAGGATGCCATTCGGATTGTGTAACGCACCAGCCACTTTCCAAAGATGTATGATGGCTATTTTCTTTGACTTTATTGAGGAAATAATGGAAATATTTATGGATGACTTTTCTGTCTATGGTACCTCATTTGATGATTGTTTGAATAATTTGACACAGGTACTTAAGAGATCTGAGGAAGTCAACCTGGTACTAAACTGGAAAAAATGCCATTTTATGGTAAGGGAAGGAATAGTTCTTGGACACTTAGTGTCTGAAAGGGGAATAGAGGTGGATAAAGCGAAGATAAAAGCAATTCAAACAATTCCACCACCATCAAACGTTAAGGAAGTGAGGAGTTTTCTTGGGCATGCGGGCTTCTACAAAAGATTCATCCAAGATTTCTCTAAAATCTCTAAACCCTTAACTAATTTACTCATTAAAGATGTCTCGTTCTTATTTGATAATGACTGCTTGCGTGTCTTTTGTAGGTTGAAGGAGGCACTGATATCTGCACCGATCATCCAACCTCCTGATTGGAGCCTTCCCTTCAAGATCATGTGCGATGCAAGTGACTATGTTGTGGGAGCTGTACTTGGGCAAAGGAGGGATAAATAGCCTTATGTCATCTACTATGCTAGTAAGACCCTGGATGAAGCCCAAGTCAACTATTCCACCACTGAAAAGGAGCTCTTGGCAGTAGTGTTTGTGATTGACAAATTTCGACAATATTTGCTGGGATCCAAAGTCATAATGTTCATGGATCATGCTGCCATCAGGTACTTGCTAAGTAAGAAAGATGCCAAGCCAAGACTGATTAGATGGATCCTCTTACTATAGGAGTTTGACCTTGTGATCCAGGATAAGAAAGGAACAGAGAATGTGGTTACAGACCACCTTTCAAGATTTAGGCAAGATCTAATGAGAGATGACAAAGATGAATTGCCTATAGACGATTCCTTTCCTGATGACCAACTCTTGATGGTTACTTATGCCGATGCTCCTTGGTATTCAGACTTCGTGAACTATCTAGCATGCAGAATACTACCTGAGGGGTTGAGCTACCATCAGAGAAAGAAATTTTTCTCTGATATTAAGTCTTATTATTGGGATGATCCATGGTTATACAAATGGTGTGTATATGGCATCTTCCGAAGGTGTATTCCAGAGGAAGAAGTTTATAGTGTTATATTCCATTGCCATAGTTCACCTTGTGGAGGCCATACCAGCATTTCTAAGACTGCAACTAAAATTCTTCAAGCTGGTTTTTATTGACCTAAGCTTTTCAAAGATGTGCACACTTTTGTAAAAGCATGTGACCGGTGTACTTTTGTAAAAGCATATGACCAGTGTCAAAGAGTTGGCAACATATCCAGATAGAATGAGATGCCCCTGAACAGTATTTTAGAAGTTGAAATATTTGACGTTTGGGGCATTGACTTTATGGGTCCTATTCCATCTTCATGTGGGAACAAGTACATTTTAGTGGCTGTGGACTATGTGTCTAAGTGGGTAGAAGCAGTGGCATCCCCCCACCAATGATGCTAGAGTGGTTGCTAAGCTCTTCAATAGGGTACTTCTCCCAAGATTTGGAGTGCCCTGAGTTGTGATAAGTGATAGAGGCTCCTACTTCACTGAGCAACAATTTCAAAATCTCTTGAAGAAATATGGAGTCACTCATAAAATGGCTCTAGCCTACTATCCTTAAACAAGTGGACAAGTGGAAGTATCAAATAGGGAGATCAAAGCAATATTGGAGAAGACCGTTTCGAAGGCAAGAAAAGATTGGTCTCTCAAGCTTGATGATGCATTATGGGCTTACAAGACTGCATATAAAACACCGATAAGGACTATACCTTTTCGGTTGATATATGGGAAACCTTGTCACTTGCCGGTAGAGCTTGAACATAAGGCGTATTGGGCAGTCAAAACAATTAACTTTGACCTGTCAGCTACTGGAAAGAGGAGATGTCTACAATTGAATGAGTTAGATGAGATGAGGCTTGATGCTTATGACAATGCTAAGTTATATAAAGAAATAACAAAAAGATGGCATGATAAGCACATCCTTAGGCGCCAATTTCAAGTAGGAGAGTGGGTCTTGCTATTTAATTCAAGGCTGAGACTCTTTCCCGGGAAGCTCCGTTCTCATTGATCCGGTCTATTCCAAGTAACTCGATTTTTTCCATATAGAGTAGTGGAGGTATAGAGTGAATCTACCGAATCCTTCAAGGTTAATTGGCAACGCCTTAAGCACTTCATGACGGGACAACCGGTTGAAAAGAGAGCCACCCAAGCTCTCTTAGAGCCCCCCTCAATCCATTAATAAGCAAAGGAGTCGAGCTAATGACTTTAAACAAGCGCTATGTGGGAGGCAACCCACATTTTAATTTTTAAAGTCCCCTTTTGTTTCATTTCTAGCTTTAAGTGTTGGTTTTCGTCTTTAATTTAGCTAATTTCTTAGGTTGAAGTTTATTGAGTGTTTTCCTTTGATTTTCAGGTCAATTCCCATGTTTCTAAGGCGATATAAAAGGGTTAGAAGAAAAGCAGCTTAAAGAGAGTCACAAGCTGAGGTAAAATCTGAAGAATTGAAGAATTCCAGCCAGCAACATGGGCTGCCCGTGTCCCCTAACACGGCCATGCTGCAAGCACGGGCCAAACCAAGGAAATTAGTGAAACCCGCCAGGAACACGGGCAGGTCGTGTCTCAGGACACGGCTATGCCCCAAGTAAGGTAAAAAAAATAGGGGTGTTGTAGCATCCAGCCCGAAGCACGGGCTGGCCATGCTGCACAGCACGGCCGTGCTTTAGGCAAAGACCCCCCCTTTTTAACCCAATTTCCCTCATTTTCACCTGTGCCCTTACCCGTGTTTTTCTCCCTTTTCTCGTGCTTCCTCTTCTCTTCTCCCTTCATCTCCTTCGCCAAAACCCACAACCAATTCTCCCCAACCCCCATCCTCTATCCCAAATCCCCTCCTTCCTATCCCTTTCTCTTCCCCAAAGCGCCCTAACCCACTGCATCCCTCACCCATTCCCATCTCTTCGCCATTCGCCGTTACCCCCCTATTTTGCGTGTTTTTTCCCACATTCCCCCTTTCTCCTTCTCCATCTCCCAACCAATCCTGATTACCCCATCACCAAACACCTCCCTCTAGTCTGCGACACCCATATCCATCCCCTGTTCTGCATACCCACACATCCCATTGCTGTGCTGCAACAAGTACTTCTATCCCTTCCATTGTTTTAATTTTTCGAATTAAATTAATTACTTATTGATGCTTGGACTGGTTTCTAGCTCTGCTTAGGATTGCTTCTAGTTTACTTGATTGCTGTTAGCACTTGTTTATACCTCTCATTAAGAATGTTTCTAGTGTTCTGCTATGATTTGGCCTGGTTATTTGCATTGAACTTTATGCCTTGTTCTGTTCTGTTTTACTGTGTTCTGCTCTGATTTGGCCTAATTTAGAATTCTTGGTTCTGCCCTGCTATGCTCTAAACTTTATTGAGCTTGTTAACTTAATTGTTCTGTTCTGCTATATATCTTTTAAGCCACCCATTACTCTGATTTCCCTCGAACTGCTGGCCTTGATTGCTCTAATGCATTAGACTTGCTGGTTGGTTTAACTACGTTATACTCTTTGTTTATCTGCTTTATGTTGTCATGACAATGGTATCTCTGACTCAGTTTGCCCTTTTCTATGTACTACTTGTGATGCTCTGAATTTCCCAATTGTCTCTGCATAATTCTATAATTGCCTCCATTCATTTAAACAACATTTGACTATTACATTGACTGAAATTTGCACTTTTGGCTTTGATATCCCCTGTTTTCTGTTTCCTGCCACATTTGCCCACTTTGAAGTGCACTTGGTTCCTTCTGTTTTTCATTGTAATTTTTATAAATGGGTCCTAAAAGAGCCCGATCAGGATAACCATCCACCCAATCCCATCAAACACGTAGAGGACGAAATCAACCATCGCCCCAGCTTCCACATCAGATTAATGAGTATGGTATTATGTTCGTTGACGATAGTCAATGGACACGATACGATACTCTAGTTAGACAGGGAATATAGAGTACCTGGTACATGGATAAGGATTGTTTGGATAGGCTTGGGTTTTTAAATGATGTCCAATACTTGATTGATCGGATTGGGTGGAACACATTCACCTCACTGAGGTACCTAGTCTATCCTAGACCCACCTTGGAGTTTTTCAACTCCATTAATATAGTCTTGTTTTGAGGCCCCAACGTTAGTCAGGGCCAAGTGAACTTCAGACTATTTAATCGTACCTTCAATCTAACCCTAGCTGAATTTGATGCACTGTTTAGCCTACCTTTAGGAGGTACTAGATTAGTACCCTCTAGTTTTCTTGCTAACATTTTTTGGCACTCAATTGCCATTAAGGGGCAATACAGTGCATCAAGTTCAAAAGCTTCTTTCATCTGCAACCCTACTTTCAGATATTTACAGCATCTTATGGCCCATACTATTTTTGGTAGGGCTGAGAGTGATGGGATTGCAAATCAAAGAGAGCTTTATTTTCTACATGCTATGGTACACGGTACAAAGGTGGATACAGGAGCCTTTATAGCTCATCAGATGGCTAGGGTAGGTGGTGCGATGAATGGGAGGATAGTCATTGAAGGCTTGGTCACTTCTATTGCTAGAGGGTTAGGGTTTGAGGCTCAATTACAGGGGATGCAACTAGTCATAGGCAGCAACAGGATTGATTTGGAATCCTGTTTGAACATAAAACTTGTTGTTAAGAAAAATGCTGAATACTAGTTGTATCTCTGCAGATACACACTCTTCCGCCTCCCCAATCCTACTAGGGAGGGAGTTGAAATTCCTCTAGAGGATGAAGATTTCCTCATAGAGCCACTTATGGCTCTTCTACCCCCACCCCACTCTCATTTTACTGATCATGCAGGTCCATCATTTGCTCCCTTGGAGGATCTGAACTCCATCTCTTCCAGGCTCAGCCGCATTGAAGCTGAGCAACTTTCCCAGAGAGCAACCTTGCATGCCATGCAAGCATCCATCCACAGCTTGCAGGGTATGATGCAGACCTGGTATACTTGGCACCTGGGACAGCACCCCCTCCACCACCACTGGATGACCAGTGAGTACGTAAGTTCTCTCCTCCCTTTTGCCTGGATTTTCTGATATTTATGACATTAAGGACACTGTCTAATTTAAGCATGGGGAGTGTACTTTCATAGCTGATTTTTAGTGCCTGAGTTTATGATCTGCACTGGCCATGTTTATTTGTTGATTTAGCTTCTCTTTGCATGTATATATTGTACATATTGCATTCCTTTTGTCTTGCTGCATCATTACATAGTTACTAATTCCAAGATAGACTGGTGTAGTATAGGCTGATTTTAGCTCATGAACATGTGATGCACAATAGGATATGAAATAGGTAGTTATTATTTTAGTCTTTCTCTTCTAGCATTAAACCTTTAATTTTTTGAAAAATATCTCTCTATTGTGATGTAAATTGTGTACTTAGGCTAATTTTCACACTATGAGAGTGGGAAGGTAGGGAGAGGTAAAAAATAAGGGTATGTGAAACCTAAAAAGTTTTTACTCTGAGTACCTCCTTCAAGGCACCAAAAAGGTCTTAGTATGAGTACCTAGATGCTTTTACCCTAGTGAGATGGAGCATAAAATGCACTCACAGCATATTTCTAAAAAAAAAGAGAAAAAAGAGAAAAGAGAAGATGAGAAATAAAAGAAATGGGTTAAGAAGAATAGAAATAAGGATAAGGCAACATAGGGAGATCTAAAGGATGAGATGGCCTACTTGAGTGTTTGAAAATTGGTCTGATACATACAACCAATGGTAACAATAGAAACAGATATATAATAGAAAAATTTATGGTTTGGTCTTAGAAGGATAGAGACTATTTGATAACTGTCTATTCATATATCTATTGTATGGACACTGACTAAGTAAAAAGTTACTTGTATTGCATTTTTCTATCTTATGGAATTTTGATTGCATCTTTCCCCCTTCCTTCTGATATGACATGCTATTTGCTAGAGGACAAGCAAAAGTTTAAGCATGGGGGAGTTGATAAAGGGGAATTTGAGTGTTTATTGGCTGTATTTTATCCCCTAATTCATAGTAACTTGTGATTATGTCTATGCTTTTGGTTATACTTTGTTCTGAGTACTACTGTGGTTTGTTTTATGGTTGCAAGAGAGCAAAAGAAGCAAGAAAAAAAACCATCATGGAAAGAACCAAAAGGACCTGGGATATGCTAAGGAGGAAGCAAGGAAGCTACACATCAAAAATCATGGAGAAGGCACTTCGGAAGCATGCAGCACGGCCAGGCTGTGCTTAGTGGCCTACAACACAGCCAGGCCGTGCTCTAAGCAAGAGATGCAGGATTTCCCCAGATTCCAGCCCGAAGCACAGCCAGGCCGTGTCCTGGGACAAGGCTGTGCTTCGGGGTCTGTACAGAACGTTAAAATTAGGGTTTTTGGCCGCCAAACAGATACATAGGCATGGGGATGTGCAGCTGAGCAAGGGGACCGTAGGAAACACAAGATAATCACCTTTTAGGCTTAGGAAACACATTTAGACTAGGTTTTTACATAGATTATTGTGGATTTTGGATGCTGTAGAGTAGAATTTACGGTATTCAAGGTTGTAATCCATTGGAATTTTCTACAGACCAGGTTTTATCTTTCTATTTCAGTTTTCTTCTACTACTTCTACTCATTCTCTTTCAATTGTACTCAACTATCATGATTTATTCAATGAAGTTGAATTTGATTCCTGTTTTGATGATGTGTGAGTAAATTTAATCTAGGGTTTCGGTAAACCCAATTGTGATACAATGATACTGTGCTTATGACTTGAATTACGAAGCCCTAATTGTGATCGGTTCTAGATTGATTTGGATTGACTATTATATGCATGAATGAGTTGATAGAATGCCTGATCACCAGTCTATCACGTCTTAGGTATTTAATCGATGAACTGAAAGGTGAAGATTAAAACTGGAACCTAATAGTTAATTAGGGATATCTTAATCACGAAAGTAGTTTAAGATTCTCTAGGATTGAATCGATTAATGGGCACGAGAAAACCGATTAATTGCATTCCATAGTTGGCATAAAGCTTAATGGACCTAGGTTAAGCTAAGAACCACAAAAGTAGGTAATTTGATTAACCTAGGTACAATTGGTAATGCTTGAAAGAGATTGCTAATTAATTGAGGCTAAACCATCCCCAGTAATCTAGATAATTGCAATTAGAGGTAAATATCAGTTGTTGAGTATCACAAGTGTGGTGAACCTTAACCCTAGGCTTTGCTAAATTGATTATTTTTATCTATTTAATTGCGATATTTTCCCATCGAATTGTATCGATTTAGATAGCACCTTTTTGTGAAATTATAGTAATTAGCATTGTTCTCTATGGGATACGACCCGTACTTGCCAGACTAGCTACAGCTACGCCATGCACTTACGGTATTTGGTAAAACATACACAAAAAACCCCTACAGGACGTAAAATAATTACCTCCTCAATGTGTTTAAATTGTCCTGTTGTTTTGAGTGACAGATCCTTTGTAGTGGATCTGATCTGTCTACCTTTGGATGGTATAGATGTCATATTGGAAATGGATTGGTTAAGTCAGAACTGAGTCATCCTGAATTGTTGCAATAAGACTTTTAAGTTCCTCTCGGACCTACTAGAGGACCAAAAGTATAGCATTATTAGTGCTCACCGACTCTATAAGGAGATAAGGGATGCGGATTTGAAATGTGTTTTCTTGTATACTATCAACCCGAGTATAAAACGGGAACTGCTTGAGATTCCAGTAGTCTATGAATTTTCAGAGGTTTTTCCCTATGAGATTTCTGAACCTCCATCGAAGAGAGAAGTGGAATTTTCCATCGATCTAGCACCAGAGGTGAGGCCTATTTCTATCAGTCCTTATAGAATGTCTCTTGTGGAACTGCAAGAGCTTAAGAAGAAAATCGAAGAGCTGTTAAAAAAGAACTTTATCAGACCTAGCGTATCACCTTGGGGAGCACCTGTATTGTTTGTAATGAAGAAAGATGGCAGTTTGAGATTGTGCATTGATTACAGGCAATTGAATAAGGCGACCATTAAGAATAAGTATCCATTGCCCAGAATAGACGATCTATTATATCAATTAAAAGGAGCTACTATTTTCTCTAAGATAGACTTGAGGTTAGGATATCATCAGATCGGAGTTAAAGAGGAAGACATTCCAAAAATAGCTTTCAGAACTCGATATGGACACTACGAATTTTTAGTCATGCCTTTTGAGGTCAAAAATGCACTTGCAGTCTTTATGGACTATATGAATCGCATTTTTAGACCCTACTTGGATCGATTTGTAGTAGTGTTCATAGATGATATTTTAATCTACTCTAAGAGTAAGGAAGAACACAACCAGCATCTCTTATTAGTACTTTAGTCTTGAAGGAAAAGAAACTTTTCGCTAAGTTGGAAAAATGTGAATTTTGGCTGGAAGAAGTGAAGTTTTTGGGTCACGTAATTTCTAAAGATGGTGTGTCGGTGGATCCCAGTAAAACTAAAGTAGTGCTGAAATGGGAGAGGCCAAAAACTATGACTAAAATTAGAAGTTTCTTGGGTTTAGCACGATATTACAGAAGGTTTATACAAGGATTTTCTCAAATAGCTTTGCCTTTGACTCGATTGACCAGAAAAGGAAGTCTATTTAATTGGACTGAGGAATGCGAGAATAGTTTTTAAGAGCTTAAAGTCAAATTGACTTCTCCAGTTGTTCTAGTTGATCCTAACCCTTCTGGATGTTTTGTAGTCTATACGGATGCTTCCAAGAAAGGTTTAGGTTGTGTTTTGATGTAAGAAAGCAGAGTAGTTACTTATACGTCTCGACAATTGAGACCGCATGAAGAGAACTATCCTACTCATGATTTAGAGTTGGTTGCAACAGTTTTTGCCTTGAAGATGTGGAGACACTACTTGTATGGAGTTGTATTTGAAATATATAGTGACCACAAGAGTTTAAAGTATCTCTTTGACAAAAAAGAATTGAATATGAGAAAAAGAAGGTGGATGGAATTCATTAATGATTACAAATTTGAATTAAAGTATCACTTAGGGAAGGAAAATGTAGTAGCTGATGCATTGAGCCAGAAGTTGTTGCATTTAAGTCAAATATTGATAAAAGAAATAGAGCTAATTGAAGAATTTAGAAATTTAAAATTGTTAGTTATAACTATCCTTGGAAGTCTGATTGTTAGTGAATTAAGAATTGAAAGTGATTTGAAGACTTAGATTAAGGAAGCACAGATACATGATCAATTTTTACAAGATCGAAGAGAATAGCCAGACTTTGCAATGTCAGAGGATAAAATTATTATGTACCAGGGCAGAACATGTATACCACAAGGAGAGAACTTGAAGGCTAAAATTCTGGAAGAAGCTCTTAAAAAGTAAGTATACAATCCATCCAGGATCTACAAAAATGTATCAAGAATTGAAAAGATTATACTGGTGGCCAGGAATGAAGAGAGACATTGCTGAATATATGTCTAAGTGTCTAGTTTGTCAAAAGGTGAAGATAGAACATCAAAAACCTTCTAGGATGTTACAACCTTTAGAAATCACTGAGTGGAAATGGGATAGTATATCTATGGATTTTATTGTCAGATTACCTAAGATTCAGACAGGTCATGATGCGATATGGGTAATAGTAGATAGACTAACGAAATCTGCGCACTTTCTACCCATTAAAAAAAATTACTCATTCAATAAGTTGGCCTAGTTGTATATGAAAAAAAATTGTACGGTTGCATGGAATTCCTAATAGTATCATTTCGGATCGAGATCCCCAATTTACTTCTAGATTTTAAAGAGTGTTACAAGAAGCTTTTGGCACTCATTTTTGTTTTAGTACTGCATATCATCCTCAAACAGATGATCAAACAGAGAGAACTATACATACTCTAGAGGATATGCTAAGAGCATGCGTGCTAGAGCAAGGAAAAGGATGGGATGGATATCTATCACTGGCTGAGTTTACGTATAATAACAGTTATCATTCCAGTATTAGAATGGCACCTTATGAAGCTTTGTATGGTAGGAGATGTAAATCGCCTTTATGTTGGAAAGAAGTGGGGAAGAAAATGTTATTGGGGCCCAAGTTAGTGCAACATACTTCTGAGCAAATACAGATAATTCGGGATAAAATGCGAACAGCACAGAGTCGTCAAAAGAGCTATTTCGATAGGAGAAGGAGACCGATACAATTCCAAGAAGGGGAGCATGTGTTCTTGAAATTTTCTCTTACTACCGGAATTGGTCGAGCAATGAAAATTAAGAAATTGAATCCGAGATATTTAGGACCTTATCAAATTCTGAAAAGGATAGGGTCATCAGCGTATCAAATTGCACTTCATCTGCATTTGTCAAATCTGCATGATGTGTTCCATGTTTCTCAACTTCAAAAGTATCTTCCAGATCCGTCGAACATAATTCAAGAAGAAATAATAGTTGTAGATGAGAATCTAACCTACCGACCGAGGCCGATAGTAATTCTGGATAAAAACATGAAACAGTTGAGAAATAAAACCATTCTATTGGTGAAGGTAGGTTGGGAGAGTTTAACAATGGAAGAAGCCATATGGGAAAGGGAAGATGACATGAGACAGAAATATCCACAACTGTTTGAAGACCGGTATACCTTGAATTTTGAGGACAAAATTCTTTTTAGGGGGTAGAACTATAACATTCCCGATTTTTCCTTATGTTACTAATTGGAATTTATTTCTTTCAGAGAGGAGAAAGCATATTGGATCACATGGGAGGATTAAAATATTTTACAATTTTACTCAAATCAAACAAGATTTTAGGATGGTTAAAATGGAATTTATGTAATTTAATTGAAATTGCATTTATGTAATTTCATTGAGATGGAATTTATGTAAATTCCTTGATATGGAAATTTTGTAAATACTCTAGGATGATAGTTTTGTAAATACATTAGGATGGCATTTTTGTAATTAATGGAGGATGGCAAAATTCTAATTTAGGGGTGGTAGGTAGGAAAAATAATGATAAATTAAGAGGGAGAAGGGGGAAGTCTTGGCAAGGATTTTAAGTTAGGAGAAAGAAAGAAAAGAAAGAGGAGGAAAAGAAAGGAGAAAAAAAAGAAGAAAAAGAAGAGAAAGAGGAAGAAGAAGGAAAAGGAAGAGGAAAGGGAAATCAAGGTAAATTTCTTGGTCATCTCTCTAATTTCATCATCATTTCTTAAGGAATATCCTAATTCACGGTATGGATGTAGGATTTTATTTTGTGCGGAAGGAATCAAGCACGCAAGTTTAAGGATTTATCTGAGGTAGGCTTAACATCCACTCATGAATTTTGTATAAAATTATATATATATATATATATATATATATATATATATATATATATATATATATATATATACACTTTTTAGATGTGATTTTGGATAACATGTGGTGATTTTGGATAACATGTGGTCTGGATATTTATATGAAATTCTGTTTTGGATGTTTGGACATGCATATGGGTGCATGGGATTATATAAAAGAAAATCAAATGAGAAGTTAGATTAAGCTGAATTTCGGAATAATTGGGAAGCTTCTGTTTTTAGAATTCTGGGAAAATTCAGCAAGGATTTAAAAGAAATGGTCAATATATGAATTTTAGATATATGTCTCACGGGTCTATAAGCTTTGGAATTACTTAAGTTGGAGTCCATATGAGGGAGATATGGCTGATTAATTGAGCAGAGGTAAGAATTCAAGATAATAAAAATAAGCGTTTTTGTTTTAATTTTCTAGGAATAATCCGTAACGAATCTGAAGAAATAATAAACATGAAAGTTGTAGATAATTGTCTTAGCATTTTATAGGCTTTGAAATCACCTCAAGCAGAGTTCGTATGACGGAGATAATGTTGAATAAATGAGGAAATGTCCCAGAACATGTCCAGGCCGTGTTCTAGGTTATTTCAGCACGAGTAGGCCGTGTTAAAGGCTGGATTATCATATTTTTCACTGTTTTCTACCTGAAAATATTTTTGTTTGTTGAAATATTTTTAGGAAACAAATGTCTAAGAAAAATACCTTTATAATGATGATTTTGGTATCATAAGTTACCCTTTTCTTTATTTGATTCAAAATTAATTATATTGGACATTTGGTATGTGATGAATAATTATTAATTATTGGATATGAAAATGATGTATGTCATATTATAAATGAGATTGAATGGCAAGCGTAAAGCTCATGGCGAGTTGCTTGATATTTATATATTGCATTTGATGAATATGCATTTATATATATATATATATATATATATATATATATATATAGATATATATATATATATATATATATATATATATATGTATATATGTATGTATCTATGAATTTATATGTATGGATGGATATCGACAGATTGTATGGCTTGAGACGGTATCGAGTAGGGAACGCCCTATTAGCCTGAGTGAGTCAAGGGAGGGCCACTCCAACCGGGTAATAGTAGTAATGTGAGGGGGCAAGAGTGTGAGGTACTCACATTCCAAAAGGATTTTCAGTGCATATATAGTATGATAATTATGCATAAACAAAAGTTATGATTTTTCTCTTTAGCTTATACAGCTGAACATAACTCATGTTTTCTCATCATATTTTATTTATGTTAAGTCTACTGCGAACCTTTGTTCTCACTATTATTATGGTGTTATGTTCAAATAAAAAGAAATGAGAAATGACAGGGAATGGCGTTACAAATGAAGATCTCGAACTCTCGTTTATATACTAAAATATTGTATTGTATAATTATTACATGTGTGAGGTTTATAACTTTTATATATATACTTTTATATATATACATATATATATATATATATATATATATATATATATATTGTGTTTTTACATATGGCAGATTTAATATGTGAAATGTGAAAAAAAATAAGTAAATAAATAAAAATAAAAGTAAATCGTATCTTATAAAGTTGTTATAATAATAATAAATGAAAGTAAGAACTAGACGTTACAAAAAAAAACTCTATATGAAGTGTCCATAGGTGAAAGGTCAATGTTTGGGTGGAGATGTTAAACTTAAGAACTCTAGCTCTTGAAGTAGGAAAAATTATCCTAATCCAATCTTCTTGAAATTTTAAGACCTTTACTTACTTACTTTAAATTTATCTTCGTTACCCAATAATTGTGCCTCTCTTTAGTATGTTATTTCAAATTTTTCCTCTATTAGTTTTTTCTCTCTTTACTTATTCCCTTAATATTAGAAACATTTTCTATGCATACAAATAAGGTGAATAATTTCTCAGAATTATATTTTCTTAGATATCTAAAAAATTGTTTAATAAAATTTATTTCTTTAACTAAATATTTATGTACATTTATTAATAGAAGAAACAAAATTATGGATGTTACATGTGGGATGGTTTAGTTAAGTGTCAAGTCCCTTTTAGACAGTTCATAATATGATGTAAAATAAGTTATAGACTGTACACTTTTCTTTATGGCGTGAGAGCCTTTTTGTTATAACTAATGCATATCACGCCTAATTAGTTGCCTATAAGAAAATAAAATTTGACAATACTTGGAATAGCCTGAAGCACTTGTATGCTTATCCAAGAAAGATAACTAACAATATAAGTGAATAGGTAAATTTATGGGCTAGGTAGACATTGTTAGAAATTTACAGATAAGAAAAAAAACAAATAAATAAAATATATAATACTAAAAGGTTCCAGAGGAATATACTATGATGTGGATGTATGAAATATGATGCTAGTTAATAGGTGTTACAAAACATATTTTCATAAAATATTTCATAAACTCCAGGGATTGATATCGAGTCAATATATATAAATTTCAAGGTTTCTTAAATAGAAATTATTGTTAAACGTACTAAGACAAATTTTCCTTTAATCTTGTTGATTTGGCTCCTATGGTTTTCTTTCTAGATGGCATCACCCATTTCTTCCCTTAGCTCAATTTTATGCACCTTTCAAGAGAGATTAAGATAGTTTTAGAGGCGTGAAATGGAGGATAATATAGTTTAGGAGGATGAGACGAAACTAACTTTCCCTTCTCTTCTCTTTCTTCTTTCCTTCCCTTTCTTTCTCTCCATTTCCTTCTTGGCGTCAAGGTTTCCTTCTCTCTTTTCTTCTTTTTTTTCATTCTCTTTTCTTGGCTGAAAATTAGCTCTCCCTTCTCCCTTAGTTGACTTCCTCCTCAAATCACCATAAAAATAATAAAATAATACTTACTTGGTTAATAATTTACCACATCTTCCAAATAAACTCTTTAAATATCCTTTATTTACTAGTTTGTTGTTCTATTACACTCTAAACTTCCATTAGATTAGGCTTTGTTTGACTTTCCTAATTGCTCCAAATACTTTAATTTTCTCTTGGAATGATACTAATTAATTTAAAGTCACAATCGAAAGTATATCTCTTGTTCACTGTCTTATGCCCAATTTTATCCCTAACAACAACAACCAAGCCTTTTTTCACTAGGTGGAATCGACTACATGGATCAAACGCCACTTGTAACATCTCTAATTTTTTTAATATATAAAATAATTGTTAATGGTGAAGGGAAGGAAAGAGAATGACAAGGAACATTGAAGAAACCCAAAAAAATGATAAAGTAATTAAATGGAGAAAAGAAAATCTAGAGAGGAAGAAATTGTAATTCCCTAATTCTTTAGGGCTTGAACTGAACATCGGGAAATGAGATAGGGATATGTTTTGGGTATGGCCCTGAAACCCTTTGGTGTCTTCTTAAAGATGGAATTAAAGCATTTAGAAAATTTAAGGGAAGCCAAATAAGGCCTTAGTCAAGGGGTTAGTCCCAATCTAATGGAGTAGCAATCTTATAATAGTTAGGATTTTAGGGGGTATTAGTTAGGGAAAGATTAGCTTGTTGGAGAATCTTGGATTAAACAAATATTTCTTCTTGACTTGGAGGAAAAGTCGACTAAGCCAAGTGGGAAAATATTCAAGAGGGGCTACAGCACAAGGGAGAAGAGAAAGAGAGAGGAGCCGAGAGAAGAAGAAGAAAGAGATGAGAGAGAAAGGTCAAGAGAAGGAATCTAAGGTAATTTTTATGCATCTAAGCCTTCAATATTCTCTCATCATAATGGTTAAACTTCTCAAACCTTGTTTTGATGGTGAAACATGCAGAAATTTGAGGAGAGAAGGAAGAGCTCAAGCAAGTAGGAGAGAAGAAATCTAAGAGAGGAAAAATATGTGGTTTTAACATTAACCATTCCATGGAATTTCATGTATTTTGAATGATCAAAAAGGGGTTTCAAATATCCTTTTTTTTATGATTCATGATGAATATTTATGCTTAGCCATGAAGAGTGAGAGTTTAGATGCATAGATCATACATGTTTTTGCTTAAACTAGCTTGAAAAGGGTGAAAATCCAATGCTTTGAATTGTTGGTTCTAGGTGTTATAATTTATGTCAAATTTAAAAATCTATTTAACATATGAGTTGTATCTCTATTTCTTATCTTTCTAATGCCTCTAGAATCACCTTAATCAGATTTTAAATGAAAGAGATATGCCCTGATGAGTGAAGGGAGGTCAGATTTAACGCGTAGAGTTACAATGTTGTTTTCAAAACCCTTTTCACCTGTTTTAATTTCTAATTTGTCAAAGTTGTAAACAGAAAAGTTGTAGATAATTATAGTAACTTTCCATAAGCACCAAAAATGACATTAATCGGAGTTAAAATGAGGGAATTGTGATCTTTTTAGTGAGAGAGGGTCAAGTTGGATAGAAATCTAGAACGCAAGAAAACCCAAAGCATCGTTGTGTCCTAGGACATGGCCAGGCCGTGCTTCGAGCTATTTTTGAGGTTGCAGCATGTTTTTCACTTTTTGAAGCACGACTGTGTTATAGGACACATCCAGACCGTGTTGGAAGCTATTTTTGCACTATTTTAGCTATAAATGGTATTAAATGAACTCCATTAACTAGAAGATAATTATAGAAACCAAATTGAAGAAGAAAACTCAATAATCTTTGAGATACAATACTAGTTTTCACCATTTCTTATAATAACAAGCATGGCATATATCATGTATTAATACATATTTGTTAAATGATGAAGATGATGATGTGAAGCATATGCTATTGTATTAATCCATGAAGATTACATGATATAAGGTATGCATTCTTGGTAAGTGTATTAATACATATTTGTTATATGATGATGCGATGATGATAATAAGTATAATGCTAATAATGTACTTGATTAATGCATAACCTCATCATGGAGGTAATGATGATTGGAGATTAATGAGCCGTAAATGGGTGTAACATAACAGTGTTTGCTTTAGTTTTACTATATTTCTCTTGATTAAGCCATGAACTACATTGAAGTGAAGGATTAAATGATATATGCCATGATGAAGTGTTAATACATGTATGCTTCATAATACCCTGCATGTTTGAGAGATATGTCATATACATGAGGATTATGATGGGCATGCATATGATGTTACTAACATATGTTTTTTGAACTCGTGGCTACAGAGGATTAGTCATTAAGTGTGGAAATATGGCTACAAACGATTGGTCACTGAGTGTGAAAATGTGACGACAAAAAATTAGTCACTGAGTGTAGAAATGTGGCTACAGACGATTAGTCACTAAGTGTAGAAAATGTGGCTACAGACGATTATTCATTGTTTGTTGAACCTTGTGGCTATAGACCATTAGTCATTGAGTGTTGAAATGTGGTTACAGATGATTAATCTCCATGCATAAAAGCACTCTATATGACATTTGTAATTATTAAGCATGTGACTATAATATGTTAATCATGCATTTGCAATTATTATGACTTTTATAACATTGATGTTTTCTATAGTTTATACAGATGGACATAACACTATAATTTTACCTATAATATGATGTTGTTAATGTTGAACCTATTGAGACTCTGTTCTCATTAATGTTTGGTGTTATGTTCAAATAAAGGTAATTGAGACGTTAGCAGACTTCCTATCATTGCTTGGGAGTTCCAAATGTTGGAAATACCTTAGTTGGGTTAGTTGACCATTATGCAGTTAATATTATGGAGATTCTGATACCAGCACCACCTCCTCCTCCCTTTATACCATGGGTGATGTGCAGTATAAGGTCTAATGTTAAGTTAATGTAATTATGTGATTCATGTATAAATCATAACCACTGATGTGGCCCTTTTAGTATGATGATAATACATTATGAGCTACGTTTATGTATGTGTATTATTTGATGTTGGAAGGTGTTAAGTGTATATAAAAAATGGGTCGTTACACTACCATAGTAGTCTATTATAAATAAGATCAATAAATAAAATATTAATTATTAAATCTTTCTTAATAGTTCCACTAATTATTTACTTTGGCATCCCTCTACCTTCAACTATAAGGCTGCTCTCCATCTGATATACTTTTCTTAGTAGGACTTTTGCAGGTCTTCTCCACACTCAGCCAAATCACCTTAAACAAGATTCTATCATTTTCTCTACAATAGGTGCTACCCCAACTTTCTCTCATACACTTATTTTTAATCCTATTTTTTCTAGTGTGTCTACACATCTAGCGTAACATTCTCATCTCTATGGCATTGAGTTTATCTTCGTATTATCTTTTAATTGCCCAACATTTAGTACCATATAATATAGCAGATTTTATAGTTGTACGATATAATTTTTCTTTAACTTTGAGCGGCACTTTTCTATCATAAATGACAACTGAAACGTTCCTCCATTTTATCAAACCCGAAGCCCAATTTTAACCCTAAAAAATTAAAAAATTTCAATTTCGCCCTTCTAATTTTTCTTCAAGAATAAATTTTTTTCTATTCATCTCCTATAAACAGCTACCTAGAGGATAATAAAACTAACTCATTTTAGTCCACCTTATAGGGATTAACCTAGGAAATTTTTTCCTATTTAAGTCACTTTATTGTTTTAGAGGTTTTTATCGTTTTCTAAAGTTTTCCTCAATGTCTTACACTCTTACTTTACTATTTTTTCTTCCCCTCAATATTAAAATTGTCAGGCTATTTATTGAAAATAGAATTGGCGGATGTTATACTATCTTGTTCTAATGATTTTGTTCTAATATTTGTTCTAGAGATCAATAAGTTCATTTTGTAGCTCAAGGTATTTATTCTACGCAACTTATAATATGTTCTTTGGAAGGTATTCTCACAGGCTTCTTTCTATTTGTTTTGTTTAATCATCATAATTATATATGAATTTAGTGATAGCTAAAAAGCTAAACTATAAAAATTTCCCTACATGATAGATAAAATTTTTTCTTACAGTTGGATCTGTCGTTGCCAAAGATTGAAGCTCCAATACCAATATTAGGAAGAAATTCAAGACAGAAAGAGAATAGAATAGAGAAAGAACAAATCAATGTATTATTTCTTCCAGAATGCCCCATTACAATTCATCGTCAGATTATAAATTGGTCAACTAATCACCATTGTTGTTGACTAACAATACCAAATGCAGCTAACTTGATGACATGGCTCAACTTAATAAGCTGAGCTATCACAGTTGTTAACGAGTAAAGTACCGTCTCTACCCTTATATTTTGTTTTTGCATTTCATTGTCTATAAAGTTCTAAAATCCAATTCAAATTGATTGATATTGAATTCAAATGTTACCCTTTTACCTTTTTCAGGTATTTGATTCGTTGAGGTTTCTTGTCACCAACTTAGATTGATTAGTAAAATTGTCAAAACTAAACCTAACACATCAACTCAGCAGCCACTCGCTTCTCTGTGAGGAACATTTTGCTTCTGTTCTAGCAAGGTTTCTCCTGGGACAATTCATGAGGCAACAATTATATGATACATTCCTTCCACAACTGCCAAAGTGAATAGTTAATACACTAGAGTGGAGAGGGCTTTTCAGTTTTAAGTTTGTTCGTTTTGTTGCAAGAGAAATAACCAAGTTTTAATGAATAACTATCAGTCCCATTACAATCAGCCGAGCAACCAGATTATCTCTGTTTTTGGTGGAAGAAACAGTGATCCATTTGTAATTTTTAATGAAGAAGCGCTCATTTATTTTTTATACATGGAAATATTGAGAATTAAATTTAAAATTGTTTTGAATTTATTCACACCTATTAACCATTTGGTACATGCATGGTCATTTTTATTTTAATATGTTAAATGTTAAGAGGCATCCAATACATTTGTGTTCCACAAACTGATATCTAAGATAACCCATGTCCTCTAAGATATTACACATAAACTAATATCTAAGATAGCCGATGTCATCTAAGATATTAAAAAATACGGGATGACAATTTTTCCAAGTGGTATATCATCCCCCAAAATTTATAGGATTATTAATATATAAAAAAAAAATATCAGGTACCAAAAATGAAATTCTAGTGACTTCAGGAGCTCTAGTACTATTTTGCATCATATTGTTGTAACATGCACATGTAGTTTGCTTTTAGGCAGCAGGTAGGTTATTACTTAATATAAAAAGATATTTCTCCAATTAAATTCTTTAATATGCGTTTAGACAGGAAGAACTGTTGTTTCAAGTGAAAGTGGAAGATATTTGATGCAAACAGCTGTGACCATTTGTTTAAAATGGAAAAGACCCATGGCAAAGAAAAAAATACTACTCTAAGGAGAATAGGAAAATTAAAAAAATTTAGAAAAGGATAAAGAGAAAAGTCAAAAGAACTAGGCGCAGTCCAAGAAAATCTTTCGATGAATTGTTCCCAGCTGGAAGATCTGGTCATATCAATAGCTAATAAAGGGTAATTTATCTTTCTGAACTCTGAATTACTTCATCTTGTTCCTTTATAATCTTTGATTTAGAAAATTCCAATTTGTTTAATATGGCGAAAGGAACATACACCATAAAAAAGACATTTACCACTCAACTTCAATAGCCTGATGCTCCCTCACAATGTTCAAAAATGGTTGCAATCAAATTTTCTGGGGTCAATCTGGCCCACTAATTGTCTCTGCTCCTTTTCACTGTTTCAGTCTCCTTGAAATTGGGTTACTCTGAAAGAGCAACAAAACTCAGACAAATAAATTTTTAAATAAAATATATAAAAAAAGAAAAGATTAATTTCGCATTATACAACTTATTGATAGCTATAAGCAAAAGTTATACATACTCTCGTACATCAAGCAATTTTTTCATATCATGACAGAAACTATGCAAATCTCGAAACAAGATTTAATGAAATTACCACTAAGAACCCTTCATAAATTAACCCTATCCTTCAATTTCTTTTTAACTCTTTCCTCATCTAAAGCTCAACAAAACATCAAACACTCACTGCTAATAGTTGGAAGCAAAGTGAAAATTTAACTGTCAATCATCCATGTTCAAGGATCAAAGTCATCTTTGTTACCCTGAAACTCTTTGTTCTGGTACCCTTCCATGGAGTTTCTCTCGTAGGGGTTTGCGTTGTTGTTTCCAAAGTAACCCCTGTTGTTGTTCCAATTCTCAGAGTTTATACCTCTGGATGAGTCACCATAGAAGGTTGGGTTATACTTCTCAAAATCCACATTATAATAGTATTTTCCACCCTCCATCAACCTTGTGTCACTCATCCCTTGCTTCTCACCATAGTTCCTGCTATTAGCAGCATTATTGCGGTAGTAGTACCTGTCATTGGCAGCATTATTATTGTTGTTGCTGTAGTACTTGTTACTGTCACCATTGTTGTTGTTGTACTTCTGGTTGTTGTTGTGATTTGACATAGAGCTGTATCCTCCTTCTGTGTACTTTGCGTTGCCTAATTCATTTTGGTTTCCCCCATAACCATCCTTGTTTAAGTAGTAGTAGTTGTCGTTGCTGCTGCTGTAACCAGCCCCTGTGAGCTTGGTGTTGCTGAAGTCATTCTGGTTGGTGTTATAGGCATCCTTGTTATGGTAGGAGTATTTGTTGGTTGGGTAGTTGCTCATGTCCTCCTTAGACTCAGTCTTGTATGGCTGGTAAGAGGTGGTGGTGGTGGTGGGAGGGAACTGACCAGACTCATTACCATATAAGCCATAGCTGTTATCAGTCTCAGGGAGGAAGACTGGCTCTTGCTCTGGCTGGTTCAGAGGTTCTTCTTTGTTGGGGAATTCTGTCTCTTTGCCATTGTTTTTGTTGGCATGAGTGACTTTGCTGAAGAACTGACTGTCTCTGGCATGAATTTGCAGAGACAACAAAAGGGTCGTGAAGAAGAGAAAAGAGAAGTAGTTTGAGAAGGGAGCCATAGAAGACAGTGAAAGAGGAGAGGGAAGATGGTGTGGACTGTGTATACTGATTATCTCCTGTGTGATAGTCTATGTATCTTTATATAGAAGACCTCAAACCTTTATTTTCCTCTATTCTTTTAATTTTTCCACTCATTAGGTGCAAATGGGACGGAGTCTTTGTGATGATTGTGGTCCCTCCATAAGAGAAACTTTGGCTGATTGAAATGGGCCTTTCTTCCTTCATGTTTTTAGTTCATCATATTACATAATCTTGTCAGGACTCTGTTTATTTCTTTATGGAAAACATCATTATAATTTGCTAATCTATTTTAACAAAAGAAGGGAAAAGAAGAAGAAACGAACCCTCTGAATTGTAGGATGCTCAATGCACTTTGAGAGAAAAAAGTACGGTTGATATGGTTAATCATAAAACCAACGATTAAGACTTAGAAATTATAAGGAATTAACCAGAACAACATATGAATTTGAAAATATGAATTTTCTTAAATTAAGCTCCCCAAAAAAAAAAGGTTACCCTCTTTCTATTCGTTCAGTATAGTAAACCTGTATTTTTCAGAGTCGAATCTTGTACAAAAAAGTGTAGTAATTTGATTCACAGCTTTCTCCAGGCCGTACCCAAAGAGAGCTGTAGATTTAGTTATTGTTTTTCATATTTCGTATCTTCTAAGCAAATCCATTGTAGATTAGGGATTAAATAAATGCCGAAAATTTCACATTATAGCCTTTAGGGAACACAATAATCACACCCCCTAAACCCTACCAAAAAAAAAATCCTGAGATGGATTACAATTTGCACTCTCGTAAGTTGGTGAGACTAATCAAGATTTGAGTATGCCCTTAAATGGTGGGGCATATGATGGTGTTCTAAAAAGGTTGAAGCCTGGAAAAAATAAGAGCAGAAGGGTAAATATGGAAAATGGGACCAAAAGTGGGAATTGGCTTGGCCGTGTAATTATGCATGGACTGTGGAGCAGGTGGGACATGAGAATAATGGCATTTGGTGCACACACCATGTGCCCTCTATGCTTTCTCTAGAACATGGGATGAACCTACCCTTTTTACTACGTTGAGGAGGGATGGTCATCAAGAACAACCTTTATTCACCCTTTGTCAATTGCATGCGCCTCTAGGCCTCTGTCATATCCTTGTAGCACATAAAGTCAGTGCAGGGAGGGTAACTGAACTTGACATCAATTTTCTTTCGGCCATCAATGAATATATATATATATATATAATGTATATTTTTTAAGAAATTATATTTAATACATTTATATATTTATTTATAATTAATTTAATGCTTTTAACTATTAATTATTATAAGAATCATTTTTTTATAAAACTTAACCTTTCAATGAACTGATGGTGTGAGCTGGGGCGGAGCTAGACAATTTCTATTGGAGGAGTTGAAGATAAAAAATTTTAAAATATTATATATAAAAATTAAAAATAATTAAATATATGCATAATTTATAAAATTAAAAGAAATTATAAATAATTAATTACAATTATTTTTAAAATTTTCTCTTTATGAAATTAAGTTATTGAAAATTTAATTACAATAATAATTTAATTGAGGGAGGACTAAATCCTTATATATTTATATATAAATAATAAATATTGTATTATTATTATAAAAAAAATTTACATGGTTGGGGGGGTGGCTACAGCCCCCTCAAACCTCAATAACGTTCCGCGCCTGGGTGAGTTAAAATTTAAAAACAAATTTTAAAATAAAAAGAATAAATTAATAATTTAGTTGGCTTATAAATCTATTTAATTTTAATTTTTAAATTTTTTTAAATTCATAAATTCACTCGTAAAAATATTAATTCGTTATATATTAATTATTTTGTTAATATTTTAAAATATCAAATTTGTTACATATTAGTTTCCATTAATCTCTTTAAAAATTAATATATAATAAATTTAATAATTTTATAGACTAATTAATTTATTTAAAAAAATTAAAAATTAAAACTAAATATATTTATAAACTAAATTATTAATTTATTTAAATTAAAAGAAAAATGGACAAAACCGATCGAAACCTACCCAAGCGGTGAGTATAATTTCCGTTGATGGTTCCATTTGGTATCGGGATTGAGGATCCTTGTGAGAAACCAAATGGGCATCAGTCTACATGAAATGGTCTTTCCTATTATCCCATTTCGCAATAGAACAGCTTTCCTCTGGAAAAAAGAAAAAAAGAAAAAGCACTGCATGTTTCATCTATCATTGTACGAGTAGTATGGAAATTTAAAATATAGGCATGTCTAAGAGTCAAATGTTAACATACTCATGAAGTAATGGTAAACAATTTGAATTGAAAGATGGTACATTAAAAAAAATTGATAGTTCTGAATTATTTAATATTATTTGATAAGTTTATATTTATGAACGTGTTGGATGTGTCTATGAAAGCATGTCTTGTACCAAATAGAGGAGTTAAAATTAGCCAATTTGACTTAGCTTGAGAAAGTCCAATTTGACACATTGTGGTGGATGGGGCTGAGGTAGGAAAGTTATTTTAAAAAAAATTAAAAATATCTTATTAGTTAGAAAGGTATACAAGTCAAATCACTTTTATCAATTCTTTTAAAGAAATGTGATTGCTTTTTCTGGAAATTAACATACAAACTTTCGGCTTATAAGGTTAGCCCATTCCAATTTTGTTTATCCCTCCACTTGATTCTTTATAAGAGGGTTATAATTTTATAAGTCTAACCTGCTATTTATGACAAAATGGGTTGGACTCATTTAACATTTCCAATAGTAAGTGTCAGATAGATATAATTACTGTATCTTATTTTAAGACGTAACTTTCATTCATCGAATTGATTAATTAAAAATATGAGTAAATTATATTAACTTATTTTAAAATTTATTCACCCTCCTTTTAAATTTACTATATACAAAAGCATCCCTTCAACTCACCATTTGGCAAATGGGTTGGTCCAATCCAATGGGTTTGATCCATTGCGACAGCTCTAGTACTATGTCTAAGATACATATAGTTACAATATCTTACTTTAAAATGTGACTTTTATTGAATGAATAAAGAAATTAAGAATCATTTCAATAATTCTGAAAATAAAAAAGTTTTAAAATTTTTGTAAAAATAAAAAAATTGAAGAAATATTTCAAATAATTAAAAAAATTTTTTTTTTTCAATTTTAAAGAATTTAACATAATATTAATAATATAAATATATAAAATTAGATAACATAGTATTAAATAATGATATTTTCATTCAAATAATATTGATATAATTAATATTAATAAAATTTGATAGCATTTGACATATATAAAACTTAATATAAATTACATATTATATTCAAAGTCTCAAATCATACAATACAAAATCAACAAAAAATATTAAAATTTTTAAATTAATTAACAATAAAATATCTAAGAGGTAAATATTCAGAACTTGGATATAATGTAAGAGGAAATTAATAACACAATGGTGAGTTGTAAAAATTATTGACCTATTATATTTTCATTAAACAACTTGATGAATAATTCAAATAATTTTTGGCTATCTCTACTTTACTCTTTTACAATGTTAAAATTCAAGATATTTTTGAGATTCATCTAAATTAAGATCTTTTCTATCATATTTTAAAAGTTTATGGAGCATTTTTTAAATTTTAAATACAGTTTGCAATATATTTACATGTTACAACAAATGTTATAATGATAAGTATAAATTGAAATAAATAATTTTTTTTCAAAATTTTAATCTTGAATTAATCAGATGAGATTTAAAAAAAATGAGTTGAATAGTTCAGCTTAGGTTGAGAACATATGGACCCGATGTAACTCAACATCGACCGATTAACTTATATTTAAGTTTTGAGAGCCATCACTTCGTTCTAACTGTGGCTTACTGGTGAGAACTCAACATTATGGCTTTAACATCCCGAGTTTGAGTCCCATCAACCACAACTTCTCCTTTTGTCTTTTTAATAAAAAAAGGGGAAAAAAAATTAAAACCAATAGTAAAACAACATCATTTTATATAATCATAATTCTCCCAAAAACCCTCGGCCTTCACCTCAAGTCTTTGTCTTCACTATTCTTCCTCGGTCTTACCTCTAGAAGCCCTAGCCTCTCAACCATCTTCTAACTAGAAAAACCATTAGCCTTTTCTTATTTCCTCTTTGCCTTCAGCCATCACAAACCCTTGTCTCCGTCTTCATTCCTTATTTTCTCTCTTCATCTCGTTTCACCTATGTTACTAGTTTTAGATACTTCCAAAGATATCGCTTTCAGCGTTTTCCCTCCATTAGAGCATGGTCGTGACCACTGTTGCATTTGTTGAATTTTGGCTAGGAATAAAGCTCTCGAACAGGATCTTGATCAAAGAAAAAAAATTGTTCTTTTCCACTAATACAACTCGAAACATGAGTATTTCCACCAATACATTCTACAATATAGGTATTTTGATCGAAATGAAAGAATTTCTTAACCTACACTCTGTTTCATTTCATTGCCTTTTGAAACTAAAAATTTTCTATCATTTTGGTGTAAATGACACGAATTTTTTTTCCTTCCAATCAACAAGTTGATTAAAAGTAAAAGTAAATTATATTAACTTTCCCTGAAGTTTTTAAAATCTATACTCTAATTTTAATGTATGCAAAAGCATCCCCTTAACTCATTATTTGTCATAAAATGTGTTAGGCCAACCCACCAAACTTGACTCATTTCGATAACTCCAGTACTATGTGTAAGATACATATAGTTTACAATATCTAACTTTAAGATGTGACTTTCATTGATCTAACTAGTTAATTAAAAGTAAAAGTAAATTACATTAAACTTTTTGAAGTTTCTAAAATCTACACTTACACACTAATGTATACAAAAGCACCACTCAACTCACTATTTATGATAAAATGGGTTAGGCCAACCTAGTGTGTTTAACTCATTTTGACAGCTCTAGCATTAAGTGTAAGATACATATAGTTACAATGTCTTACTTTAGGATGTGACTTTCATTGATTCATGATGTGATCTTAATTAAGCATGATATTAATACCTTTAAACTTACTTTTTTTTTTATTTAAGTAAAATATAATTAGGAATTAGCTTAGTTTTGTGTTTTGTGTTGTAGGAACAAAGGAAGAAGAAAAGAGAAGAAAAAGATAAGAAATTTATGGAAAAATGCTACATTGCAGCGATTCCAGACCTTTCAACATTATTTTGAATATATCTCCCTCTTATGAACTCTAATCAAATTGATTCAAGTGGCTGTGAAAAGCTAACACAATCATCTACAACTATTATGTTGAACACTTGGTCAAATTCAAGAGATTTCATAGCTTTCTAGAGCTCGCAAATCAGAATCACAGTGCAGCAGGTGGAATTCTGATCTTTGGTCACTAATTTTAGCATATCTCCTTCAATTTAGATTGGATTAAGTTGATTCCAGCGGATATAGAAAGAAAAGACATAGAGCTACAATGTTCGTGTTCGGTACTTCGGCCAATTCTAGAGTTTTATAGGCACCGCGGCGCTGCGTCATTGCAGGTTCGGAGGGCTGCGGCGCTCCCTATCACACCGCGGCATCTGTTGCCCAGAAGCATAGGGAGTCGCGGCGCCCGATGCCCAGCACCGCGGTGCCTGAGCGTCAGAATCCAGAGTGCGCCAGAGCTACCCTAGGTGCCGCGGCACCCCGTCAGAAGCTTTCCGTAGCGCCACCGCGCCAGATTGCTAAATTCGTGATTTTTAGGTCTTCTTGACTCTAATTGAAGCCCAATGGGCTGGGATTTAACCTAGAAACACGCCTACTTCGATTAGGAGGAGAGAATATATAAAAAGGGAGGAAAGCAAGCAGAGAATTCATTCAATCTTTCATCTAAGTTCTTAGTTATATTCTTTAATTCTTCTTTTGATTTTCTTATGGCCTTGCGTGGCTAGTTCTTTTTAGTTGGTTGAGGTAGATTGAAACCTCAAGGGATTTTCATACATTGTGAGATTTGGATTTGATTTTATTGTTTCAATTTAAATTGAGTATTGATTATTCATCTGTTCTTCTTAATGATTATTCATATGATTTCTAGGAGGCCTACTAGTATATTGTCTATCTTAATCTACCTCTGAATTGTGTTTTGAACAAAGTCTTCAATTCTGTGATTCATGAGGCAAATAGGTTTGAGGATTTTGAACTATAAATCATTGAACCTATGATGAATAATTAACTAAATTAGATATAACCGATGTGTTTATATTTGTTTAGCTCTGTCTGTTTCTCTAGTTCTTCATGCGGTTAGTAAGTTATGCTTTACCGATGTGCTAAAGGATTGCTTGTTAATTAGGTTTTAATTAGTGCGATTTTCATTAATTTATTAGACTTAAGGAGGAACAGGGTTAGAAACCCAATGATAGATATTCAATTACAGATTGATTATGTTGTCAATGATCAATGTAATCCCTTGACGGTGGATATCAACCGAAACCAACGTCTTTATCCTTAATCACTCTCTCTTATTTATTTTCATTATTGTTTACTTTACTTAAATTACGATTATCAATCCCCCCTTTTTCAATCACATAAGGTAATTCCAGTCTCTGTAAGATCGACCCTTACTCCAACTACTACAGGTTAATTTTAAGGTAAGGTATCAATTTGGGCGTACTTGCGACAGTACGCACCAAATTTTTGTACAGTTGCCATGTAACAACCTCTTTTTTTTTCCTTTATTATTATACAATATTGAGTTCACATACATGTCATTAATCAAAACAGACGTATAACATATCAAACACATAGATATTTACATCTTGTTTATTTTGGTTGACCAATTCCGGAGATACAGGTGCGGGTGGTTGCACGTTCACCGGGATCTGAGCCAACTCGACCACAAACATCTTATTTGATTCTAAAATCTGCCCAACATAAAGTAACTCGATCCAATGTGCACTAAAAGCCAGAGCCTTAGAAAGAAAAGCTGCATAAATAATTTTCTGAACATGATATGGAAATATAGTGAGAATTAAATCCCAGTAAGTTCAACAATAAATTATCATCAGTAAATCTCATCACGTCATGTTCAGCTGTATAAACTACAGAAAATATCTTTGGTCACATGAATGCATTATATCTATGCACATAAGAATCATACTGTAATGATATGTATGACAAGATTAACTATTTTCAAAATATCATATGATAGCCATCAACTTATTCTCATTTCAAGCTACCCCGGTCAGGGTGAGTATCCTCTACTCTCCGGTACGGGTTTTTCTCGCTCCGTCCGACATGGCCCACTTTCTCTTTCTTTTCTCATTATCATGATCATAACCGTTGGTAGGGCGTCCCCTACTGGTGCACCACACGGATTGCCATGTGACCGTGCTTATTTCTTTTCTTTTCACAATGATAGCCAAAAATATGCTTTCAATAACAAGTATGTTCATCAAAATATAACTATTACCATAAATCATTGGTAATCATGCCATGAACATAACCATTTCAAATATCACTTTATAAAATATTTCCACGTCAAAATTTCATACTTAAGATGGTAAGAAGTTCATACAATGGCAATGGCTATGGCTATACTAGTCATTTATTAAGATTCATCTTCTTTTTTAAATACTAATTTTATTTCTTTATTTTCTTGATACAGGTTTTCATCCTATCTAACCTTCTCTTAGTAATCAGACCATAATTCCCTCAATTTAACTCTGATATAGGTGATCTTGGTGTCCATTTCAAGATAAAACAATTATCTAAAACTATTATGTTGAACATTGTAACGAAAAATTAAGAAACGAAGGTGATATTACTCCCTCAAAGTACAGGATAGTTCCTCTCGGATAGGTTCTGACCTTTACTGACTAATTAGACCAATATCTCCCAAATTGGAACTCCAAATTGAGTTATTCCAGTTGGTAAAAATCCATGAGCCATATATCTATAATTGTTATGTTGGCGTGCTATTTTAATTCCCTACAGAATATTCCCAGAAATTCAAAAACTAAAGCATTAATAACATACTCTTCCCTGAATAAACATTTTCTGACCTCCGCTTACTAATCGGATCATATCTACCTCATATGAACTCCAAATTGCATAATTCCAGTGGGTATATTTCCATGAGACATAGATATATAACTTTCATGTTAACCATTTATTTTAATTCCATACAGATAATTCCCAGAAATTAAAATACAACAGCTGTCCTAACATAATCTTCCCTGATGAACCATTTTCTGACCTTGGCTTAATAATCGGACCATATCTACCACATGTGGACTCCAAATTGAATGATTCCAGTGGCTAAAAATCAATGACACACATATCTTTAATTCTTATGTTAACCATTTATTTTAATTCCCTACCAATAATTCCCAGAAATTAAATTACCGAAACTATCCTAACATATTCTTCCCTGATGATTCATTTTCTGACCTTTGACTACTAATCAGACCATATCTACCTCATATGGACTCCAAATGGAATGATTCCAGTGGGTAAAAATCCGTGACGCACTTATCTTTAATTCTTATGTTAACCATTTATTTTAATTCCCTACCAATAATTCCCAGAAATTAAATTACCGAAGCTATCCTAACATATTCTTCCCTGATGATTCATTTTCTGACCTTTGACTACTAATCGGACCTTAGCTACCTCATATGGACTCCAAATGGAATGATTCCAGTGGGTGAAAATCCGTGACACATATATCTTTAATTCTTATGTTAACCATTTATTTTAATTCCTTATAGATTGTTCCCAGAAATTAAAATACCGAAGCTTAAAATTCTGTCAACCATAGCCATACCCATGCAGAACTATCTACACCAACCTAAGTATTCAAACATACATCACATGCAAGATCAATATGTAACATGATATAGCAACATCCATGACCAATCATCAAAGTTTTAAGATCAAAATCTCATATAAATATTATGAGTTTCAAAGGTTTTCTTCAAAAAGAAATATTGTTAAACTTACCTGGAGCACTTAGTCCCCTAGACTTCTCCTTCCTCTTTCTTCCTTTCTTCCTCTCCTTTCCTCACACTACCTTGCTTCTATTTTTGCTCTCCCTCACTTGGACGAAATTCTAATGTTGTAAGGGTGGGTTTTCTTATATAGACCACCAAATAATTCACCTTTCATGATCATGGGTCTACCTTATCACAATTAGGATACACTTTGTTGAATTTTTGGAAAACAAACAACTTATGTTCTTGTCTTCCTCTTCCTTAGTCAAGATATGCATAGAAAAAGGAGATTTGTATTTTGAAAATTATGATGATATGTTCTCAAGATATGGGGCAAGATCCCTTTGATTTAGGGATTCATTTCCTTTTTCTTTTGTCTTAATCAAGTATGATAGATTTGCCTTTTTAAGTGGCAAATTTCTAGCCCTTGAATTTTCCTTACTTAACTAAAATTATTTGTGTAGGATAATGATGTTTTGTCATAATACTATGTATTATTACCCACTTGCTAAAGTTATGAATGTAGGATATAGATGTTTTTGTCCTAAAACCTTGTATTATTATGCCACTTGCCAAAATGATGAATTTAGAATCACACCACTTGCTAAATTTTTGTCTTAATGCCATGTCACTTAATCTTGATTACACCAATATTTCATCACTTTAATTTTTTATTTTTTTTTTTATTTTTTTTCCTCTTGGGTTTGGGCTCATTCTTGCCCATTTTCTTTACTTTGGTTAAAATTCTACCTTTCATAATGGGCTTGGTCACATTTTCATGATTTTTGGGCTACCGGTCCAATTTCTATATCCTAGTCCAAGTCTATGTTTTATTTCTTCCTTGGGCTATCCTATTGGCTTGCTAAAAATTCATGTGAAGTAGAAAAACTCTATATGAAGTGTCTATAGGTTAAAGCCCAATTACGGGTGGAGATACTAAACTTAGTAACTTTTGCTCTTAAATTAAGAAAAATTACTCTAATCCGATCTTCTTGAAATTTTAAGACCTTTACTTACTTCACAAAAATTTATCTTTCTTTACCTAAGAATTTCACCATTCTTTAACATGTTTATTTCTAATATTTCCTCTTAGGTTTTCTTTCTTTACCTATTCCATTAATATTACAATATTTCTATGCATATATGTAAGGTGAAGAATTTCTAAGGAAAATATCTAAAAATTACGGGATGTTACATGCCAGGGACTGCGTCTATTACTTTTTGTGATTTTATTTTGATTTATGCCTGTGACTCGTTCTTCTAATTCTCAAAATTTAGAGTTCAATCCAGATATTAGAAAACCTGTATACAGGCACAGAAGAGAACTTCAAGAGGACATTGATCAAGAAAAGGAGGAAGTAACCATGGCAAGGCACCCTACTCTGAAGGAGCTTGCAGCTCCAGATTTGCATTAGCAACCCTTATGCATTACTTTTCCTAACCTTGATGACAATGTTAATTTTGAATTGAAATCTGTATTAATTCATCTCTTACCTAATTTTCATGGTCTTGCAGGTGAAGACCCGCATAAACTTTTGAAAAAATTTCATGTGGTATGTACCAGTATGAAGCCCCCTGGAGTAATTGAGGAACAAATAAAACTCAATCCTTTTCCTTTTTCATTAAGAGATTCAGCCAAAGATTGGTTTTATTATTTACCCTCTAGTACTATCACTACTTGGAATGAGATGAAGAGAATGTTTTTAGAATGTTATTTTCCTGCATTTAGAGCTGCTACTATTAAGAAAAAAATATGCGTCATTAGGCAATTGTATGGAGAGACACTTTATGAATATTGGGAGAGGTTTAAAAAACTTTGTGCAAGCTGCCCACATCATCAGATTAGTGAGCAACTACTAATCCAATATTTCTATGAAGGTCTTTTGTAGGGAGATAGGAGCATGATAGATGCAGCTAGTGGAGGAGCACTAGTAGATAAGACTCCTGAAGTAGCCAGAATCTTGATATCAAATATGGTTGCCAATTCTCAACAATTTGGCATTAGGTATGATACTCCTATTAGACATGCCCATGAGGTAAGTACTACTTCTCTTCAGAATCAAATATCTGAACTTACCTCTCTTGTGCGCCAAATGGCTATAGGTACACTACAACAAGTTAAAGTTTGTGGAATATGTTCAGCAACAGGGCATACATCAGGCACTCAACTGATGTGTGCGCTACACTTCAAGAGGAATTCACAGAACAAGCGAATACTGTAGGAGGTTTTTCTGACCAACCAAAGAGGTATGATCCTTATGCTAATACATACAATCTTGGATGGAAGGATCATCCCAATTTCAGATATGGGAATACACAAAATAGGACTACGGGACACAATTTTCAGCAAAATCAGCAAGCCTATTATCCTAGACAAAATGCATCTCAGGCTCACTAGGTAAGTAATTCGTTGGAAGATGTTGTCAAATCTCTTGCACATAACTTTCAACAATTTCAGCAAGAGACAAGAGCTAGCATTCAGAACTTGACAACTCAGATAGGCCAAATAGGAACCACAGTCAATCGGTTAGATGCTCAAGAATCAGGTAAACTACCCTCTCAAACTGTGGTAAATCTTAGAGAAAATGTCAGTGCAATTATTTTAATGAATGGTAAAGAAATTGAAGGTCCACCATCCATTTCTTCTCCTAAAAAGCAAGAGAAATTAAATAAGGAGAAAGAAGTATCTACAGGTAAGTCTCTATCTACTCTAAATTATGAAGTAATGCCTCCTTTTTCAGAAGCTCTTAAAGAGAAAAGGCTAAATGAGAAAACTTCATAATTATATGACATCTTTAGAAAATGCGAAGTTAATCTCCCCCTTCTAGATACCATTAAATAGTTGCCAAGATATGCAAAGTTCTTGAAAGAACTATGTACTCAAAAGGAAGGGCAAAAACTAAAAGATTCATATGAGTCATAACGTATCTGCTATGATACAGACAAAACTCCCTATTAAATGCAAGGATCCAGGTATGTTTACTATTCCATGCAAAATTGGGGGAACTCACATTGAAAAGGCTATGTTAGATTTAGGAGCTTCCATCAATGTTATGCCATATTCTGTATATACATCTTTGAATTTGGGACCATTGAACTCTACAAATTTGATAATTCAACTAGCAGACAGGTCCACTGCATATCCTAAGGGAATAATTGAGGATGTCTTGGTGCAGGTAGATGATTTGGTGTTCCCTGCAGACTTTTATGTGCTTGACATGGACAATGGGGATTTTACTTCTCCAATATTATTAGGGAGACCATTCTTAAAAACTTCTAAAACCAAGATAGATGTTCACAATGGTACACTCACTATGGAATTTGATGGTGAAGTAATAAAATTCAATATGTATGAAGCCATGAAATACCCAGGTGATGATACTCTTGTCTATTCCATTGATGTACTTGATTCTTTGGTATACAATGTGTTTGAATTAGATGAAAAGGATAAAATAGAGGAATGTGTGAACAAATTTATAGTAGAAGATGATGGTGAGATAGACTTAGATGAAGAAACAAAGGATAAACTGGCTGCACTCAATGATTTTTCAAAAGAGCTACCAAAAGGTAAGATTGCTTATATGGAATTATCAAATTCTGATACTACTCTTGCACCTTCTGTTTTGCAGGATCGTGCATCAATTTTGTCACCTCTTCCTAATCACCTGAAATACTTGGAAGTAGGAGATGCATCACTTATTATAGTTGCAAAAAGTTTAGGTGTTAAATAAGAAGAGGAATTGATGCATATTCTTCAAGAAAAAAGAAACGCCATTACAAAAACAATTGCAAACCTTAAAGGCATAGACCCGACTACAAAGTTGCATCAAGTTCTAGAAATAAAAGGAGTTAGACCCCTTAAAGGTAAGAAATCTCTCCCTTGGTTAGGACCACTTGTTATTACTAACGTGGCTTTTAGTTATGCAGTTGAATTTCAAGGATTGAATTAGTCCTAAAAATTTAAAGTGAACATCAAAGAGCCTCCATGAACAAAGATAGGGAGCTGGGTCGAGCCAACGAAATTAAACAAAGGCGCTTATTGGGAGGCAAACCAACATAATCAAAAAAGAAAAAGAAAAAGTGGGAATCAGAAATATTCATGGTCCAGTAATGCAACATGCTCATTCCACTCCAAACAAATTTAGGGAAGTTCACTTAACTTGTATGTTTTTTTATATCTTTCCCTAATTCTTATCTTTCTTTTACATTGAGGACAATGTAAAGTTTGAGTGTGGGGATGGGCGTATAATTGTCTGAATCATTATGAACCTATATTGAGCATTAATTTTCTGATTTTCACTATTAATGCACTTTTATTGCGTTTAGCAAGTTGAGTGATTGTGTGAGTGTTCAATTTATGTTTTGGGATGTTAGGCATAACCAACAGCCAATGATATGACTGTCCAACAATTTTTTTTAACTCTTGAAAAATATAGAAAATTCATGGTTATATGTAATTTTATCCGTTTTGCAATTTATTATTTTTTGACTTTAGAATCCTGAAATATTTTTACACAAAAACTTTGGGCATTCAATTTTATCCTTTACTTAGAGAAGGTTTATATAATTCAAAAATATTTCATGATCTCAACAGGATTCTAGAACTTATTTGAATGCTGCTTGAGGCGAAATTCTAGGCTAATACTATTATTTGGGAGATGATTTAGGCATTATTGGATAGATTGAGCCTTTCAAGCCTAACCTAAACAATGAAGTATCTATAGTTCCTCTATTTTGATCTTAATGAACTTTTCCCTCTAAAAACCACAAATGAGCCAAAAGCCAAATTTTGTATGAATATCCTTATTTTTCTTTATCCCATTCACTCACTCCATGATTATTTTGCTGAATACTTGTTTTGTAGAGTTTAAATTGACAAAAGGGTGGAAGGGTGGAGCAAGGAAAAGAAAAGAATTATGCAAAGAAAAAAAGCGAGAATTATGAAAAAGGAAGAAAAGAAAATTCCAAAGAGAATAAAAGCATATGTTGTGGGTGAAAAAAAAACTTTTTGAGAATAAAGGAAAAGGATGGGTCAAACTCAATTGAAGTAAGAAATTAAATGTGGGGGAAAGTCCTCCAAACTTGAAAAAGTTCAATAGATCATATTTAGTCATGTGGTGTTGGGTGATTGAGCCTAAATTTATATCCTTTATCCCACCTTATACCCTGGCCATATTACAAGCCAAATAAAGTCCTATTGATCTTAGAGGTAGTTTTGTCCTACATTAGTGGAGAGTGGCATGAAGAATAAGCATATGGAAATCCTAAACTATTTAGAGATCTACGACCAAAATTTTGGGACATATAAACTCATCTGGATAAAATAAAATTTAATAACCCAAAACACACACACACTCAGGATTTAAGAGAATAAAATAATGGATTGCGTTCGGGTTAATCTTGTGCATGACGATGATCTTTCAAATTTTTTCTTGAATATATTTTAAAGTTATGAGGCAAACGTTTGGTAAGCCTAACACTCACTCACAATCATCTACAACTATTATGTTGAACACTTGGTCAAATTCGAGAGATTTCATAGCTTTATAGAGCTCGCAAATCAGAATCACAGTGTCGTAGGATGAATTCTGACCTTTGGTCACTAAGTTTAGCATATCTCCTTCAATTTAGATTGGATTAAGGTGATTCCAGCGGCTATGGAAAGAAGAGAAATAGATGTACAACGTTTGTGTTCGTCACTTTAGCAAATTCTAGATTTTTTTGGGCACCGCGGTGTTGCATCATTGCAGGTTCGGAGGGCCGCAGCGCTCCCTATCGCACCGCGACATTTGTTGCCCAGAAGCATAGGGAGCTGCGGCGCCCGATGCCCAGAGCCGCGGTGCCCGAGCGTCAGAATCTAGAGTGCGCCAGAGCAAGCATAGGTGCCACGACGCCCAGTCAGAAGCTTTCCATAGTGCCGCGGCGTATGTGTAGCGTGCTGCGGTGCTCACTGCCGCACCATATTGCTAAATTCGTGATTTTTAGGTCTTGTTGACTCCAATTGAAGCCCAATGGACTGAGATTTGACCTAGAAACACTCCTACTTCGATTAGGAGGAGGGAATATATAAAAAGGGAGGAAATCAAGTAGAGAATTCATTCAATCTTTCATCTAAGTTCTTAGTTATATTCTTCAATTCTTCTTTTGATTTTCTTATGGCCCTGCGTGGCTAGTTCTTTCTAGTTGGTTGAGGTAGATTGAAACCTCAAGGGATTTCATACATTGTGAGATTTGGATTTGATTTTATTGTTTCAATTTGAATTGATTATTGATTATTCATCTGTTCTTCTTCTTAATGATTATTCATATGATTGCTAGGAGGCCTACTAGTATATTGTCTGTCTTAATCTACCGCTGAATTGTGTTTTAAACAAAGTCTTCAATTCTGCGATTCATGAGGCAAATAGGTTTGAGGATTTTGGATTATAAATCATTGAATCTATGATGAATAATTAACTAAATTAGATATAACCGATGTGTTTATATTTGTTTAGCTCTGTCAGTTTCTCTAGTTCTTCATGCGGTTAGTAAGCTATGCTTTACCAATGTGCTAAAGCATTGCTTGTTAATTAGGGTTTAATTAGTGTGATTGTCATTAATTTACTAGACTTAAGGAGGAACATGGTTAGAAACCCAATGATAGATATTCAATTACAGATTGATTATGTTGTCAATGATAAATGTAATCCCTTAATGGTGGATATCAACCGAAACCAACGTCTTTATCATTAATCACTCTCTCTTATTTATTTTCATTATTGTTTATTTTACTTAAATTGCGATTATCAATCCCCTCTTTTTCAATCACATAAGGTAATTCCAGTCTCTGTGGGATCGACCCTTACTCCCACTACTACAGGTTAGTTTTGAGGTAATGTATCAATTTGGGTGTACCTGCGATAGTACGCACCAATTCAGTCAGTTAATTAAAAGTAAGAATAAATTACATTAACTTCTCTTTAAATTTTTGAAATCTACATTCATACTCTCTTTAATTTCAATTTATACAAAAGTATCCCCTCTATTAGCAAAATTATTTACGGATCTTATACAGTTATGAACTTCTCTTCCTAAAATTTATATACAATGTAATTTAATGCAATACAAATTACCAAAACTACATAGAGTAGGTGCAAGTTTTATAAATTAAACTTTTGGAGTGGTCATAAATTGAAATTGGAAGTATGTAAATGTAATTTTTAAAAAGTTGAATGAAAGTGAGTGTAAATTCTAGAAGTAGTTAGTCTTATGGGTTGTAATCTCCCCTTGGCTAAAGTCGTAAGTCGTAATAATTGATGTTTTGTGTAAAAGTAGCCAAAATGGAAGGGATAACCTCAAAATAGGCTACTTGCTGACAGAATAATCCATGGTGGGAAGAAGTGACTTGGGAAAATAGTAATTAGATCTCGAGAATCAAAGTTACTTAGAGTGGGCCTTCACCAATACTAGTTTTGAATAGGGTATGGTAACCACGAATACCTAATATGGCATTTAAGTCTTTTGAATTTTTCCTTTAATAATTAAGTTAAGCTCTCCTCTTGGCTTAAATAAAAAAAACCACAATATAGCACATTTCTAAGTTTCTCACAATATATAACTATTCAATGTAATAAGTTAATTAATGTGTGCTCTAGAAAATTTATATAACTAAAGTAAGAAAAACCCTAATAAATTAATGAACCCAAGGTTCTTCCCTTATGAGATAATAGGGTCAAACCTATATTGTATTGTCCAATCACGTCAACTCCTTATTAGATTGTGTTGCAAAATTTCTACCTTTTCAAAAAGTACTTTTTAAAAGAAAATTTAGTTAGCACCGTATTAGACGAATTTGATGGAAAACATATCTCTATAATCTAGAAAGTGTTTTAGTGAGAAATTATAGAGTTAAATGAATAATTGAGCAAAAGTTAAAAAAAATGGTTAGATTCTTTTGTATGTCTGTGTTTGATTTAGTAGTCAATAGTAAACTTGGAGTCCCTTTAAGGAGGTGGCATGGGTTCAAAGTCCCTGACTCTTAAACTAAAAAATACTCTAGCCTCTAACTATCTCTAATAAAAAGAAAAAAAAACTTATGAGATTCTTTTATATATTGATATTTTGATAAGCTCTCTAGAAGCAGCAACAGAAAACACAGAAGAAGAAGAAGAAGAGAAGGAAAGGAAAAAAAGTGGGGGTCCAAAGTGAGTACTAGCCACTCTTTGCTATCTTAGCTTCCTTCTTCTTTCTTCATCTTGGAAGTGACCTGGTTTTTCCTTCGAGGTGAGTAAAACAGGGTGGCATAAGCAAAACTTTTGGTGTTTCTGTGAACTTTCATATATGTCTTTTTATGAAAGATTCTTTCATATGAATTGTTAAATAACCATGTGTGGATCTAAGTGTGATTTATATACATATCTTATGTATTTCACGGTTGAATCTCTGGTGGGTTAGCTTTAGTGTTATGATTGGAATTGGTGTGGGTTGTCACCATGTGAATTGAAAAGATAGGGATATATATACTCATATATCATGATAGAACAAAATTTAGGAGTTTCAGGGACTTGAGAACTAAAAAGGTGGTCAAAGAGTGAGTTTTTTAGGTTATAGAAGCAAAACAGGGTGGTACGAACACATAGCACGGCTGATGATACTGTTGCAGGTACACCAAATATAATTCCTTACCTTAAAACTAACCCATAGTAGTGGGAGTAAGGATTGATCTCACAGAGACTAGTATTACCTTTTGTGAATCAAATAAAGCAGGGTTGAATGATGAAAGTAAAATAATAAAGTAAAAGAGAATGATAGCAAACAAAATAAAAGAGTGATTAATGATAAAGGCGTTAGTTTCAGTTGATATCCACCATCAAGGAATCGCATTGATCATCGACAATAAAATCAATTTTAAATTAAGTATCTATCATTGGGATTCTATCACTATTCCTCCTTAAGTTTATTAATTAATGACGATCACCTTAATTAAACCTAATTAACTAGTAATCCTTTAGCACATTAGTAAATTATAACTTATTAACTGCATGAAGAATTAGAGAAAATAATGGAGCTAAAACAACATAGACACATTAACTTTATTTAATTTAGTCAATTGTTGGGATACGTTTGTGTGTTATTCATGCAAAGATGAATACAATATCGGTACGCAAGTGCACGTATCGTGACCAAGTAATAAAGTGATGAGTGAGTATCGTCCCACGAGGAGTGAACTGAAACTGTCTAGATACCTTTGCTGTATGAATGCTGTAGCAATGTCAAGTTGTTTCACAAAATTGGAATACGCTTGGTTTATCCGATTTTTACTGTGACTAAAGTGAAGAGTATTAGGGAATAGAAAAGGAAATATGTAAGGGGATCTGGGGTGCTCGGGGTTGCCATGGACTTCAGCATTCAGAGATGCTGTAGACTTTGCTGCAGCAAGGTCCCTGGTGCGAAACTTAGTCCTGAATGGAGTCTTCCCAGACTGCCATTCCTTATAACTCCAAGGTTCAGACACGCATTCCTGCCTTAGTCCTCACCTCTTAGTTGTGCATGCATTTCGTTATGGACTAATGGGGTACCCGTATATCCCTACATGAGGTAACCCCCCTACAGTCAGCCTCTTTTTCCAGCCTCCATTACCCTCCCAGGTGAATGGTGGCCTTGGATTTCTTCCTTCAAACTTCCGTTATTAAGGAAAGAAAAGTTACTGGAACAACAGCTGAATGTAAACAAAACTGCAGCAAATGTACTCATGTTAAAAATGTGCCTCAGTCCATCACAACCCCTTGTGCAACCCCAGCTGGAAACTAGCCGAGCCTCATGGGTGCACTAGTTACAAAATGTTTAGAAACTCTAGTATGCATTCTAAAAGATAAAAACTTGTTTGCAAAATGCGGTTCTTTCTTTTCCTTTAATAAAAAACGAAACCTCCGTAGAAAACTAAGTTCCTTTCTACACTACTCCTTTCCTCCCTGATGCTGCACCTTACGGTGTTATCAGCACTCTTTGTTGTGGAATGATTTTTCTACCTAATTCTCGTTTTTTTTCCTTTCTCCCACGCCCCCATTTCATTCTCTATTTTTCGGTCTTTTATCAGCAGCCTCTATGGTCCCAGAAAAGCTCCCTGGATGCTGCCATTCCTTCTGCTCTGCAGCAGGCGCCCTTGCAGCTTTTATACTCTCCACTTTCAGTAGTGGAGGCAGTCCTGTACCAACGGCTTGTAGTGACCCTGCTGCTTTCTGCCTGCACTGCTGCTGTCTACTGCTGTCTGTTGCTGTCTGCTGCTGCACCAAATCAAACGGAATCAGGGTATTTCAGGAGGAAGGGGCAGCTCACCCTCTATCACTTGTGGTTCTTCTATCATTGCCACAGATGCTCAGTGAAATGCTGCAGCTATGGGTAGCTGATGTCATATCTAGACGAGTCATCCTTTTTTATTAAATCAGAGGGCAAAAGTGCTTAAAACACCAGAAAATTCAGTAAATAATTATGGGAAATGCATGGAAACTATAGTGAAATGCAGTTAACACAATGCAGTTATCAAATCCCCCCAAACTTAAAGGATTGCTTGTCCCCAAGCATCCTACATTGCCCACTACAAACTAAACACCTGGCAGTTTTAGGCTTTGGTTCTGCTAAAAGCTCTCAACTCTCAGGATTGCCTTCATACAAAGGATACCACAACTCTTTCTCCCAATCACAGTAATACCTTCTTTGAATTTGTGTGTGTGTGGTATGGACAATTTGTCTAAGAGTTACTTGGGTCACAAACAGCCAGAGTTCTTAAGACTTTTATGCTAATATTTTGAGCTTCCTTTCCTAGGTCAAGCTAGCATTCATCATAATAAGGGCAGCAGATATGGGGGAAAAAAGGGGCAGCTTACTGACTTTTCTCCTTTTACTGTTGTTTTTGATATGGATCTTATTACAGCAGAGGTCATTACGGCCTTTTGACGCGAGTGCCAACATGTTCAATGCCGGCACCCGGTTACTCAACCTTATCACCTTTCAACTACTCCCCACTCATACTCTACATCCCTGTTTTACGCAAAGGCACACATGGGGCTCATGCATACCCCTGGTTACTAAGGGATTATAGAGCATTGGAGCGTCCATATTTTTCTTTATTTTCTACTCCCCTCCCCCAAACTTAAGCTGTTATGCCCCTATGATTCTGCCTCTTTTTTTTTATTTTTTTATTATTTTACTGGAAGCTCTCAATACTAGCTCTAAGACTAAGGGCCTCTTTCTGGAAGTTCACCAAATTCTCTTATGGGCAAGCTGCCCATGATCCAGTGCTTATAAGAGGAAGGTGCTGTGTGATGGGGTGAGACTGAAGGTTCCCTATTCTGATTTTTAACAGAATACCCAATCCTCCTCATGGAGTATCCCAAAACTTTCTGCAGGATAAGCATCTGTTCCCCCCTCTTTTCTCTCTTTTTTTTTTAAACATTAAACAAACTTAGTGATTACTGGGAAAGATTCATTCAACACGGGTGGATGAAGACACAGGCAGACAGTACTATAAACAAACACCTAGCAGAACTAATCATGCAGAATGCTTCAGCAATGAATCAAAATAAAATATGCTCCAGCAATGAATCAAAAGACACAAGTGATGCTACAGCAATGAATCCCTACACAAAAGTGATATGCTCTAGCAACTTCATTCCCAACAGACAATTATATCACACCCCCCCAAACTTAAGGTGAGCAGTGTCCTCACTGCTGATGCAATAGTCAGAAAATAAAATATGCTCACAAACAGAAACAGAAACGAAGAAATGCCAAATACTGCAGAGAAGGACAAAGGGTTGAGGGAACTTTCCTGAGGGTGCTGGCAGGTATGCTGCAGCACCCTAGGGTCATTGACCCCCAGAAGATTTCGAGGAGCTTCTGAGTCCACTCCTCCTCTGCGTTGATTGATGTGGTGCCTTTCCTTTGCGCAGTACTGCTGCCCTTTTTGCAATGGGCTCATCATCATCAGAGGACACACGTTCCTCCGATGTCTGGTGGGGCTCAGGGCAGGGCTCCTTGCTAGAGGAGGATCCTTCAGAGGCCTTAGGGTGCTCTGCTTGAGTTTCTGGTACTGCAGCTGACTCCTCGAAGGTGGCGTGGAGCAGGGCAGTTGGGAACTCTGAGAATGGGAAAAATTGCTTGAAATTTTGTTCCAGAGTGGTGTGGAGGGCAAGGTCCCTTTTCTGCGCATATTGCCAGAATGTTTGCTGGTGCTGCAGCAACTGTGCTTGCTGTTTGAGGAGTGTGGATTGTTGCTGCAGCAGGTGCTGAATGACCTTGTCAGCTGGTGGAGCAGTAGAGGAGGACGCAGATGGTCCAGTAGTTGGTGGGGGATTACAAGAGGCAGTTGATGGATGCTGGGCAGCTTTCTCGAGAACAATGCGAGAAATGGTGGTAGGGGTGATGGGGGGAGTGTCCTTTAAGACCTCTTCGTCGATGGAGACTGGCACTCCATGATTGTTGCACAGGGTGGTGATGAGGGAAGGAAAGAGGAGGCTTCCCTTCTTTCGGCTGGCACAGGGTCGAATTTGATCACTTATAATGTGGCCAACGTTGAGTGGCCGACCGAGTATGAGCGCATCCACCATTGCTACTCTTTCTCTGCTCACAGTCTGCTCGTGGGTGGAAGGCAGGAGATGGGTCTTAAGAAAATGGTACCAGACCTTTGCTGCCGGCACCAAGGAGATGCGATTTACAGTGGTGGAGCCCTGGGGAGATTTGTCCCAGGTGGTGCCAGGAAGGCACATCCTGGTGAGTATTGCTTCCCAATCTTCATCCCGCAGACTCTGCAGATAGCCTTCGTAGTTGTCCTCCTCGTCGGGCAAGTTGTAGGCCTTGTTGATAGCAGCTTGGTCAAAATGGACCTTTGTTTCCCGAACTTTCACCCATTTGTCCGTTTCTGGGGCGAAGTTCGCATAGAACTCCCTAACCAATGGGATGAGGGCCGTTGGTGGATGGCTTGCAAAATTTTCCCAATTCCTCTGTTTTACCACCGTTCCAACGTACATCGGCACTCCCAAATCGCCAGTGGGAGTGAATGTGAACCCCTTCTCAGCACAAAAGTTCCTGTGCATGATTTCGTCGTCATGCCTCTTTCTATTTTCTTCGGAAATGAATTTCCTCATCTTGCTGGCCTTCCTCGCCACAGTCTTGATTCTCGGCATGCTTGCTTCGAAGAGTTGAAGGTTGGGGTTTTCTGGGACGAAGGTGATGAGTGGGTTGCAGTGTTTGGAACTCGGGAGAGGTGAGGTGAGGGGAGGTTGAAGAGGTGGCAGTGTGGGTGCGTTAACTCTCGAAAGAAATGGGTTGGAAGTTGCATAGGTTTAAAGACCGTAGGTGTCTTATGACCTTCTGCCAGTTTCCCGCCCACCATTTTTTTTTTTTTTTGGAGGATGGCAGAGGGGAACCCTTGGCTTGAAGCTGATTGTGTTGCTGCAGCAATACTGGAGCAATGCTTCAGCAAGCTAGGAGCCCAAAAATTTCCTGCTGCAGCATAGAGTGCTTGCTACCAGTTCTGCTATAGCAACCAGGGACTGCCTTTAGTGCTATGCTGCTGCAGCAAAACAAAGGCTGGTTCAGCAACTCCTTGCTTCCTAACCTGCATATTAACCACAAAAGCTATTAGGTTCTTGATCTAAGCTTGTCTTAAAACTATTATCCTAAATAATAACAAATTTAAATATGGGTTGCCTCCCATGAGCGCTTGGTTTAGAGTCTTCAGCCTGACTTCCCTTCTGTTCAATCCTCTTGCAGCTGAATGGAAGTGTGCTGTCTCTCCACGTCACCCCCCAGATAATGCTTGACTCTTTGCCCATTAACCTTGAATGTCCTTCCTTCTTTCTCTTCTTCCAATTCAATTGTCCCAAATGGAAAGACCTGGCTTATACGAAAAGGTCCAGACCATCGTGATTTCAACTTTCTAGGAAACAAGGTTAGCCTGGAGTTGTACAGTAGTACTTTTTGTCCTACTTCGAAGTTTCTGGGCTGTATCTTCCTGTCATGCCATTGCTTGGCTTTCTCCTTGTATAGCTTGGCATTCTCATAGGCCTACCCCCGAAATTCGTCCAACTCATTTAGCTGCAGCATCCTTCTCTCCCCTGCAGCATCCAGGCTCCAGTTCAGTTTCTTCACTGCCCAATATGCTCGATGTTCCAGCTCTACTAGGAGATGACAAGCCTTCCCGAATACCAACCTGTAAGGTGACATGCCCAGAGGTGTCTTATAGGCTGTTCTATATGCCCAAAGTGCATCATCCAACCTTAAGGACCAATCCTTCCTTGTTGGACTTACTGTTTTTTCCAAAATTCTCTTGATCTCTCTGTTAGAGACCTCAGCCTGCCCACTTGTTTGTGGATGATAGGGGGTTGCTACCTTGTGTCTTACTCCGTATTTGGCCAGTAGTGCCTTGAACTGCCTATTGCAGAAATGGGTTCCTCCATCGCTGATGATAGCTCTGGGGGTTCCAAACCTTGTAAAGATATTCCTCTTCAAGAATCTGGTCACAACCCTGGCTTTATTAGTCTGAGATGCACTGGCTTCCACCCACTTTGAGACATAATCTACAGCTACAAGGATGTATTGGTTGCCAAAGCTTGAGGGGAATGGTCCCATGAAATCTATGCCCCAGACATCAAATAATTCCACCTCCAGGATGTTGTTCAGTGGCATTTCATGCCTGCGAGATATATTTCCTGTTCTCTGGCACCGGTCACATTTCCTTGCATACACGTGGGAGTCCTTGAATAATGAGGGCCAATAGAAACCCGCCTGTAACACTTTGTTTGCTGTCCTAATTCCTCCAAAATGACCTCCATAAGGAGAAGCGTGGCATTGCTGCAAGATTTGCTCCGTTTCTTCACTGGGTATACACCTCCTTATCATCTGGTCAGCACATTGTTTGTAAAGATAGGGCTCATCCCAGTAGTAGGAGTTGACTTCATGCAGGAATTTTTTCTTCTGCTGCCATGTCAGGTCTGGTGGGAGCATTCCACTCACGAGGTAATTCACATAGTCCGCATACCATGGCACATCCATTTGAGACATGAGATAGAGTTGCTTATCCGGGAATCTTTCATTGATAGCCTCTGCTCCAGAGCTGTGCTCCTCTAACCTGGAAAGATGGTCTGCCACTTGGTTCTCAGTCCCCTTTCTATCTCTAATCTCTAGATCAAACTCTTGAAGCAAAAGCACCCACCGAATGAGCCTCGGTTTGGAATCCTTCTTTCTGACCAAGTGTTTGATGGCAGAGTGGTCTGTGTGCACTATCACCTTTGCTCCTACCAGATATGCTCTGAATTTCTCAAAGGCAAACACTACAGCAAGCAACTCCTTCTCTGTCACAGTGTAGTTCAGCTGGGCACCTTGCAGCATTTTGCTAGCATAGTAAATAGAGTGAAACAGCTTATTTTTGCGCTGTCCCAGGACAGCTCCTAATGCTGTTTCGCTAGTATCACACATTAGCTCAAATGGGGAGGTCCAGTCTGGTGTTACGATGATCGGGGCTGTGCTCAATTTTTGCTTGAGATCGCAGAATGCTGTCATGCAGCTTTTATCAAAACAAAAGGTTCTATCCTTTTCCAGCAAACTGCATAGTGGTTTGGCCACCTTAGAAAAGTCCTTGATGAACCTTCTATAAAATCCTGCATGTCCCAAAAAACTCCGAATGCCCTTTACCGAGGTGGGAGGAGGCAATTTCTCAATAACTTCTACTTTGGCCTTGTCCACCTCTAGTCCTCTCTGCGATACCTTATGCCCCAGCACAATTCCCTCCTTTACCATAAACTGGCACTTTTCCCAGTTTAGCACCAAGTTTGTCTCCTCACACCTCTGCAATACTTTAGCAAGGTTTCCCAAGCATTGGTCGAAGGAGTCTCCAAAAACTGAGAAATCATCCATAAAGATTTCCACAAACTGTTCAGCCATTTCTGTGAATATTGCCATCAAGCATCGCTGGAACGTTGCTGGAGCATTGCACAGCCCGAATGGCATCCTTCGAAATGCAAAGGTACCATAAGGACATGTGAATGTGGTCTTATGCTGATCTTCTGGTGCTATGGCGATCTGGTTATACCCTGAGTACCCATCCAGGAAGCAATAATATTCCCTCCCAGCAAGTCTATCTAGCATTTGATCGATGAATGGCAAAGGGAAGTGATCCTTCCTAGTGCTTTTGTTCAGCTTCTGGTAGTCCATGCAAATCCTCCAACCGGTTACCACCTTAGTGGGAATGAGCTCGTTGCTATCATTTTCCACCATAGTCATGCCTCCTTTCTTGGGCACACACTGGACTGGACTCACCCAAGAGCTATCTGATATAGGGTAAATGATTCCAGCATCTAGCCATTTGATGATCTCCTTCTTCACTACTTCCTTCATTATTGGGTTAAGCCTACGCTGAGGTTCAATGGACCCTTTTTCATTGGTTTCCAGAAGGATCTTATGCATGCAAAATGAGGGACTAATTCCCTTAATGTCAGCAAGTGTCCATCCAATTGCCTTCCTGAATTTCTTCAGTGTCAGGACCAATTTCTCCTCTTGCTCCTCTGTTAGAAATGCTGAGATAACGACCGGAAGAGTGTCTGTTTCTCCTAGATATGCATACTTAAGGTGAGCTGGCAGAGGCTTCATCTCCAGAGCTGGTGGTTCTTCCATTGGTGCTTTTAGCAGTCTTGAATCTGTCGCGGTTTCGAACAATGGCTCCTTCTTACTGAAGCCTTGTCTGAAATCATTCCAAGCCCATTCCTTCTCATCTTCTCCTTCGGACTCTGAGTGATCTGTCCACTCTGCTGGTGATGGCTCCTTGTAGCATCTTTCCAGTTGTTCTGATGCTAATGTATCTATCATTGACACTACAGCACATTCCTCTTCTTCACTGGCAAACCTCATGGTCTGGAGCACGTTGAATGTAACTTGCTCATCCTGTACTCTCATAGTTAATTCACCCTTCTGAACATCAATGAGTGTCCGGCCAGTTGCTAGGAATGGTCTGCCTAATATAATAGGTACTTCTGCGTCAGCTTCATAATCCAGAATTATGAAATCTACTGGGAAGATGAACTTGTCCACCTTAACTAAGACATCCTCTATTTTTCCCTCTGGGTGTGCAATGGATCTATCTGCCAATTGCAGTGTAACTGTGGTAGGCCGAGCTTCTCCAATTCCTAGCTTTTTAAAGATGGCCATTGGCATAAGGTTGATACTTGCTCCCAGATCACAAAGTGCCTTGCCGAAATACTGGTTTCCAATCGAACAAGGTATGGTGAAACTGCCTGGATCTTTAAGTTTGGGTGGCAACTTATTTTGCAGTACAGCACTGTATTCTCTTGTGAGGGCAATGGTTTCAAACTCGCCAAACCTCCTTTTCTTTGTCAGAATGTCCTTCATGAACTTCACATAATTGGGCATCTGCTCCAGTGCTTCCACTAGCGGAATGTTGATAGCTGTTTCAGGACATCCAAGAACCTTCTAAATTGCTGGTCATTCTGCTGCTTCTGAAATCTTTGAGGGAAAGGGGGAGGTAGCTTGGATTGCTGCATATCCTGCTGCAGCAAAGTTAACGACTTTTGCTGCGGCATAGCTGCAGCATTCTCTCCAGAGATGTTTTCGTCCTTGCTTATCTCCTCCTTTTGCTTTTTCTTGGCGTTTTCGTTCTCCAGGGGTGCAGTGGAGTCTGTCTGGTCTTGCTCTCTTGCTTTTGGTGTTTCCACCATCTTTCCACTCCTCAGGGCTATGGCTTTATAGTATTCTTTCCCCTCTCTCCTAGGGACTTCAGTATTGCTAGGAAGTGTCCCTGGGGGTCTGCTTTTCAGTTCATTGGCAAGCTGTCCCACTTGAGTCTCCAGATTCCTCAGTGAGGCTGCTTGACTCTGGATTAAAGCGTCATTCCTTGCCATATACTCCTTCAACAGGGATTCCAGTGAAGTGTGGGCTTCCTAAGGCTGTTGTCTCTATTGCTGAAAGCCTGGTGGACCCTGTGGTCTTTGTGGAGCAGAGTTGCTCCCTTGTCCTGCACCATAATTGCTCCAAGAGAAATTGGGGTGTTGCCTCCATCCTGGGTTATATGTGTTGGAGTAAGGTTTGTTATTGCGATTCATATTGCCCACAAAACACACTGATTCAGGGTTTGAGGGACAAGCTTCAAATAAATGAGATCCATTGCATAGTACGCAAGATGGTCCAGTTTCCTGGACTGCATTGGTTCCTTGAGGGCGGTGAGACTGCTGGCTTTTCAAAACGTTGACTAGCGAGGCTAGCTGGGCTGTGAGAGAAGTCACTTCACTTACTTCATGCATGCCTGCTGCTTTCTTTCCGTTTGAAACCCTGTCCATTGGCCATTGGTAGTTGTTACTGGCCATTCTTTCGAGCAACTCATATGCTTCATTGTATGTTTTGGACAATAGTGCCCCATTGGCCGCTGCATCTACTATGGTCCGGGTTTGGGCATTGAGACCATTATAAAAGGTCTCCATCTGAATGCAGTAAGGGATTCCATGATGTGGGCATCTCCGTAATAGCTCTTTATACCTCTCCCACGTCTCATACAAAGATTCACCTTCTAATTGCTGGAAAGAGGTGATGTCGTTTCTCAATCTGGCATTTTTGGTAGGCGGGAAGTATTTCAGCAGAAATTTTTCTGCCAAATCACTCCAATTAGTGATAGAGTCAGGTGGCAGAGAGTTTAACCAAGCTCTTGCTCGGTCTCTTAATGAATAAGGAAACAGCTTAAGCCTAAGCACTTCTTCTGTTACACCATTCATTTTAAAAGCATCCGTGACTTCCATGAATACTCTTAAATGAAGGTGGGGGTCCTCAGTAGGCATGCCACTGAATTGCCCAGCAGTTTGCAGCATCTGGAACATTACTGGTTTAAGTTCAAAATGTAGAGCCTCAATCTCTGGTCTCACAATGCTTGGGTTCAATCCATTCAGATTTGGTTGAACGTAAGCATTCAAGACCCTATCTCTATCGTCCATGTTGTCTGTTCCATTTTGATTTGCCATCTCCGCCTGCTGCTGGTGTGTTAGCTGTCCTCTTCTTCTTCTCAGAAGTGTTCTTTCTATTTCTGGGTCAAGGGGCAAAAGTTCTCTGTCAGCCCTGCTCATACACCGTGTTACCTGCTCAATCAGGACAATAGAATAAAAGCACAACAATCCTTCACACAGTAGGGTATCTAAAAAAAATTTTCAAAGTTTGACACTCCCCGGCAACGGCGCCAAAAACTTGTTGGGATACGTTTGTATGTTATTCATGCAAAGATGAATACAATATCGGTACGCAAGTGCACGTATCGTGACCAAGTAATAAAGTGATGAGTGAGTATCGTTCCACGAGGAGTGAACTGAAACTGTCTAGATACCTTTGCTGTATGAATGTTGTAGCAATGTCAAGTTGTTTCACAAAATTGGAATACGCTTGGTTTATCCGATTTTTACTGTGACTAAAGTGAAGAGTATTAGGGAATAGAAAAGGAAATATGTAAGGGGATCTGGGGTGCTCGGGGTTGCCATGGACTTCAGCATTCAGAGATGCTGTAGACTTTGCTGCAGCAAGGTCCCTGGTGCTAAACTTAGTCCTGAATGGAGTCTTCCCAGACTGCCATTCCTTACAACTCCAAGGTTCAGACACGCATTCCTGCCTTAGTCCTCACCTCTTAGTTGTGCATGCATTTCGTTATGGACTAATGGGGTACCCATATATCCCTACATGAGGTAACCCCCTACAATCAGCCTCTTTTTCCAGCTCCATTACCCTCCCAGGTGAATGGTGGCCTTGGATTTATTCCTTCAAACTTCCGTTATTAAGGAAAGAAAAGTTACTGGAACAACAGCTGAATGTAAACAAAACTGCAGCAAATGTACTCATGTTAAAAATGTGCCTCAGTCCATTACAACCCCTTGTGCAACCCCAGCTGGAAACTAGCCGAGCCTCATGGGTGCACTAGTTACAAAAGGTTTAGAAACTCTAGTATGCATTCTAAAAGATAAAAACTTGTTTGCAAAATGCGGTTCTTTCTTTTCCTTTGATAAACAACGAAACCTCCGCAGAAAACTAAGTTCCTTTCTACACTACTCCTCTCCTCCCTGATGCTGCACCTTCCGGTGTTATCAGCACTCTCTGTTGTGGAATGATTTTTCTACCTAATTCTCATTTTTTTTCCTTTCTCCCACGCCCCCCTTTCATTCTCTATTTTTCGGTCTTTTATCAGCAGCCTCTGTGGTCCCAGAAAAGCTCCCTGGATGCTGCCATTCCTTCTGCTCTGCAGTAGGCGCCCTTACAACTTTTATACTCTCCACTTTCAGTAGTGGAGGCAGTCCTGTACCAACGGCTTGTAGTGACCCTGCTGCTTTCTGCCTGCACTGCTGCTGTCTGCTGCTGCACCAAATCAAACGGAATCAGGGTATTTCGGGAGGAAGGGGCAGCTCACCCTCTATCACTTGTGGTTCTGCTATCATTGCCACAGATGCTCAGTGAAATGCTGCAGCAATGGGTAGCTGATGTCATATCTAGACGAGTCATCCTTTTTTATTAAATCAGAGGGCAAAAGTGCTTAAAACACCAGAAAATTCAGTAAATAATTATGGGAAATGCATGGAAACTATAGTGAAATGCAGTTAACACAATGCAGTTATCATCAATCATCCACCATAGGTTTAATAATTCTTAATCTAAAATTATTAATCATATTTGCCTCTTAAATCATAATAATGAAAAGTTTGTTCAAAATATGATTCAGCAGGAGATTAAGACAAACAATATACTAGTAGGCCTTCCTAGTAATCATATGAATAATCATGGGGAAAAAGAGTAAATGAATAATCAATACTCAATTAAAATTGAACTAATAAATTCAAATTCAAATCTCACAATACATAAAAGATCCTTGAGGTTTAAATCTTCTCCAACCAACAAAAAGAAAATTAGCCACATAAGACCATAAGTGAATTTGGAGAAGAAGAGAAAAAGATGATTGAGAATTTAATGATTTGATCCTTGGATCCTCTTATGATTGGATGATTGCTTTTCCTCTTAGTTATAGGTTAGGAGATTTCTAAATGAAGTATGCTTGCTTCTAGGTCAATTCTTGGGTTTTGGAGCTCCAATTAGGGTAACTAAACCCTAAAAATGGCGTTAAAATCCATGGCAATACGGATAGCTCCAGCAGCAAGTTACGTAATGTCACGGTGCTAAATTAGGGGCGATGTGGTGCTTTGATTTTTCCAACATTTTCAAAATTTATAAATGTCAATGTTGTAAATATTTCTCTTATATTTCCATAGCCACTGAAATTATCATAATCGGAGCTAATATGAGAGAGATATACCCGAATTATTGACAAAAGGTCAGGATTCATGTTGTTGCACTACAATTCTAAATGTTGAGCTTTGTAACTCTCTAAATTATCTCGAATTTGCCAAAGTTGTTAACATAAAAGTTGTATATAATTGTCTTAGCTTTTCCTAGGCACTTAAATCAATTCAATTGAAATTCATATGTGATATATATGATCTTATTAGTGCCGAAAGGTCTGAAATCACTATAATTCAGCACTTTTTAATGAATATCTTATCTTTTTCTCCTCTTTTCTTCTTCCATTTCTCCTACAACTCAAAACACAAAACTAAACTAATTTCTAATCATATTTTACTTAAATCAAACAAAATTTAAGTTTAAAGGTATTAAAATCATGCTTAATTATGAACACATCAAATACCCCCACACTCAAAATTTTGCTTGTCCTCAAGCAAAATAATTCATAAAGACAAAAATAAAAATAAAATATGTAGTGAGTGTTAGGCTTACCAAGCTTTTGCCTCATAACATGAAAATATGCTCAAGAAAAATTATGAAAGGTGTAACATCCCGTAATTTTGAGATATTTTCCTTAGAAATTCTTCACCTTACATATATGCATAGAAATGTTCTAATATTAATGGAATAGGTAAAGAAAGAAAACCTAAGAGAAAATATTAGAAATAACCATGTTAAAGAAAGGTGAAATTCTTAGGTAAAGAAAGATAAATTTTTGTGAAGTAAGTAAAGGTCTTAAAATTTCAAGAAGATCGGATTAGGGTAATTTTTCTTAATTTAAGAGCAAAAGTTACTAAGTTTAGTATCTCCACCTGTAATCGGGCTTTAACCTATAGACACTTCATATAGAGTTTTTCTACTTCACATGAATTTTTAGCAAGCCAATAGGATAGCCCAAGGAAGAAATAAAACATAGACTTGGACTAGGATATAGAAATTGGACCGATAGCCCAAAAATCATGAAAATGTGACCAAGCCCATTATGAAAGGAAGAATTTTAACCAAAGTAAGGAAAATGGGCAAGAATGAGCCCAAACCCAAGAGGAAAAATAAAAATAAAAATAAAATTAAAGTGATGAAATATTAGTGTAATCAAGATTAAGTGACATGGCATTAAGAAAAAAATTTGGCAAGTGGTGTGATTCTACATTCATCATTGTGGCAAGTGGCATAGTAATACAAGACTTTAGGACAAAAACATCTATATCCTACATTCAAAACTTTAGCAAGTGGGTAATAATACATAGCATTATGACAAAACATCATTATCCCACACAAATAATTTTAGTTAAGTAAGGAAAATTCAAGGGTTAGAAATTTTCCACTTAAAAAGGCAAATCTATCATACTTGATTAAGACAAAAGAAAAAGGAAATGAATCCCTAAATCAAAGGGATCTTGCCCCATATCTTAAGAACATATCATCATAATTTTCAAAATACAAATCTCCTTTTTCTATGCATATCTTGACTAAGGAAGAGGAAGACAAGAACATAAGTTGTTTGTTTTCCAAAAATTCAACAAAGTGTATCCTAATTGTGATAAGGTAGACCCATGATCATGAAAGGTGAATTATTTGGTGGTCTATATAAGAAAACCCACCCTTACAACATTAGAATTTCGTCCAAGTGAGGGAGAGCAAAAATAGAAGCAAGGTAGTGTGAGGAAAGGAGAGGAAGAAAGGAAGAAAGAGGAAGGAGAAGTCTAGGGGACTAAGTGCTCCAAGTAAGTTTAACAATATTTCTTTTTGAAGAAAACCTTTGAAACTCATAATATTTATATGAGATTTTGATCTTAGAACTTTGATGATTGGTCATGGATGTTGCTATATCATGTTGCATATTGATCTTGCATGTGATGTATGTTTGAATACTTAGGTTGGTGTAGATAGTTCTGCATGGGTATGGCTATGGTTGACAGAATTTTAAGCTTCGGTATTTTAATTTCTAGGAACAATCTATAAGGAATTAAAATAAATGGTTAACATAAGAATTAAATATATATGTGTCACCGATTTTCACCCACTGGAATCATTCCATTTGGAGTCCATATGAGGTAGCTATGGTCGGATTAGTAGTCAAAGGTCAGAAAATGAATCATCAGGGAAGAATATGTTAGGATAACTTCGGTAATTTAATTTCTGGGAATTATTGGTAGGGAATTAAAATAAATGGTTAACATAAGAATTAAAGATATGTGTGTCATGGATTTTTAGCCACTAGAATCATTCAATGTGGAGTTCACATGTGGTAGATATGGTCCGATTAGTAAGCCAAGGTCAGAAAATGGTTCATCAGGGAAGATTATGTTAGGACAGCTTTTGTATTTTAATTTCTGGGAATTATCTGTATGGAATTAAAATAAATTGTTAACATGAAAGTTATATATCTATGTCTCATGGAAATATACCCACTGGAATTATACAATTTGGAGTTCATATGAGGTAGATATGATCTGATTAGTAAGCAGAGGTCAGAAAATGTTTATTTAGGGAAGAGTATGTTATTAATGCTTTAGTTTTTGAATTTCTGGGAATATTCTGTAGGGAATTAAAATAGCGCGCCAACATAACAATTATAGATATATGGCTCATGGATTTTTACCAACTGGAATAACTCAATTTGGAGTTCCAATTTGGGAGATATGGTCTAATTAGTCAGTAAAGGTCAGAACCTATCCGAAAGGAACTATCCTGTACTTTGAGGGAGTAATATCACCTTCATTTCTTAACTTTTCGCTACAATGTTCAACATAATAGTTTTAGATAATTGTTTTATCTTGAAATGGACACCAAGATCACCTACATCAGAGTTAAATTGAGGGGGTTATGCTCTGATTAGTAAGAGAAGTTTAGATAGGATGAAAACCTGCATCAAGAAAATAAAGAAATAAAATTAGTATTTAAAAAAGAAGATGAATCTTAATAAATGACTAGTATAGCCATAGCCATTGCCATTGTATGAACTTCTTACCATCTTAAGTGTGAAATTTTGACATGGAAATATTTTATAAAGTGATATTTGAAATGGTTATGTTCATGGCATGATTACCAATGATTTATGGTAATAGTTATATTTTGATGAACATACTTGTTATTGAAAACATATTTTTGGCTAACATTGTGAAAAGAAAAGAAATGAGCACGGTCACATGGCAATCCGTGTGGTGCACCAGTAGGGGACGCCCTACCAACGGTTATGATCATGATAATGAGAAAAGAAAGAGAAAGTGGGCCATGTCGGACGGAGCGAGAAAAGCCCGTACCGGAGAGTAGAGGATACTCACCCTGACCGGGGTAGCTTGAAATGAGAATAAGTTGATGGCCATTATATGATATTTTGAAAATAGTTAATCCTGTCATACATATCATTACAGTATGATTCTTATGTGCATAGATATAATGCATTCATGTGACCAAAGATATTTTCTGTAGTTTATACAGCTGAACATGATGTGATGAGCTTTACTGATGATAATTTATTGTTGAACTTACTGGGATTTAATTCTCACTATATTTCCATATCATGTTCAGAAAATTATTTATGCAGCTTTTGTTTCTAAGGCTCTGTCTTTTAGTGCACATTGGATCGAGTTACTTTATGTTGGGAAGATTTCAGAATCAAATAAGATGTTTGTGGTCGAGTTGGCTCAGATCCCGGTGAAGGTGAAACCACCCGCACCTGTATCTCCGGAATTGGTCAACCAAAATAAACAAGATGTAAATATTTATCTGTTTGATATGTTATACGTATGTTTTGATTAATGACATGTATGTGAACTCAATATTGTATAATAATAAAGGAAAAAAAAAGGTTGTTACATAATTGGTATTAGAGCAGGTCGATCCTAGATGGCCAGTGGGTGGTTGGTTATCTGAATCGATCTTATAGTATATTGAGTATGTTGTGGTAGTGTTGTGTAGGGGATCAGTGATTTCATATAGGTAGGAAATTACTAGTGTTTCCTATCTATATGCCGAGGTGGTGTTATGACTGCTGTTAAATTTTTTTAAAACTAACTATTGGGCCTGATCACCTCAATAGCAATTTATTTTTCCCACAGTAGGAAATTGCACCACCAAGGCGGAATCCGGTAAACAATGCGGAGGAAATCTTACACAACCTTGCCACGGCAATTTAAGAATTTGATATTGATTTACTCCTTAAAACCCAACTAGTATCTATATCCCTATATAGAATGATATCGATTGAATTTAAAAAAAAAATTAGTTACAAGACTTATTAGACAAGGGATTTAAATGCCCTAGTACTATTATTTGGAGTGCTCTAGTTCTATCTGTGAAAAAGAAAGATGGATCATTATAACTATGCATAGATTATAGACAGTTGAATAAGGTGACAATGTAGAATAGAAACCCATTAGCTCGTATAGATTACCTGTTTGACCAGTTATAAGGTGTTCAATATTTTTCCACAAATAGATTTGGGATATGAGTAACATTAATTAGGGATAAGAGAAGAGGATGTATGACTTATTATGGGCATTATGAGTTCTTGGTGATGCATTTAAATTGACAAATCTTTAGCTGCATTCATAGATTTAATGAATAGTAATTAGGTCATCCCTGGAATAATTTGTTATTATATATATGGATGATATACTAGAATATTTCAAAAGTTCAGAGGATCATAAGCAACATTCAAAGATAGTTTTACCAACTCTAAAGGAGTATGGTTGGTAAATATGGTATACAAGTAGAGTCTAAGAAAGTAAAAGTAGTACAATAATAGCTACGTTTTACTACATTTAAAGATGAAGATCCAAATCCAATTTACGCTTCCTGCGGTTCTCTGCCGTCCATTCTACTGGAGTAATAGTTAGATCAGGTACATGAACATAGGCTTGTAAAGCATCAATCAACTCCTCAGCATTTGAAGCTGAGATGAGAATTTGTCGTGCTGAGTGTGAGATAAACCTCTGTTCCACAGCTTGATCTAGAAAAGATAACAAACCATCAAAGAAGTGATTAACATTTAACAAACCTATCGGTTTGTGATGCATATTTAGTTGTGCCCAAGAGACTATTTGGAAAATCTCCTCTAAAGTACCAAAACCACCTGGTAAGGCAATGAAGGCGTCAGCATTGCTCATCATTCTAGCCATGCGTTCATGCATGGAAACTACCCTATATTCTTCCCCAATTGTCTTCCCTATATTGCTGGATGTAGCTAGAGCTGTAGGAATAATACCTAGAACTTGGCATCCCCCTGCATGTGCAGCTGTAGCCACACACCCCATTAACCCACAGTTACCTCCACCATACACTAAATGAATTTTTCTCCTAGCCAGCACCATACCCAGATTTTGTGCTGCTTTAACATACTCCTCATCTTTTCCAAGATTGGAACCACAAAAGACACAGATATTTCGAAACTGACGGAATGCGGTTCCCTCCATAATTTCTATCACCTTAACTTTGAGAATAGACAAAGATACTAATGTAAATATTTATAGAACTTAGAGAAGGGCATATTTATAATAGCTATGCAAATTGGCCAGGTATTATTAGAACAATTATGTGAGTGATTGGTGGATATCAACTAAATTAAAGGTAAATAAAAAAAAATTTCAAAAATGACGGCAAGCATGTATATGTACAGTAGTATGACTGTGACCCATATTAAGCACATAAAGAGTATAAGATAAGATATCACCAGAAATCTGTCTTTATCTTGTTGTCTTTGATGAAGCATTGATGTTTTGATTCTTGTAGAAAAGTTGTAGGTGATAGCCGTCATTGAAAAAAAAAAGTAAAAAAAAAATGCAATCAAATGATTTATTTTTTATTCTCAATGTTTTCGCCAGTCGACTATCAGTATTATTAAGTCGACTAGCTATTTTGAGAAATTTTAATTTGGACTGGTTAATTTACAGTTGATTGATTACATCTATTTTGAAGCAATCAACTGCATCCTACCAGTTAACTACATATTCTTTGATTTTCACAGACTTTTATAAGCTCAGAAATGTTTCTTTTTCCATGTGATATTTTTCCACTGAATACCAATAGATTTAAAGTAGATTCTGACACATATATTCAAAATTTGCGGCCACTGATTTTTGTTGAAATCATAGATAGATTTTGTTTACAGATTTTCAAGAATTGCGGCCACCGATTTTAATATTTTTCAATGCTTTGTCAAAATTTTTGACTTTCGCTTTTGGAACCATTCTCTATTATGCTTTTCGTCTATTTCACTCATTAACGGTTGGCATTAAATGCAAGGTTATTTTCCCTCATTACAATTAAAGATAATTTCTTCCTTTGAAACTTGGTTATTATGGTGTCTAAGTTGTTAATAGGTTAAAGTAATGAAAGGTTTGAAAAGAATGGATGGATGATGGTCTTATGGTGTTTTGACGAATGTAATCAAGAGAATTAGTGGTGTTGAAGTTCTCGAGGAATAAAATATAGGAAGTATGATTTAAGTTAGTCTTTGAACTCTTATTTTGGAAATATAGAGAATATTCTAAGAACCATGTCCGGAAATAATATAGGTTATCAAGATATTTGTGTTAAAGGATTATATCATGCTAAATTGAGTCTAGTATCTAGGATGTGAATTATGTTGGAATTGAGAATTTATGTATGAGTAATTGTTAGGAAAAAAAAACACAAATCTTCTTGAAATGATTGGGTGAATTAAATGGGATTGGCATAAGCTAGAATGAGGTGCTTTTGGATATGATAGAAGAAATAATTGAAATTTTTGACAATGAGTTTAATGGTGTTAATAAGCTTGTATAGAATTACTGTGATGAGGTAAGTTGGAATTATTAGACATGTGTCAATGGTACATAAACGTTATTAAAGGTTTGAAGGATTTATTGCTACGTATGTTTAACATATTGATTAAAGGATTTGAGGATAAAAATAGATGATAGATTAAGATGATGATATTCAGGGGATGATGTTGATATATGAAAAAAAATAATTGACTTGATAGAAGTTTAAAATAAGAAAAGATAGTTACACAATATGAAGGTGTATATGTTCCTTTATATGTGTGTTTTCTAATATCGACCCATAGATATATCCATGCGGGCTAGAGGATATCAATTGAAGAACTTATGAGTGAAAGAAATCCTTATGGTTAAGTTATATGGCAAAATCACTCAAGTGAATAGACATATTAAAAAGTAAAGATGTCATATAGAAAAGATATCTCTAATTACTTAGGTAATAAGCTTGGTAACTCTGAATAATGCCTTAATTTCATTCCCTACATGTGGTAGGATGGATTGAAATTCGGGGACCGAATTTCTTAAGGGGGAAGAATGTAACATCCCGTAATTTTCAGATATTTTCCTTAGAAATTCTTCACCTTACATATATGCATAGAAATGTTCTAATATTAATGGAATAGGTAAAGAAAGAAAACCTAAGAGAAAATATTAGAAATAAACATGTTAAAGAAAGGTGAAATTCTTAGGTAAAGAAAGATAAATTTTTGTGAAGTAAGTAAAGGTCTTAAAATTTCAAGAAGATCGGATTAGGGTAATTTTTCTTAATTTAAGAGCAAAAGTTACTAAGTTTAGTATCTCCACCTGTAATTGGGCTTTAACCTATAGACACTTCATATAGAGTTTTTCTACTTCACATGAATTTTTAGCAAGCCAATAGGATAGCCCAAGGAAGAAATAAAACATAGACTTGGACTAGGATATAGAAATTGGACCGATAGCCCAAAAATCATGAAAATATGACCAAGCCCATTATGAAAGGAAGAATTTTAACCAAAGTAAGGAAAATGGGCAAGAATGAGCCCAAACCCAAGAGGAAAAATAAAAATAAAAATAAAATTAAAGTGATGAAATATTAGTGTAATCAAGATTAAGTGACATGGCATTAAGACAAAAATTTGGCAAGTGGTGTGATTCTACATTCATCATTGTGGCAGGTGGCATAGTAATACAAGACTTTAGGACAAAAACATCTATATCCTACATTCATAACTTTAGCAAGTGGGTAATAATACATAGCATTATGACAAAACATCATTATCCCACACAAATAATTTTAGTTAAGTAAGGAAAATTCAAGGGCTAGAAATTTGCCACTTTAAAAGGCAAATCTATCATACTTGATTAAGACAAAAGAAAAAGGAAATGAATCCCTAAATCAAAGGGATCTTGCCCCATATCTTAAGAACATATCATCATAATTTTCAAAATACAAATCTCCTTTTTCTATGCATATCTTGACTAAGGAAGAGGAAGACAAGAACATAAGTTGTTTGTTTTCCAAAAATTCAACAAAGTGTATCCTAATTGTGATAAGGTAGACCCATGATCATGAAAGGTGAATTATTTGGTGGTCTATATAAGAAAACCTACCCTTACAACATTAGAATTTTGTCCAAGTGAGGGAGAGCAAAAATAGAAGCAAGGTAGTGTGAGGAAAGGAGAGGAAGAAAGGAAGAAAGAGGAAGGAGAAGTTTAGGGGACTAAGTGCTCCAGGTAAGTTTAACAATATTTCTTTTTGAAGAAAACCTTTGAAACTCATAATATTTATATGAGATTTTGATCTTAGAACTTTGATGATTGATCATGGATGTTGCTATATCATGTTGCATATTGATCTTGCATGTGATGTATGTTTGAATACTTAGGTTGGTGTCGATAGTTCTGCATGGGTATGGCTGTGGTTGACAGAATTTTAAGTTTCGGTATTTTAATTTCTGGGAACAATATATAAGGAATTAAAATAAATGGTTAACATAAGAATTAAAGATATATGTGTCACGGATTTTCACCCACTAGAATCATTCCATTTGGAGTCCATATGAGGTAGCTATGGTCTGATTAGTAGTCAAAGGTCAGAAAATGAATCATTAGGGAAGAATATGTTAGGATAACTTCGGTAATTTAATTTCTGGGAATTATTGGTAGGGAATTAAAATAAATGGTTAACATAAGAATTAAAGATATATATGTCATGGATTTTTAGCCACTGGAATCATTCAATGTGGAGTTCACATGTGGTAGATATGGTCCGATTAGTAAGCCAAGGTCAGAAAATGGTTCATCAGGGAAGATTATGTTAGGACAGCTTTTGTATTTTAATTTCTGGGAATTATCTGTATGGAATTAAAATAAATTGTTAACATGAAAGTTATATATCTATGTCTCATGGAAATATACCCACTGGAATTATACAATTTGGAGTTCATATGAGGTAGATATGATCTGACTAGTAAGCAGAGGTCAGAAAATGTTTATTTAGGGAAGAGTATGTTATTAATGCTTTAGTTTTTGAATTTCTGGGAATATTCTGTAGGGAATTAAAATAGCGCGCCAACATAACAATTATAGATATATGGCTCATGGATTTTTACCAACTGGAATAACTCAATTTGGAGTTCCAATTTGGGAGATATGGTCTAATTAGTCAGTAAAGGTCAGAACCTATCCGAAAGGAACTATCCTGTACTTTGAGGGAGTAATATCACCCTCATTTCTTAATTTTTCGCTACAATGTTCAACATAATAGTTTTAGATAATTGTTTTATCTTGAAATGGACACCAAGATCACCTACATCAGAGTTAAATTGAGGGAGTTATGCTCTGATTAGTAAGAGAAGTTTAGATAGGATGAAAACCTGCATCAAGAAAATAAAGAAATAAAATTAGTATTTAAAAAAGAAGATGAATCTTAATAAATGACCAGTATAGCCATAGCCATTGCCATTGTATGAACTTCTTACCATCTTAAGTGTGAAATTTTGACATGGAAATATTTTATAAAGTGATATTTAAAATGGTTATGTTCATTGCATGATTACCAATGATTTATGGTAATAGTTATATTTTGATGAACATACTTGTTATTGAAAGCATATTTTTGGCTAACATTGTGAAAAGAAAAGAAATGAGCACGGTCACATGGAAATCCGTGTGGTGCACCAGTAGGGGACACCCTACCAACGGTTATGATCATGATAATGAGAAAAGAAAGAGAAAGTGGGTCATATCGGACGGAGTGAGAAAAACCCATACCGGAGAGTAGAGGATACTCACCCTGACCGGGGTAGCTTGAAATGAGAATAAGTTGATGGCCATCATATGATATTTTGAAAATAGTTAATCCTGTCATACATATCATTACAGTATGATTCTTATGTGCATAGATATAATGCATTCATGTGACCAAAGATATTTTCTGTAGTTTATACAGCTGAACATGACGTGATGAGCTTTACTGATGATAATTTATTGTTGAACTTACTGGGATTTAATTCTCACTATATTTCCATATCATGTTCAGAAAATTATTTATGCAGCTTTTATTTCTAAGGCTCTGGCTTTTAGTGCACATTGGATCGAGTTACTTTATGTTGGGAAGATTTTAGAATCAAATAAGATGTTTGTGGTCGAGTTGGCTCAGATCCCGGTGAAGGTGCAACCACCCGCACCTGTATCTCCGGAATTGGTCAACCAAAATAAACAAGATGTAAATATCTATCTGTTTGATTTGTTATACGTATGTTTTGATTAATGACATGTATGTGAACTCAATATTGTATAATAATAAAGGAAAAAAAAAGGTTGTTACAAAAGGTCGTAACCATGCACAAAATTAACTCAAATGAATCGATTATTTTGTTCTCTTGAATCCTGAGTGTGTGTGTGTTTTTGGGTCAAACAATTTCCTTTACCCGAATGAGTTTATATATCTCTAAATTTTGGGTGTGGATCTTTAATTAATTTAGGATTTCCATAGGCTTATTTTTCATGCCACTCTCCACTAATGCAGGCCAAAACTACCTCTAAGATTAATAGGCTTTATTTAGCTAGTATTGTGGATTGGGTATAGAGTATGATAGATGATATAATTAATGTGATCTTAATTAAGCATGATATTAATACCTTTAAAATTAATTTTTTTTATTTAAGTAAAATATAATTAGGAATTAGTTTAGTTTTGTGTTTTGTGTTGTAGGAATAAAGGAAGAAGAAAAGAGAAGAAAAAGCTAAGAACTTCATGGAAAAATGCTACATTGTAGCGATTCTAGACCTTTTAGCATTGTTTTGAGCATATATACCCCTTATGAACTCCAATCAAAGTGATTCAAGTGGCTGTGAAAATATAACACAATCATCTACAACTTTTATGTTGAACACTTGGTCAAATTCGGGATATTTCATAGCATTATAGAGCTTGCAAATTAGAATCACAGTGTAGTAGGATGAATTCTGACCTTTGGTCACTAATTTTGTCATTTCTCCTTCCATTTAGATCAGATTAAGGTGATTCTAGCAGATATGGAAAGAAGTGACATAGCACTACAACTTTTGTGTTCGACACTTTGGCAAATTCTGGAGTTTTTTGGGCGCGGCGGTGCCCATCGCCGCACAAGGTCGCTAAATTCACGCTTTTTAGGGTTTTTCAACTCCAATTAGAGCCTGATAGGCCAAAATTTGACCTAGAAACACTCCTACTCCGATTAGGAGGAGAGAATCTATAAAAAGGGAGGAAAGCAAATAGAAAATTCATTCAATCATTCATCCAAGTTCTTAGTTAATTTCTCCATTTCTTCTTTTGATTTTCTTATGGCCCTATGTGGCTAGTTCTTTTTAGTTGGTTGAGGTAGATTGAAATCTCAAGGGATTTTCATACATTGTGAGATTTGGATTTGATTTTATTGTTTCAATTTGAATTGAGTATTGATTATTCATATGATTGCTAGGAGGCCTACTAGTATATTGTCTGTCTTAATCTACCACTGAATTGTGTTTTGAACAAAGTCTTCAATTCTGCGATTCATGAGGCAAATAGGTTTGAGGATTTTGGATTATAAATCATTGAACCTATGATGAATAATTAACTAAATTAGATATAACCGATGTGTTTATATTTGTTTAACTCTGTCAGTTTCTCTAGTTCTTCATGCGGTTAGTAAGCTATGCTTTACCGATGTGCTAAATGATTGCTTGTTAATTAGGGTTTAATTAGTGCGATTGTCATTAATTTACTAGACTTAAGGAGGAACAGGGTTAGAAACCAAATGATAGATATTTAATTACAGATTGATTATGTTGTCAATGATCAATGCAATCCCTTGATGGTGGATATCAACTGAAACCAACGTCTTTATCATTAATCACTCTCTCTTATTTACTTTTATTATTGTTTACTTGGTTTTATTTACAATTATCAAATCCCCCTTTTTCAATCACATAAGGTAATTTCAATCTCTGTGGGATCGACCCTTACTCCTGTGACGCCCCTACTTTAAGAGACCAACTACCTCTAATATCCAATAAACTTTATTATTATGCATTTGCAAATAGTCTCACAATATCACATATCCGAGTAGTATCATACGTTTACAAATTTGCAATACTAATAATTATACAAGCCAAGTCTATATATATATATCAGGTTTACAGCGGAAACAAGGATCCTGCCTATGACGTTCAGAGCAACTCTGTAGTACCTTTATCATACAAATTAAACACTTAGAGCCTAGAAACAATTTAGGCTTACCACAGAAGTACGACACCTATTCGATCAAGAAGCTGTAGAACCAAACTCTGGGTCTTTATCTGAAAAACTTATAAATCACGTGTAGTGAGTTTTACAACTCAGTGAGCAGATAACACCTCATATGACCTCTTAGGTCAACATATGAATGTACTCTTTATTTTAAAACTTGTCACATTGAGAATCACAATTCGGAAGTACATTCATATGGGACCCACATTTTCAAATAAACTCTGTTCAAATTCATATGCATATTCAGTTTAAAATAATGCTGTAAGAACGATAATATAATCATGATATGCATCAATATAAGTCTTGTGAAAACATCTGGAGGATCCCATATCAAAACCCCCATATCAGAGTTTGACCCCTTCCGTACTTTAGTGGTATAGGGTTTGCCTAAACTCATCATCTCGCTGAGGTTTGCCCTACTACCATTCAAGAGGACACGTGAAGGGACTCTATATGGGTTTTTCCAAGCACACAACAAAGGAAGGCAAATCATAACTCATATAAATGGAATCTCGTCCATATAGGAGGCATTCCGATCTCCATCACATATAATCTTCCGTGTGTTGGCCCTCACATGAGGCTAGCACCACCCCCTACTAGCTGAGGCAATCAAGGTGTGCACTAGGGCTAACATAACCTGTCGTTAGCAGACAGTATTTCCAATAGGATTCCTCCATAAAATCTATAATCTCATATATTACATATTCATCAAAACAGAGGTACTCTTTAATGCAGCATTTTCATTTTCAGTATAATCCTCTATCAAAACTTCCCAATCAGGGAATCACATATACATGCCTATATTTGAGGCAAACATTTCACTGTATAAATCAATATCATATGCATAACATATTTCCTTTTCCATATTATGAAAAATACATGTAAAAATACATGTTCAATGTATTTCAAAATTCATTTCAAAATTCATACTCTTCTTGAACTAAATATCATATTGCAACCATTTCAGATATTCTAAACCATTTCAGGAACATATAAAAATATAAATAACTTGTAATCATGCTCATTTATCAATGTAAAGTTCAAAAAGAGTAAAAAAAGGTCATAGAAAGTATCATCTACTCATAGGGTAAGGGCTTCGAGTTGGACAGCCCTAAAATGCACTTTTTTAGTCTGAATTTGACCAAATAAGCTTCAAAAACGTGTTAGGAGGGTCCAAAAACCTATGAAATGACCTTGAAATCTTGGTCAATGACAAAGATACTATTCACCGTCAGAAATCACTATTCACCGCAACTATTCATCGCCAAAAATTACTATTCACCGCCATATAAAAAGTTACCAAATGACCGAAAAGAATTCAAATCCTAAGGTTTATTGATAAAGGGGTATTTTGAGTACTTAAAGGCTATATTTTATTCCCTAATTCATAGTAAACTTGTGGTTATTTCCTTACTTTTGGTTATGCTTTGCTTTGGATATTGCTTTGGTTGTTTTTATGCTTGTAGGTGAGTAAAAGAGGACAAGAAGCAGTGCAAACACTCATTAGAAGTGACAAATGGATATGGAACCATGTTGAGGAGGAAGCAAGGAGTAAGCCCACCAAAAATCAGCAAATTCTGAGCATGGCAGCATGAAGCACGGCTAGGCTGTGGTCTGTACAAGAAGCTGCAGGAAAGCCCAGAAACCCGCCCGAAGCACGGCCGTGCTGCGGGTCTGTGACCTCCGTATGTTTTAGGGTTTTGACCGCCCAAAGTGTTATATATTGAAGGGAAAACGCAGGAGAAAGAGAGAGGACCGAAAATACACTTGGGGAATGAGTTCTTAGGCTTAGGAAACACCTTAGGGTTAGGTTTAGAGTAGGATTAATGGTTCAATTCATGTTCTAGGTTAGATTTCACTTTGATTCAGCATTGTATTTCATCTCTACATTCAGCAATCCAGGTTTTATCTTTCCATCTTTACTTCTACTGCTTTCTCTTGGTTTGTATTGAATAGTTATGGTTCGTCTAATGAATTTGGTTTTAGTTTCTTTTTCTATTATGCTTGAGTAGTTTTTATCTAGGGTTTTGGTAAACCCACTTATGGTATGATGATACTATGTTGAATTGAACTTCTGGAACCCTAATTGTGTTATCTATGGTTAAATTAGGATTAACTATTAAGCATTGGTTATATGAGTTGATGAATGTTTGGCCAATATTTATCACGTCTTAGGATATTAGTTGATGAACTGAAAGGTGAAAACTAATACCTGAACCTAATAGTTAATTAGGGATATCTTAATTACGAAAGTAGTTTAAGATTCTCTAGGAATGAATCTATTAATGGGCACGAGAAAATCGATTAATTGTATTCCATAGTTGGCATAGAACTTAATGGACCTAGGTTGAACTAAGAACCACGAAAGTAGGTAATTGGATTTACCTAGGTACGATTAGTAATGCTTGAAAGAGGTGCTAGTTAATTAAGGCTAAACCATCCCTAATAACCTAGATAATTGCAATTAGAGCTACATATTAGTTGTTGAGCATCATAAGTGTGGTGAACCGTAACCCTAGGCTTGTTTAATTGGTTATTTTCATTCGTTGAATTGTGACACTCTCTAATCAAATTGCATTGATCTAGATAGCATATTTTGCATCGTTCTAGTAGTTAACATTGTTCTCTGTGGGATACGACCCGTACTCGCCGGAGTAGCTACATCTACGCCGTGTGCTTGCGGTTATTTGGTAAAACTTACACGCAACAAGTTTTTGGCGCCATTGCCGGGGAGCAATCGTCAATATTAGATATTTTGTGAAATAGCTAGACTAGAACATTTTCGTTTCTGGTTTTTTTGCATAATTTTCCTTTGCTGATTTTTGCACCTTTTTCATCCTTCATAGGTGTGTAGCTATTATATGTGAAGAGGGGACAAAATCCTTGTTGAATTTGACCATGAGATTGAGCACACCCTGCGGAGGAGAAGAAGGACACAACAGCAAGAAAATTCTGCAGCTACCATGGGGGAGAGAGATAACCGATCTCTAAAGAATTTTACCGCCCCAAATACACATGGCCTGAATCCCAGCATTGTCAGGCCAGTTGTTGAAGCTAACAACTTTGAGCTGAAGCCTTCTCTTTTGCAGATGGTTCAGTAGAATCAATTTGGAGGGTCACCTGCTGAAGACCCTAATCTCCACCTGTCAGTCTTCTTGGAGTACTGTGACACCTTGAAGCTGAATGGGGTATCCTCAGATGCCATCAGGTTGAGACTATTCCCTTTCTCATTGAGGGACAAAGCCCGTGCATGGTTGCATTCTCTTCCATTAGGGTCCATCACCACTTGGCAGCAGCTTTCTCAAGCTTTTCTCACCAAGTACTTCCCACTGAACAAGACAGCCCACCTTAGAAATCAGATCACTACATTTGCTCAGAAGGATGGGGAGTCATTATATAAGGATTGGGAAAGATTTAAAGAGCTCCTCAGAATATGCCCACACCATGGTTTGGAGAAGTGGATTATAGTCCATACCTTCTACAATGGACTGATTTACAGCACCCGTATGTTTGTGGATGCTGCAGCTGGAGGGGCCATTATGAATAAAACTGTAGATGAGGCATATGAACTAATTGAAGATATGGATCAAAATCACTACTCATGGTCTAGTGAAAGGCAGCGGAGGAAACCGGTAGGTATGTATGAAGTAGATGCGTTTAATCATCTTACTTCTAAGGTTGATGCATTGTTTCAAAAGTTAGATGAATTGAGCATCAATGCTGTTGGTTCTTCTTCATCTTCTACATGTGAGATCTGTGGGTGTGTTGACCATGTGGCCAGTAATTGTCAATTTGGAAATTCTGCATCTCAGGATTGTGAACAGGTGAACTTTGTGAATGATAATCAAAAAAGCAATCCCTACAGCAACACCTACAATCCAGGTTGGAGAAACCACCTAAATCTCTCATATAAGCCGAATGCAAATCAGCAGCCTCAGAATAACTTTAGACAACCTCCTGGGTTCCAAAATTAGAGGCCATTCAACCCGGCTCCTCAGCCAAAGTCAAATTTAGAGGCTCTAATGGAAAATTTCATCACTACATAGAGTAAGCAGAATGATAAATTTAGAGCCCAGAATTATTCTATGAATGAGGCTATTAAAGATTTAACCTCCAAGGTAGACTCGCTTGCTACTCATAGTAAGATGCTGGAAACTCAAATAGCACAGCAAGCAAGTCTCTCTAATACGAACTTTGGCAGACGTCCAAGCCAGAATGAGAATCCTAGAGAGCATTGCAATGCCATTACTTTGAGAAGTGGTAAGCAGTTGGCTGAATCTGAGAGAAGTGGGGAGGTAAAGACAAATGAACCTCAGGCTACATCTGAGAAGAAGAGAGAAAATGATCTAGAAGAAGAGGAAAGGAAGGAAGAAGAGCCAAAATACGTGGCTCCTGAACCATACAAGTCACCAATCCCTTTTCCTCAAAGATTGGTTAAGGCTAAGCAAGAGAAGCAGTTTGGGAGATTTCTGGATGTGTTGAAGAAGCTAAATATCAATATCCCATTTCTAGAAGCCATCTCCCAAATGCCATCCTATGCTAAGTTCCTGAAAGAGATCCTCTCAAACAAGAGGAAAATTGAAGAGCATGTTGTGGTGGCACTGACAGAGGGATCAAGTGCATTAATCCAGAATAAGCTTCCTCAAAAGCTTAAGGATCCTGGGAGCTTCTCCATTCCTTGCTCCATAGGAGATATGAAGATTGATCAATCCCTATGTGACCTTGGAGCAAGTGTCAGCCTCATGCCTCTCTCGGTGTGCAAAAAGCTTCAGATGGTTGACTTGAAGCCTACCACCCTTTCTCTTTATTTGGCTGACCGATCCATCAAGCATCGAGTAGGTATATTAGAGGATGTTCCTCTAAAGGTAGGTAAATTTTATATATTGGTTGATTTTGTTATTTTAGAGATTGAGGAAGATGATAAAATCTCCATCATTCTTGGAAGGCCTTTCCTAGCTACAGCTGGTGCAAATATAAATGTAAAAGATGGAAAGCTTTCTTTGAATGTAGGGGATGAAAAAGTAGAGTTTAATTTGAATAATGATATGAATCCCCCATCTCTAAGTGGATCATGCTATCTGATTGGCTTAAAAGAACCTCATGTGAATGATAATGCCATAAATTTTTCTCCTCCTGACCCACTTGAGTTATGCTCTATGGAAAGTTCTTTGAATTATGTCAAACAGGAGGAGGAAAAGCAAGACATTGAGGAGGAAGTGAAAGATACAAAGCTTGAACCCAAACCACCTCCTCAAAACTTGAATAAAGCAAATAAAGAAAGGAAGGAGCCAAGAGGATCTTTGAAGGGCATTAGGCAAAGCCTCAAGCAACATACTAAGAGGCAATGGATAGCAAAGAGAGTTATTAAAACTCTTTTCAAGCCTCCATGAGTGGAAAGCACGCCAAAGAGTCGAGCTAATGACTTTAAACAAGCACTTTGTGGGAGGCAACCCACATTTTAATTTTTAAAGTCTCCTTTGCTTTTGTTTTCTAGTTTTTAGTTTAGTTTTCATCTTTAATATTAATTGATTTCTTTGGTTGTAGGTTTAATGAGTGTTTCCTCATGTATTTTAGGTCTATTCCCACGTGCCCAAGATGATATAAAAGGCTAAAAATCGAGGGAAGTCAAGGAGAATCAAAAGCTGAAGCAAAATTTGAGGATTTGTAGCTTCCAGCCAGCAACACAGCTAGGCCCTGTCCTACACCACGCCCGTGCTGCAAGCACAGGCCAAAACCTGCAGAATTTGGAGAAACCCGCGAGAAGCACGGGCAGGCCGTGTCCTAGGACACGGCCGTGCCCCAGGTATCTAAAAAAAAGGAGAGAAAGAGAAGAAGAGTCCTCCAGACAACAGCATAAGTGGGCCATGTAAACAAGTAAGTTACTTCTCCCTTTGCCTGTACTTTCATTGATATTGACATTGAGGACAATGTCAAATTTAAGCATGGGGGAGTGACTTTAGGATTGTGGTTTTTACTGGTTGCATATTTTATGTCTTGTTTTTACTGCTTCCATATTTTATGTCCTGTTTCATTGTATAATCATAAAGTTTGCTATTTTAGAGATAGATTGGCATAATATAGGTTGATTCTAACTCATGAACATGTGATGCACAATAGTGTATGAAATAGGTAGTTTAAACTTTAGTCTCTTTCTTGTAGGATTGAACTTCTACTTTTTTTTGAAAAATATCTCTCTATTGTGCTATGAATTGTATGCTATTTTTTATTTTAACACTATGAGAGTGTGAAGGTAGGGAGAGGTGAAAAATGAGGGAATGTGCACCCCAAAAAGTTTTCACTCTGAGTACCCCTTCAAGGCACCAACAAGGCCTTAGTATGAGTACCTAGATGCCTTTACCCTAGTGAGATGGAGCATAAAATGCACTCACCGAATATTTCTAAAAAAAAATTTAAATGAATGAAAAAGAAAAAGAAAATGATGGAAAGTAAAAGAGTTTGAGTGAGAAAAAGAGTGATAAAATAGAAATAAGGGTAAGGCAATATAGTGAGATCTAAAGGATGAGGTGGCCAACTTGAGTGTACAAAGATCAATTTTGTGCATACAACGTATGGTAACAATAGAAGTACATATAAAATAGAGGAATTTTTGGTTTAGTTTTAGAAGAACAGAGACTATCTTGTAAATGTCTATTCGTATATCCATTGTGTGCACACTGATTGAGTGACTAATTATCTATATTGTATTTTTCTATCTTCTGGAATCTGATTGCATCTTTCCCCCTTCCTGATATGATATGTTATTTGCTTGAGGACAAGCAAAGGTTTATGCATGGGGGAGTTGATAAAGGGGTATTTTGAGTACTTAAAGGCTATATTTTATCCCCTAATTCATAGTAAACTTGTGGTTATTTTCCTGCTTTTGGTTATGCTTTGCTTTGGATATTGCTTTGGTTGTTTTTATGCTTGTAAGTGAGTAAAATAGGCCAAGAAGCAGGGCGAACACTCATTCGAAGTGACAAATGGATATGGAACCATGTTGAGGAGGAAGCAAGGAGTAAGCCCACCAAAAATCAGCAAATTATGAGCATAGCAGCATGAAGCACGGCCAGGCCCTACTTGGTGGCATCCACCACGACCAGGCCGTGCTCTGTGCAAGAAGCTGCAGGAAAGCCCAGAAACCCGCCCAAAGCACAGCCAGGCCGTGTCCTGGGACACGACGGTGCTGCGGGTCTGTGAGCTCCGTGTTTTTTAGGGTTTTGGCCGCCCAAAGTGTTATATATTGAAGGGAAAACGCAGGAGAAAGAGAGAGGACCAAAAATACACTTGGGGAATGAGTTCTTAGGCTTAGGAAACACCTTAGGGTTAGGTTTAGAGTAGGATTAATGGTTCAATTCATGTTCTAGGTTAGATTTCACATTGATTCAGCATTGTATTTCATCACGACATTTAGCAGTCCAGGTTTTATCTTTCTATCTTTACTTCTACTTCTACTTCTACTACTTTCTCTTGGTTCGTATTGAATAGTTATGGTTCGTTTAATGAATTTGGTTTTAGTTTCTTTCTCTATTATTCTTGAGTAGTTTTTATCTAGGGTTTTGGTAAACACACTTATGGTGTGATGATACTATGTTGAATTGAACTTCTGGAACCCTAATTGTGTTATCTATGGTTAAATTAGGATTAGCTATTAAGCATTGGTTATATGAGTTGATGAATGTTTGGCCAATATTTATCACGTCTTAGGATATTTGTTGATGGACTGAAATGTGAAAACTAATACCTGAACCTAATAGTTAATTAGGGATATCTTAATCACGAAAGTAGTTTAAGATTATCTAGAAATGAATCAATTAATGGGCACGAGAAAACCGATTAATTGTATTCCATGGTTGGCATAGAACTTAATGGACCTAGGTTGAACTAAGAACCACGAAAGTAGGTAATTGGATTTACCTAGGTACGATTAGTAACGCTTGAAAGAGGTGCTAGTTACTTAAGGCTAAACCATCCCCAATAACCTAGATAATTGCAATTAGAGGTACATATTAGTTGTTGAGCATCATAAGTGTGGTGAACCGTAACCCTAGGCTTGTTTAATTGGTTATTTTCATTCGTTGAATTGTGACACTCTTTAATCAAATTACATCGATCTAGATATCATATTTTGCATCGTTCTAGTAGTTGACATTGTTCTCTGTGGATACGACCCGTACTTGCTGGAGTAGCTACAGCTACGCCGTTCGCTTGCGGTTATTTGGTAAAACTTACACGCAAAATTTATTTGGCTCCTGAATCCATCTACGGTGTCAGAATTTCAATTAGAGGTCTCTAAGAGTTTTAGAATTTACCTTTTTCGGATATTTTCTACTTTGGATCTATGGCAATTCAACGGTTGATTTGAAAAACTGATTAGTCAAAACTGTAGTATTCTTCGTCCTGAATCCAATAGCACCTTCAGTTTTGAGATCGGAAGTCAATAGGCACTCCAGATCTAGAGAGAAAGTTGAAAGTTACTATTTATTTACTATTCACTCACTTCTTTTTTTTCTTTCTCGGTTTTCTCCGTTGCCTCTCCCCCCGGTTTTCTCTTTCCCTTTTATGGTTTGTTTGTTTTTTTAATAATAATAATAATTAATTAATAATTGAATAATAGGATTTTCTTTTATATAAATTCATATAAATTCCATTTTTCATCCAAAAATATCTAAAAATTTACGTTCTCATAAAACTTTAGTGAAGCTCTTAAATCCTGATTTTTTTCTTGATAAAAATCGTAATAAAACAAATTTCAAAATAAATATTTTTATTTATATTAAAAGAAAGAATATTTCTAAAAATACAACAAAATTCATTAGAGGCCCATATAATTATTGGAAGGAAAACAATAATTATTTTAATTAAAAGTATACTTACTTTTAGTAAAACATAATAATTTTTAAACAAATAAAATATATTTTCTTATAACAAAATACTTTCATTTAAAAATAAAATTTTTCGCCAAAACGTAAATTATCATATTTTCTTTAATTGGAATTTTCGTGAAATTTTACGGTTATTACATTCTTCCCCCTTAAAGAAATTCAGTCCCCGAATTTTATCACCATAATTGTAGATAAATACTAACCTCATTGTTTAAACAAATACATATATCTAGTGCGTATATCATCCTCTCTTTCCCAAGTAGCTTCCTCAGAAGAATGATTTTTCCATATCACTTTATCCGTAGGTATTTCTTTTGACCGCAACTTCTTTACTTGTCTGTCCACTATTGCTACTGGTTGTTTCTCATAGGTTAAATCTTCCTGTAACTGGATTGGTGGACACTGTATAACATGTGTAGGATCCAGTAAATATTTCCGTAGCATAAACACATGAAAGACTAGATGGACATTACCCAATTCAGGAGGTAAAGCCAAACGATAAGCTACTGGACCAATCCTATCAAGAATTTCAAATGGTCTTATATATCGTGGACTGAATTTTTCTTTCTTCCCAAATCTCACTACTCCCTTCATAGGAGATATTTTCAGAAAAACATGTTCACCTATGACAAATTCCAATGGGCGACGTCTGTTATCAACATAGGCCTTCTGTCTACTTTGAGCTGTTAGCAATCTTTCCTTAATTAATTTTACCTTGACTAGTGTATCATGTACTATATCAGGCCCTAAAACCTTTGCTTCGCCCATCTTAAACCATCCAATCGGGGAACGACAACGCCTGCCATATAATGCCTCAAAAGGAGCCATTTGTATACTAGCTTGATAACTATTGTTATAAGCAAATTCAGCTAAAGGTAGAAATTTTTCCCAACTACCCTAAAAATAAAAAACACAAGCTCGAAGCATGTCTTCCAATATTTGAATGGTTCGCTCAGATTGCCCATCTGTTCGAGGATGAAATGCAATACTGAGATTCAACTTTGTGCCCAAAGCTTCTTGGAAAGCTCTCCAGAAATGAGTTGTAAATTGTGGTCCTCGATCAGAAATGATTGATATTGGTACTCCATGAAGCCTTACTATTTTATTCAAATATAATCTTGCATATGAAGCTACATTGTACGTGGTTTTCACTGGTAGAAAATGTGCTGGCTTAGTCAACCTATCAATTATCACCCATATAGAATCAAACCCCTTTGGTGTTCTCGGTAAACCCGTAACAAAATTCATAGTTATTCTTTCCCATTTCCATTCAGGTATCTCTATCTGCTGATGTAATCCTGCAGGCCTTTAATGTTCTGCTTTCACTTACTGACAAGTTAAACATTGAGACACGTAATCCACTATGTCTTCCTTCATACCTTCCCACCAATAGTTTTCCTTTAGATCCTGATACATTTTACTTATTCCAAGATGAATCGTATACATGGATCTATGGGCTTCCTCTAAAATTTCTTTCTTAAGTTCTTTTTTATCAGGTGCACATATCCGCTTTCCAAATCTCAAAATTCCTTCAGAGTCTATAGTGAATTCAACTGCACCACCATTCTTCACTTCTTTAATTTTCTTGCACAAATAGGCATCTTCTTTCTGTGCCTTTTTCACCTGCTCGATCAAAGATGATTGAAACTGCATATGAGCTAACAATATTTCAGGCTCCTTCACTTCCATTACTTCCCCATCACTTTCTAACTTATGCATCTCTTTAACTAACGGCCTTCTTATTATTGTGATATGAGCTAAACTACTCATAGACTTCCTACTTAATGCATCAGCCACAACATTGGCCTTACTTGGATGATATAGTGTTGTGCAATCATAATCTTTAAGTAATTCCATCCATCGTCTTTGTCTCAAGTTAAGATCTTTTTGTTGAAAAATATACTTGAGACTTTTATGATCTGTATAAATTTTGCATGTCTCACCATACAAATAATGCCTCCAAATTTTAAGAGCAAAAACTACTGCTGCCATTTCTAAATCATGAGTCAGATAATTTTGCTCATGTGGTTTAAGCTGTCTAGATGCATATGCAATGACTTAACCATTTTGTATCAACACACATCCTAATCCAATTCCCGATGCATCACAGTATACTGTATATCCTCCAGTACCTGAAGGAATAGCTAATACTGGCACCGTAGTCAGACATTCTTTAAGTTTCTGAAAACTTCTTTTACATTCATCTGACCAGTCAAACTTTATTCCCTTTCTTGTCAACCTCGTCAAAGGAGCAGCTATCCTTGAAAAATCTTTAACAAATCTACGGTAATAACCTGCTAAACCAAGGAAACTACGAATCTCTGTAACTGTTGTAGGACGTGGCCATTTCTGCACCGCTTCTATCTTTTGAGGATCAACCTGAATACCATCTTTAGTAACCATATGTCCTAGGAAGGTAACACTACTAAGCCAAAATTCACATTTTGAAAACTTAGCATACAACTGGTGTTCCCTCAGGGTTTGCAATGCTATTCTTAAATGCTGCTCATGCTTTTCTAAACTTCTTGAATATACCAAGATATCATCTATAAATACAATGAAAAATTGATCCAGAAAAGGTTTGAACACCCTATTCATTAAATCCATAAATGCAGCTGGGGCATTTGTTAAACCAAATGGCATTACTAAGAACTCGTAGTGCCTATACCGAGTCCTAAAAGCAATTTTTGGAATATCCTCCTTCTTTATCTTCAATTGATGATACCCAGATCTCAGATCAATTTTTGAAAAACATTGAGCACCTTGTAACTGGTCAAACAAGTCATCTATTCTGGGTAAAGGACATTTGTTTCGTATAGTCACTTTGTTCAACTGCCTATAGTCAATACATAGGTATAGGGATCCATCCTTTTTCTTTACAAAAAAACAAGAGCACCCCAGGGAGATGTACTGGGTCAAATAAAACCTTTATCTAGTAATCTTGCAGTTGCTCCTTTAATTCCTTAAGTTTTGCAGGTGCCACAGGTCAATACCAAACTCAATCTCTCGGTCTGGTGGTAATCTTGGCAACTCTTTAGGAAATACATGGGGGAATTCTTTAACTACTGGAACCTGCTCTAAACTTGTATACTTCATATCAACATCCTTGACCACTGCTAAATACCCCTGACATCCTTTTTGTAACAACTTATGAGCTAATAGAGCAGATATTAGATTACTAGGGATTTTATTACGATCTCCTTGTATTGAGAAGGAAGATTCTCTTGGAATATTAAACCTAATCTCCTTAAGATGACAGTCTAGAATGACATGACATGATGACAACCAATCCATTTCTAGAATCACGTCAAAGTCTACCATATCTATAACTATCAAATCTACAAAAGTCTCCTTATCCTCTATCGAAATTTCACACTATCTATACACATCTTTTACTACCAAGAATTCTTCCATTGGAGTAGCAACCATAAAATAACAATGCAAACTAGTAGGGTCTCTACTTAATTTCTGAGTAAAGCAGGGTGATATATAAGAATAAGTAGAACTAGGATCAAATAGTACATATGCTCTAAGAGAACATATTGACAATGTACCTTTCATAACTGCATTGGAGGCCTGAGCATCTTGTTGTGTCAAGGAAAAAACTCGAGCTTGATCTCGGCCTCGACTTCTTGATCCTCTTCTAGGACCACCATTACTTACTTGGACTGAAGCTGCTCTACTGGGTCGTGCTGGTGCAGATGTAGGAGGTGAAGGTGGTTGTATTGATGCTTGACTCACATTTTGCAATTATGGACAATTCCTTATCAAATGACCTACTTGTCCACACTTATAACAGGCACCAATTTCTCTACGACATTGTCCAGTATGATGCCTGCCGCAGATGGGACATAATAGAATCGATCTTGAATCTTGTTGACTAGGGGGCCTCATATATCTTTGATTCATTCTTTGCTTGTTGATATTTATTGATGTCTGATTAGAGCTACCAGTTCCTGTTTGAGTGAAACGTAGTGGATTTTGAAATCTTGATCCACTGACAGTAGGATTATACCTAGTATGGACATTACTATCTCAATCTCTTTTCCTTCTCTTAAGACCTTCTATGTCTACTTGCTCTCGCATTTCCATCATTCTAGTCTAATCCACAGCAACTGAATAGGTTGAAAAGTGATTCATCTGAGGACCCACCGATTTAAACAGTGGACGTATTAATCCCGAAACAAATCTCTTAATTCTTTCTTTTTCAGTAGGGACCAGATAAGGTGCATATCTAGACAACCGAGTGAAACGAATGTCATATTCAAAAACTGTCATATTCGGTGTCTGTCTCAATTCTTCAAATTCTCTGGCTTTCTTGTCCCTTTCACTCATGGGTAGGAAACGATTCATAAATGCTTCCTTGAATTCATCCCACTCCATTGGTGGTAAAGTATTAGATCTTTTTAGTACTAGAGTTTCAAATCAAACTTGGGCCACATCTGACAGTTGAAAGGACACTAGTTCAACAGATCTTCTAAGAGAACACCCTAAAGCTCTGAGAACTCGTTCTACAGCATCAATGAATATCTGTGGGTCTTCCTGGACATCTGACCCAAAGAAAGTTAGGGGTTTCAGTTTAAGGAATTGCGGTAACGACACCTCAATCCCTGTAGTCTTGTCTTCTTGCTCAGTTCCTCTTCCCAGTTCTTGTACTTCAAGAGCCTTTTCTAGTGGCTGGCCATCATTTTTGCCCTGATCCACTATAAATCTAGCCAATGTTTCTAAACTCCTATGTATACCCACTATCATATCAGCTGTCCTATCATGTGGCTCCTGAGGAGGTTTTACTCTTTCCTCAGAAACTCTATAAGACATAGGAACTTGTTCGTCTTTTCTTGGGGTTCTCATACCCCATGTACGTCCTCTGCCTCTACCTCTTCCTCTAGGTCAGCCTCTTCCACGACCTCTTTATACTGGAATTGTAGACTATGCAGACTCTTCAGTAGAGGGTGCACGATCTACTACTTCTTCTCTAGTGACCGCTCTAGTTCTTGGTGGCATCATTTACTATACAGAATGAAACACCCTTTAAGATACTATCACATTCGATCAACCTTATACTATAAACTTTAACAGACTTAGAATAGAATGGAAGATGATATCCTATAGAATCCTTCACCAGCACCTGAAGTATAAATATGTCCGGCTCATATCAATACTAAATGTCCTACTAAAGAATCCTTTGCTCTGATTGTCACAAGGAAACCTAATGCTCTAATACCAACTTGTCACATCCCTACTTTAAGAACGCAAATACCTCTAATATCCGATAAACTTTATTATTATGCATTTGCAAATAGTCTCACAATATCACATATCCGAGTAGTATCATACGTTTGCAAATTTGCAATACTAATAATTATACATGCCAAGTATATATATATATATATATATATATATATATATATATATATCAGGTTTACGGCAGAAACAAGGTTCTTGCCTGTGACGTTTAGAGCAACTCTAGAGTACCTTTATCATACAAATTAAACACTAAGAGCCCAGAAACAATTTAGGCTCACCACAGAAGTATGACACCTAGTCGATCAAGAAGCTGTAGAACCAAAACTGGGTCTTTATATGAGAAACATATAAACCACGTGTAGTGAGTTTTACAACTCAGTGAGCAGATAACACCTCCTATGATCTCTTAGGTCAACATATGAATGTACTCTTTATTTTAAAACTTGTCACATTGAGAATCACAATTCGGAAGTACATTCATATGGGACCTGCATTTTCAAATAAACTTTCTTCAAATTCATATACATATTCAGTTTAAAGTAATTATGTAAGAATGATAATAAAATCATGATATGCATCAATATAAGTCGTGTGAAAACATCTGGAGGATCCCATTTCAGAACCACCATATCAGAGTTTGACCCCTTCCGTATTTTGGTGGTATAGGATTTGCTAAACTTAGCATCCCGCTGAGGTTTGCCTTACTACCATTCAAGAGAACACGCGAAGGGACTCTATATGGGTTTTCCCAAGCACACAGTAAGGGAAGGCAAATCATAACTCATATAAATGGAATCTTGTCCATATAGGAGGCATTCTGCTCTCCATCACATATCATCTCCCGTGTGTTGGCCCTCACACGAGGATAGCACCACCCTCTGCTAGCTGAGGCAATCAAGGTGCGCACCAGGGCTAACATAATCTGCCGTTAGCAGACATTGTTTCCAATAGGATTCCTCCATAAAACCCATAATCTCATATATTACATATTAATCAAAACAGAGGTACTATTTAATGCAGCATTTTCATTTTCAGTATAATCCTCTATCAAAACTTCCCAATCAGGGAATCACATATACATGCCTATATCTGAGGCAAACATTTCATTGTATAAAACAATATCATATGCATAACATATTTCCTTTGCCATATCATGAAAAATACATGTAAAAATACATGTTCAATGTATTTCAAAATTCATTTTAAAAGTCATACTCTTCTTGAACTAGATATCATATTGCAACCATTTCAGATATTCTAAACCATTTCAGGAACATATAAAAATATAAATAACTTGTAATCATGCTCATTTATCAATGTAAAGTTCAAGAAGAGTAAAAACAAGCCATAGAAAATATCATCTACTCACAGGATAAGGGCTCCGAATTGGACAGCCTTAAAATGCACTTTTCTAGTCTGAATTTGACCAAATAAGCTTCAAAACATGTCCAGAGGGTCCAAAAATCTAAGAAATAACCTTGGAATCTTGGTCAATGCTAAAGGTATTGTTCACCGTGCGGAACATACTATTCACTATCGGAAAATAACTATTCACCGCCACTATTTATCGCTGAAAATCACTATTCACCACCACATAAAAAGTTACCAAATGACCGAAAAGAATTCATATCTTAAGGTTTATCAAGCTCCTGAATCCATCTACGGTGTCATAATTTCAATTAGAGGTCTCTAAATAAGAATTTTAGAATTTACCTTTTTCAGAGATTTTCTACTTCAGAAATACGTCGATTCATCGGTTGATTTGAAAAACTGATCGGTCAAAACCGTAGTATTCTTCGTCCTGAATCCAATAGCACCTTCAGTTTCGAGATTGGAAGCCAATAGGCACTCCAGATCTAAAGAAAAACTTGAAGGTTATTATTCATTTACTATTCACTCACTTCTTTTTTTTTCTTTCTCGGTTTTCTCCGTTGCCTCTCCCCTCTGTTTCCTCTTTCCCTTTTATGGTTTTTTTAATAATAATAATAATTAATTAATAATTGAATAATAGTATTTTCTTTTTTATAAATTCATATAAATTTCGTTTTTCATCCAAAAATATCTAAAAATTTACATTCTCATAAACCTTTAGTTAAACTTTTAAATCCTGATTTTTTTCTTGATAAAAGTCGTAATAAAACAAATTTCAAAATAAATATCTTTATTCATATTAAAAGAAAGAATATTTCTAAAAATACAAAAAAATTCATTAGAAGCCAATATAATTATTGGAAGCAAAACAATAATTATTCTAATTTAAAGTGTACTTACTTTTAGTAAAACATAATCAATTTTAAACAAATAAAATATATTTGCTTAAAACAAAATAATTTCATTTAAAAATAAAAATTACAAGCCAAAACGTAAATTCTCATATTTTCTTTAATTGGAATTTTCATTAAATTTTACGGTTATTACAACTCCCATTACTACCAGTTAGTTTTCAGGTAAGGTATCAATTTGGGTGTACTTGCGACAGTACGCACCAATAATTTTAGGCTCAATCACCTAACACTACATGATTAACTATGATCTCTTGAGCTTTCTAAATTTTTTGGGGATTTTCCTCCACACTCATTTTCTTGCTTCAATTAAATTCAATTCGTTATTTTCATTAGTTCTCAAATTTTTTTCACCCACTGTATATGTAACATCCCTAATTTTTTTTATTTTATTAATAAAGGTACGTAAATATTTAATTTAGGAAATAAAATTTATTGGACAATTTTTAGATATCTAAGAACATATAATACTTAAAAATTCTTCACCTTATGTGTATTGGTGCGTACTGTCGCAGGTACACCCAAATTAATACCTTACCTTAAAACAAACCTATAGTAGTGGGAGTAAGGGTCGATCCCACAGAGACTGGAATTACCTTATGTGATTGAAAAATGGGGGATTGATAATTGCAAATAAAACTAAGTGAACAATAACGAAAGTAATTAAGAGAGAGTGATTGATGATAAAGGCGTTGGTTTTAGTTGATATCCACCATCAAGGGATTGCATTGATCATTGACAACATAATCAATATGTAATTGAGTATCTATCATTGGGTTTCTATCCCTGTTCTTCCTTAAGTCTAGTAAATTAATGACAATCGCATCAATAAAACCCTAATTAATAAGCAATCCTTTAGCACATCGGTAAAGTATAACTTACTAACTACATGAAGAACTAGAGAAACTGATAGAGCTAAACAAATATAAACACATCGGTTATATCTAATTTAGTTAACTATCCATCATAGGTTCAATGATTTATAATCCAAAATCCTCAAACCTATTTGCCTTATGAATCACAGAATTGAAGACTTTGTTCAAAACATAATTCAGCGGTAGATTAAGAGAGACAATATACTAGTAGGCCTCCCTAGCAATCATATGAATAATCATTGAGAAGAAGAGCAGATGAATAATTAATACTCAATTCAAATTGAAATAATAAAATCAAATCCATATCTTACAATGCATAAAGATCCCTTGAGGTTTCAGTCTACCTCAACCAACTAAAAAGAACTAGCCACGCAGGGTCATAAGAAAATCTAAAGAAGAATTGAAGAATGTAACTAAGAACTTAGATGAAGGATTGAATGAATTCTTTGCTTTCTTTCCTCCTTTTTTATAGATTAACTCCTCCTAATTGAAGTAGGAGTGTTTCTAGGTCAAATTTCACCCTATTGGGCTTCAATTGGAGTTGAAAAACCCTAAAAATTGTGAATTTAGCGACCTGGTGCAGCGGCAAGCGCCACAGCGTGCTACAGTGGTGCCGCGACGCTCCACATTTGCAATGACGCAGTGCCACAGATTTCTCTTGTGAGCGCCGCGGAGCCCAGAAAACTCCAGGATTTACAAAATTACCGAACATAAAAGTTGTAGATCTATGTATATTCTTTCCATAGCCACTAGAATCACCTTAATATGATCTAAATTGAAGGAGATATGACAAAAGTAGTGACCAAAGGTAAGAATTCATCCTGCTGCACTGTGATTCTAATTTGCGAGCTTTGTAATGCTATGAAATCTCCCAAATTTGACCAAGTGTTCAACATAACAGTTGTAGATGATTCTGTTATCGTTTTACAGCCACTTGAAATCAAATAAAAAGTAAGTTTAAAGGTATTAATATCATGGTTAATTAAGATCACATCAAATACCCCAATTCTCAACCTTTTGCTTGTCCTCAAGCAAAATAATCCCTAAAGACTAAAAAATAACAATCAATAATGTAGTGAGTGTTAGGCTTTCCAAACGTTTGCCTCATAACATAAAAATATACTCTAGAAAAATTTTGGAAGGTCATAATCATGCACAAGATTAACACAAATGCAATGTATTATTTTAACCTTCTGAATCCCTAGTGTGTGTGTGTTTTTGGGTCAATAAATTTTCTTTTACTTGGATGAGTTTATATATCCCAAAATTTTGATTGTAGATCTCTAATTAGTTTAGGATTTCCATATGCTTATTCTTCATGCCACTCTCCACTAATGTAGGCCAAAACTACCTCTAGGATCAATAAGACTTTATTTAGCTTGTAATATAGCCAAGGTATAAGGTAAGATAAAGGATACAAATTTAGGCTCAATCACCCAGCACCACATGATTAAATCTGATCTCTTGAGCTTGCCTAAATTTGGGGTGATTTCTCCCCTCACACTCATTTTCTTGTTTCAATTGAATTTAATCTATCCTTTTTCCTCAATTCTCTAATTTTTTTTTCACAGCATTTGGATTTTTCTTCTATTTCCTTTGCATAATTCCTTTTTTTTCATAATTCTTTTCTTTTCCTTGCTCCACCCTTCCACCCTTTTTTTAAAATAAAGCTCTACAAAACAAGTATTCAGAAAAATAATCATGGAGTGAGTGAATAGGATAAAAAATAAAGATATTCATACAAAATTTGGCTTTCACCTCATTTGTGGTTTTTAGAAAGAAAAGTTCATTATGCTCAAAATAGAGGAACTAAGGATATTTCATTGTTTAGGTTAGGCTAGAAAGGCTCAATCTATCCAATAATGCCTAATTCATCTCCTAAATAATAGTATTAACCTAAGATTTTGCCTCAAGAAGCATTCAAATAAGTTCTAGAATCCTGTTGAGATCATGAAATATTTTTGAATTATCTAAACCATCTCTAAGTAAAAGATAAAATTGAATGCCCAAAGTTATTGTGCAAAAATATTTCAGCATTCTAAAGTCAAAAGTAATAAATTGCAAAAGGGATACAATTACATATAACCATGAATTTTCTTTATTTTTCAAGAGCTAAAAAAAATTTGGACAGTCATACCATTGGTTGTTGGTTGTGCCTAACATCCCAAAACATAAATTGAACACTCACACAATCACTCAACTTGCTAAACGCAATAAAAGTGCATTAATAGTGAAAAATCAGAAAATTGATGCTCATAATAGGGTCACAATGATTCAGAAAAATATACGTCCACCCCCACACTCAAAATTTACATTGTCCTAAATGTAAAAGAAAGATAAGAATGAAGGAAGGATATAAAAAAAAATATGAGTTAAGTGAACTTCCCTGAATATTTTTGAGTTAGAATGAGCGTGTTGCATTGTTGGATCTTGAATTTTTTGATTCCCACTTTTCTTTTTCTTTTTTGATTATGTTGGGTTGCCTCCTAATAAGTGCCTTTGTTTAATGTCGTTGGCTCGACTCAAAGCTCCTTATGTCATTCAAGGAGGATCCTTGATGTTCACTTTGAATTTATGGGACTGATTCAATCCTTGAAATTCAACTGCATAATTAGAAGCCACATTAGTAATAACAAGTGGTCTTAACCAAGGGAGAGATTTCTTACCTTTAAGGGGTCTAACCCTTTTATTTTTAGAACTTGATACAACTTTGTAGTCGGGTTTATGCCTTTAAGGTTTGCAATTGTTTTTGTAATGGCATTTCTTTTTTCCTAATGAATATGCATCAATTCCTCTTCTTTTTTAACACCTAAACTTTTTGCAACTATAATAGGTGATGCATCTCCTACTTCCAAGTATTTTAGTTGATTTGGAAGAGGTGACAAAATTAATCCACAGTCCTACAAAATAGAAGGTGCAAGAGTAGTATTAGAATTTGATAATTCCTTATAAGCAACCTTATCTTTTGGTGGCCCTTCTGAAAAATCATTGAGTGCAGCCAGTTTTTCCTTTGTTTCTTCATCTAATTCTATCTCACCATCATCTTCTGCTATAGATTTGTTCACAGTTTCCTTTATTTTATCCTTTTTATCTATTTCAAACACATCATATGCCAAAGAATTAAGTATATCAATGGAATAAACAGGAGTATCATCACCTGGGTGTTTCATGGCTTCATACATATTGAATTTTATTACTTCACCATCAAATTCCATAGTGAGTGTACCATTGTGAACATCTATCTTGGTTTTAGAGGTTTTCAAGAATGGTCTCCCTAATAATATTGGAGATGTTAAATCCCCATTGTCCATGTCAAGCACATAAAAATCTACAGGGAACACCAAATCATCAACCTGCACCAAGACATCCTCAATTATTCCCTTAGGATATGCAGTGGACCTGTCTGCTAGTTGAATTATCAAATTTACAGAGCTTAATGGTCCCAAATTCAAAGATGTATATACAGAATATGGCATAACATTGATGGAAGCTCCTAAATCTAACATAGCCTTTTCAATGCGAGTTCTCCTAATTTTGCATGGAATAGTAAACATACATGGATCCTTGCATTTAGTAGGGAGTTTTGTTTGTATCATAGCAGATACATTTGAACTCATATGAACCTTTTCAAAATCCTTTAATTTTTGCCCTTCTTTTTTAGTACATAGTTCTTTCAAGAACTTCCCATATCTTGGCACCTGTTTAATGGTATCTAGAAGGGGGAGATTAACTTCACATTTTCTAAAGATGTCATACAATTCAGAAGTTTTCTCATTTAGCCTATTCTCTTTAAGAGCTTCTAGAAAAGGAGGCATTACTTCATAATTTGGAGTAGATAAAGACTTACATGTAGATTCTTCTTTCTCCTTATTTATTTTCTCATGCTTTTTAGGAGAAGAAAGGGATGGTAAACCTTCAGTTTCCTTACCAGTCATTGAAATAATTGCACTGACATTTTCTCTATGATTTACCACAATTTGAGAAGGTAACTTACCTGAGTTTTGAGCATCCAATCGACTCACAGTGGTTGCTAACTGACCTACTTGAGTTGTCAGGTTCTGAATGCTAGCTCTTGTCTTTGACTGAAATTGATGAGAATTATGTACAAGAGTTTTCACAACATCTTTCAAGGAATTACTTACCTGGTGATCCTGAGATGTATTTTGTCTAGGATTGCTGATTTTACTAAAACTTTTGTCCTGCAGGCCTATTTTGTGCATTCCCATATCTGAAATTGGGATGATCCTTCCATCCAGGATTGTATGTATTAGCATAAGGATCATACCTCTTTGGCTGGTCAGGAAAACCTCCTACAACATTCTTTTGTTATGTGAATTCCTCTTGAAGTGTAGGGCACATATCAGTTGAGTGCCCTGTTACTGAACATATTCCACATACTTTAACTTGCTGTAGTGTACTTGTAGCCATTTGGTGCACAAGAGAGGTAAGTTCAGATATTTGATTCTGAAGAGAAGTAGTACTTACCTCATGGGCATGTCTAATAGGAGTATCATGCCTAATGCCAAATTGTTGAGAATTGGCAGCCATCCTTGATATCAGAATTCTGGCTGCTTCTAGAGTCTTATCTACTAGTGCTCCTCCACTAGCTGCATCTTTCATACTCCTATCTCCCTGTAAAAGACCTTCATAGAAATATTGGATTAGTAGCTGCTCACTAATCGTGGGTAGCTTGCACAAAGTTTTTTAAACCTCTCCCAATATTCATAAAGTGTCTCTCCATGCAATTGCCTAATGCCGCATATTTCTTTCCTGATAGTAGCAGCTTTAGATGCAGGAAAATAACATTCTAAAAACATTCTCTTCATCTCATTCCAAGTAGTGATAGTACCAAAGGGCAAATAATACAACCAATCTTTGGCTGAATTTCTTAATGAAAAAGGAAAAGCCCTGAGTTTTATTTGTTCTTCAGTTACCCCAGGGGGCTTCATGCTGATACATACCATATAGAATTCCTTCAAGTGTTTATGCGGGTCTTCACCTGCAAGTCCATGAAAATTAGGTAAGAGATGAATTAATCCAGATTTTAACTCAAAATTAACATTTTCATCAAGATTAGGAAAAGTAATGCATAAGGGTTGCTGATGCAAATATGGAGCTGCGAGCTTCTTCAAAGTAGGGTGCCTCGCCATGGTTACTTCCTCCTTTTCTTGATCAATGTCCTCTTGAAGTTCTCTTCTGTGCCTATATACAAATTTTTCAATATCTGGATTGAACTCTAAATTGTGAATTAGAAGAACGAGTTACAGGTATAAATTAAAATAAAATCACAAAAAGTAGTAGACGTAGTCCCCGGCAACGGTGCCAAAATTTGGTGCGTACTGTCGCAGGTACAACCAAATTGATACATTACCTCAAAACTAACTTGTAGTAGTGCGATTAAGGGTCGATCCCATAGAGACTAGAATTACCTTATGTGATTGAGAAAAGGGGGATTGATAATTGCAAATAAAACTAAGTGAACAATAATGAAAGTAATTAAGAGAGAGTGATTAATGATAAAGGCGTTGGTTTCGGTTGATATCCACCATTAAGGGATTGTATTGATCATTGACAACATAATCAATATGTAATTGAATATCTATCATTGGGTTTCTAACCTTGTTCCTCCATAAGTCTAGTAAATTAATGATAATCGCATCAACTAAACCCTAATTAACAAGCAATACTTTAGCACATCGGTAAAGCATAACTTATTAACTGCATGAAGAACTATAGAAACTAACAGAGCTAAAAAAATATAAACACATCGGCTATATCTAATTTAGTTAACTATCCATCATAGGTTCAATGATTTATAATCCAAAATCCTTAAATCTATTTGCCTCATGAATCACAGAATTGAAGACTTTGTTCAAAACATAATTCAGCGGTAGATTAAGACAGACAATATGCTAGTAGGCCTCCCTAGCAATCATATGAATAATCATTGAGAAGAAGAGCAGATGAATAATCAATACTCAATTCAAATTGAAATAATAAAATTAAATCCATATCTCACAATGCATGAAGATCCCTTGAGGTTTCAATCTACCTCAACCAACTAAAAAGAACTAGCCACGCAGGGCCATAAGAAAATCTAAAAATGAATTGAAGAATGTAACTAAGAACTTAGATGAAGGATTGAATGAATTCTCTGCTTGCTTTCGTCCCTTTTTATAGATTAACTCCTCCTAATCGAAGTAGGAGTGTTTCTAGGTCAAATTTTGGCCTATCGGGCTTTAATTGGAGTTGAAAAACCCTAAAAGTCATGAATTCAACAACCTGGTGCGGCGGTGGGCGCCGCGGTGCCCAAAAAATTCCAAAATTTGCAAAAGTGCCAAACACAAAAGTTGTAGCTCTATGTCGCTTCTTTCCATAGCCACTGGAATGACCTTAATATGAACATAAACTTAGGCAGCAAAAATCAAATACGCAAGTCCACTCCCCCTTGCTTAAATCAGACAGTGTTCTCAATGTTAGAAATAACAGAAAATATAGGCAAAGGGAAAACGAAACTTACGTACTCGCTGGTCATCCGGTGGGGTTGGAGGGGGGTGCTGACTCAGGTGCATGGTATACCAAGCCTGCATCATACCCTACATTCTTTGGCTTGAATCGTGCATGGCATGCAAGGTTGCTCTATGTGAAAGCTGTTCATCCTCAATGCGGCTGAGCCTGGAAGAGATGGAGGCATGATCCTCTGGGTGAGCAGATGAAGTACCTGTACGGTCAGTAAAATGGGAGGGGGTAGGGGTGGAAGAGCCAAAAGTGGCACTAGGGGATATTCAGCCCCTTCAGGGGGAATCTCATCATCGTCCCTATCTTCCTCGAAGAGGTATATCTAATTTCCTTATTGGTGACTACGGTCCTAGAAGGGTTAGGGAGGTTGAATAATTTATGCCCTCTGAGATATAACCAGTATTCAGCATTTTGCTTAACAACTAGTTTCACATGCAAGCAGGATTCCAAATCAATCCTATTGCTGCCAACCACTGGTTGCATCCCCTGTAGATTAGCATCAAATCTTAGCCCTCTAGCAATGGCAGTAACGAGGCCGCCTAATACTACCTTCCAATTCATTGCCCCACCTACTCGGGCCATCTGATGAGCTATGAAGGCTCCAGTATCCACTTTGGTACCGTTTACCATAGCATATAAAAAGTAAAGCTCTCATAAATTTACAACCCCATCACTCTCAGCCCTACCGAAAACAGTATGGGCCATAAGATGCTGTAAGTATCGGAAGGTAGGGTTGCAAATGAAAGATGCTTTAGAACTTGATGCACTGTACTGCCCCTCAATTGCAATTGAGTTCCAAAAAATGTTGGCAAGAAAATATGAGGGTACTGATCGAGTTCCCCCTGGAGGCAGGCTAAACAGTGCATTAATTTCTGCTAAAGTTAAGTTAAAGCTACGGTTAAACAATCTAAAGTTTACCTGGCCCATATAGACATTTGGACCCCTAAACAGTACTATGTTAATAGAACTGAGAAACTCTAGGGTGGGTCGAGAGAAGGCCGGGTTTCGTAGGGTGATAAAAGTGTTCCACCCAATCCGATCAACGAGGTATTGGACATCCTTTAAAAGATCAAACCGTTCCAGACATTCCTCATCCATATATCAGGTACTCAGCATTCCCCTTTTAATGAGAGTATTGTATCGGGTTCGTTGACTATATTCAACGAACATAATACCATACTCGTTAATCTGATGAGGAAGTTGGAGTGGTTGTTGATTGCGTCCTCTATAGGGTTGATGGGATTGGGTGGATGATTGGCCTGTTCGGGCTCTTTTGGGACCCATTTGGAGATGTAAGACAATTGGTAAATGGGGGGGAAGAACACCACAATTAGCAGAATTTAGGTAAGCTAATCTAATCTAGTCAGGGTCAAACACACATGTCTAAATATTAGCTACCTAACCAGAAATATTTTCCAGTGCAGAATTAAGTAATTCAAGCACACATGCATCCAAATTTTTGGCAGAAATTCCAAGAATTAAAAATTAAATGCAAGTCAAGCCATCAATTGACCAGAACTAGTGCAAGTAAAATCCAATGCAGGAAGATAAAGTCCAGAAAAAATATTCAAAATAGAACCAAGGCTCAAAATATTCAAAAATTAGCACTCTAGTACAATCACAAATTATAGATATCAAAGTACATAGCAAAATCCCAATGCAGATTTAGAATCCAGGGAAACAACTAGTAGTATATTGAGAGATAGTGAACAATGAGCAGCAACCACACCAATAACCAGCAATAATTAGGTGTTGTATGCCAGATAAAAGTACCTGAATGGAAGCGCAGTAGATGAAGTTTCCTGGTAAATGGGTAGGGGAACCGAGTGGGTAAGGAGAAGACGAAGCAAGAGGGGATGGCGAAGGGAGTGGATTGAGTGAGGGAGAATGAGAAGGTTAGTTAGGATGTGGAATGGCGAAATGAAGGAAAAATAGGGGATGGGTGTTACGGGAAAGGAGAAAATCGAGTGGGTGAGGGGAAAACGAAGGAGAAGGAAAAGGCCGAGGGGAGGAGGGAGATTGAGTTGGAGAAGGGATTTCAGATGGAATGGGCAATGGGTAAACCGAAAGGGGTTGGGTTGGTATGGGAATAGGGAAGACGAAGCAAGAAGGGAGAGCAAGAGAATGGGGGAGGACAATGGTTAGGGCTCAGGTGTGGGAAAGGGTGTGACGAAGGAGGAGGGGAATATGAGGAAGTTGAATGGCCGAAGAGAGAGAAAAGAGCACGGTTAGGGTACGGGTTGGGTAGGGTAACATGAGGGAAGAAAAAGAGGTAAAAGGGGGAGAAAATATGGGGGAACCCCGAAGCACGGCTTGGCCGTGCTTTGGGCGGGTTTACTGCAGCAGACCCCCTTTTTTTTAGACACCTGGACTACGACTGGGGGTGTTGGGCCGTGCTGTGGGCTGAAAAATCCAAAGAATTTTGGTTGGCGTGGGGCACGGCCGTGTCCTAGGACACGGCCTGCTCGTGCTTCTCGCGGGTGTCACCAATTTTTGCAGCTTTTGGCCCGTGCTTGAAGCACAGGCATGGTGGGTGACACGACTTGCTCGTGTTACTGGCTGGAAGCTACAAATCTTCGAATTTCGCCTTGGTTTTTGATTCTCTTTGAGCTCCCTTGATTCTAATCCTTTATATTGCCTTGGAGACATGGGAATAGACCTAAAAATCAAATGAAGACACTCATTAAACCTCAACCTAAGAAATTAACTAGAATTAAAGATAAGGGCTAAAGCTAAAAGTAAGAAATCAAACAAAAAGAAACTTAAAAATTAAAATGTGGGTTGCCTCCCACAAAGCGCTTGTTTTAAGTCATTAGCTCGACTCCTTTGCACATCATTGGATTGAGGGGGGCTCTAAGAAAGCTTGGGTGACTCTCTTTTCAACTGGTTGCCCTGTGACAAAGTGTTTGAGGCGCTGTCCATTAACCTTAAAGGATTTGGTAGCTTCACTCCAAACTTCCACTGCTCCATATGGAAAAACTTGGGTTACTTGGAATGGACTAGACCATCAGGAACGAAACTTCCCGGGAAAAAGCTTCAGCCTTGAATTAAATAGTATGACCCATTCTCCTACTTAAAATTGGCGCCTCAGAATGTGCTTATCGTGCCACCTTTTTGTTCTTTCTTTGTATAACTTGGCACTATCATAGGCATTAAACCTCAGCTCATCAAACTCATTCAATTGTAGGCATCTCCTTTTTCCAGCAGCTGTCAAGTCAAAATTGATTGTCTTGATTGCCCAATATGCCTTATACTCAAGCTCTACTGGCAAGTGACAGGGTTTTCCATATATTAACCGAAAGGGTGTGGTGCCTATCGATGTCTTATATGCAGTTCTATAAGCCCATAGTGCATCATCAAGCTTGAGAGACTAATCTTTTCTTGCTTTCGATACGGTCTTCTCCAAGATCGCTTTGATTTCCTTATTTGATATTTCCACTTGTCCACTTGTTTGAGGGTGATAGGCTAGAGCCATTTTGTGAGTGACTCCATATTTCTTCAGAAGATTCTGAAATTGTTGCTCAGTGAAGTGGGAACCTCCATCACTTATCACAGCTCGGGGTACTCCAAATCTTGGAAAAATCACCCTCGTGAAGAGCTTGGCAACCACTCTAGCATCATTAGTGGGTGATGCCACTACTTTTACCCACTTAGACACATAGTCCACAGCTACTAGGATATACTTGTTCCCGCATGAGGATGGGAAGGGACCCCTGAAGTCAATCTCCCAAACAACAAATATTTTTACTTCTAAAATGCTATTCAGGGGCATCTCATTCCTTCTTGAGATGTTACCAACTCTTTGACACCGGTCAGATGCTTTTACAAAGATGTGCACATCTTTGAAAAGTGTAGGCCAATAAAAACCAGCTTGGAGAATTTTAGCTGCAGTCTTATAACTGTTAGTATGGCCTCCACAAGGTGAATTATGGCAATGAAATATAATGCTATAGACCTCTTTCTCTGGAATACACCTTCGGAAGATGCCATATGGACACTATTTGTACAAACATGGATCATCCCAATAGTAGGACTTGATATCAGAGAAAAATTTCTTTCTCTGATGGTAGCTCAGCCCTTTAGGTAATAGTCTGCATGCAAGATAGTTCACAAAGTCTGCATACCAAGGAGCATCAGCATAAGTGACTGCAAGGAGTTGGTCATCGGGAAAAGAATCGTCTATAGGCAACTCATCTTTGTCATCTCTCATTAAATCTTGCCTAAGTCTTAAAAGGTGGTCTGCAACCACATTCTCTGTTCCTTTCTTATCCTGGATCACAAGGTCAAACTCCTACAATAAGAGGACCCATCTAATCAGTCTTGGCTTGGCATCCTTCTTACTTAGCAAGTACTTGATTGCAGCATGATCCGTGAATACTATGACTCCGGATCCCAGCAGATATTGTCAAAATTTTTCAATTGTAAATACTACTACTAGGAGTTCCTTTTCAGTGGTGGAATAGTTTACTTGGGCTTCATCCAGAGTCTTGCTAGCATAGTAGATGATATAAAGCTTTTTATCTCTCCTTTTCCAAAGTACAGTACCCACAGCATAGTCACTTGCATCACACATGATCTCGAAGGGAAGGCTTCAATCAGGAGGTTGGATGATTAGTGCAGATATTAATAACTCCTTCAACCTGCAAAAAGCATGTAAGCAGTCATTATCAAATAGGAATGGGTTATCTTTCATAAGTAAGTTAGTTAAGGGTTTAGAAATCTTGGAGAAGTCTTGAATGAATCTTCTGTAGAAGCCTGCATGCCCAAGAAAACTCCTCACTTCCTTAACATTTAATGGTGTTGGCATCGTCTAGATTGCCTCTATTTTTGCTTTATCCACCTCTATCCCTCTTTCAAACACCAAGTGTCCAAGTACTATTCCTTCCCTTACCATGAAGTGGCATTTTTCCCAGTTTAGTACTAGGTTGACTTCCTCACATCTCTTAAGTACCTGTGACAAATTACTCAAACAGTTATCAAACGAGGTACCATAGACAAAAAAATCATCCATAAATACTTCCATTATATCCTCAATAAAGTCAGAGAAAATAGCCATCATACACCTTCGGGAAGTGGCTAGTGCGTTACATAATCCGAATGGCATCCTTCTATATGCAAAGGTGCCATAAGGACATGTGAATGTTGTCTTTTCTTGGTCGTCTGGATGGATAGGGATCTGAAAGAATCATGAGTATCCATCCAGATAACAAAAGTGTGAATGTTTAGCCAGCCTTTCCAACAATTAATCAATAAAGGGCAAAGGGAAGCGATCCTTACGAGTGGCCTTATTCAATTTTCTATAATCAATACACATGCGCCAACCCGTAACAGCTCTAGTAGGGATTAATTCATCATTATCATTTTTAACAATAGTCATACCACCCTTTTTAGGAACCACATGGACAGGACTTACCCACTCACTATTTGAAATAGGATAGATAATACTTGCATCAAGCAATTTAAGTACTTCCTTCTTGACTACCTCTTTCATGTTTGGATTGAGTCTCCTTTGGTGCTCCCTAGAAGGTTTAAGATTATTATCAACTATAATACGATGCATGCAAACAGATGGACTAATCCCTCTAATGTCATCAATACTATATCCAATCACTTTCTCAAATTTTCTAAGTACATCCAATAACTTACTAGTCTCTTCAGTATTCAAATCAACATTCACAATGACTGGGTATGAAGAGTTAGGATCCAGAAATTCATACCTCAGATTGGATGGAAGAGGTTTGAGTTCTACCTTAAGTGCCTTGTTTTCCTCAATGGTTGTTGATTCTTCATAGTCCAATTCTAGCTTTTTTGCTTTTACTTTTGAGGTTAACATAGGACATCCGTCAAGCATCTGGGCATATGCATCAGCCTCTACTTGTTCAGCATAAGAAATAGAGCTATCTACAAGGCAGAGCTCAAGTGGGTTAGTAGAACAAAAGATTACTGCATTATCAACAATGTTTTACTCAATAATATCAACCACGCAACAAGTATCACCTAAAGATGGGCACTTCATTGCCTCATTAATATTGAACTCAATCTTTTCATCGCCTATATTCAAGGAAAGCTTTTCATCTTTCATATTAATAATAGCACCAGTAGTGGCTAGGAAAGGCCTTCCTAGAATGATGGGGATTTAGCTATCTTCCTCCATCTCTAAAACAACAAAATCAATAGGTATGAAAAACTTACATACCTTTAGAGGAACATCATATAATATACCTACCAGATGAGTGACGGATCGGTCCGCTAATTGGAGGGAAATAATGGTAGGCTTCAAATCACCCATCTAGAGCTTCTTACAAATGGACAATGGCATAAGACTCACACTTGCTCCGAGATCACATAAAGCTTTAGTGATTTACACATCTCCAATAGAACAAGGTATAGAGAAGCTTCCTGGGTCCTTGAGTTTAGGAGGTAATTTGTTCTGGGTCAAAGCACTGCATTCTTCAGTTAATGCCACAGTGGCATACTCCTCAATCTTCCTCTTGTTAGAGAGGATTTCTTTCAGAAATTTAACATAAGAGGGCATCAGAGAGACATCTTCCAAGAATGGAATATTGATATGCAGCTTTTTTAGTACATCAAGGAATTTCCCATACTGCTTTTCTAACTTGGCTTTAGCTAGCCTCTGAAGGAAAGGAACTGGTGGCTTGTATGGTTCAGGAGCCACGTATTTAGGCTTTTCTTCCTCTTTCCTTTCACTAACTTGCTCCTCTTCTTCAGTTGCTCTTTCAGGCTCATCTCTCTTCTCTTCTTCCTTATCTTCCTCCTTTTCCGCTGACTCACCTAATTGTTTACCACTTCTCAAAGTGATAGCCTTGCAGTGTTCCCTTGGATTCTCAGGCTGGCCAGGGAATTTACCAAAATTTCTATTTGATGAACTCGCTTGCTGTGCTATTTGAGTCTCTAGCATCTTATTATGTGTAGCAAGTGAGTCCACTTTAGAAGCTAAATCCTTTATAGCCTCATTCATCGAGTGATTTTAGGCTATAAATTCCTCATTCTGTCTACTCTATGTAGAGATGAAGTTTTCCATTAGAGCCTACAGATTGGACTTTGGTTGAGGAGGAGGAGGAGGATTGAATGGCCTCTAATTCTAAAAGCTTGGAGGTTGCTTGAAATTATTCTGAGGCTGCTAATTAGCATTCGGCTTGTAGGAGAGGTTCGGGTGATTTCTCTAGCCTGGGTTATAGGTATTACTGTAGGGATTATTTCTTTGGTTGTTCACAAAATTGGCCCGCTCACAATCCTCAGGTGCAGAGTTCCCAAGCTGACACTCATTGGCCACATGACCAACACCTCTACAAATCTCACAAGATGAAGATGAAGAAGAAGAGGACCCAACAGCATTGATGCTCAACTCAACTTGTCTAATTTTTGAAATAAGGCGTCAACTTTAGAAGTTAGATGATTGAATGCATCTACTTCATACATCCCTGCTGGTTTCCTTGGCTGCCTCTCATTAGACCATGAATAGTGGTTTTGAGCCATATCTTCAATCAATTCATAAGCCTCATCAACTGTCTTGTTCATCATAGCTCCTCCGGCTGCAGCATCTACAGACATACTGGTGCTGTAAATCAGTCCATTATAGAATGTATGGACTATCAGCCACTTCTCCAACCCATGATGTGGGCATACTCTGAGGAGCTCTTTGAATCTTTCCCAAGCCTCATATAACGACTCGCCATCTTTCTGAGCAAATGTCGTGATCTGATTCCTAAGATGGGTCGTCTTGCTCGGTGGGAAGTACTTGGCCAGGAAGGCTTGAGAAAGCTGTTACCAAGTGGTGATGGACCCTGATGGAAGAGAAGGCAAGCATGCATGGGCTTTATCCCTCAAAGAGAAAAGGAACAGTCTCAATCTAATGGCATCTGAAAATTCTCCGTTCAGCTTCAGAGTGTCACAGTACTCCAAAAAGACTGACAGGTGTAGATTTGGGTCTTCAATAAGTGACCCTCCAAACTGATTCTGCTGAACCATCTACAAAGAGAAGGCTTCAGCTCAAAGTTGTTAGCTTCAACAACTGGCCTGACTATGCTGGGATTCAGGCCATGTGTATCTGGGGCGGTAAAATCTTTAAGAGATCGGTTATTTCTCTCCCCCATTGTAGGTGCAAATTTTTTCTTGTTGCTTTCTTTTTCTTATCCTTTGTAGGGTGCGTTCAATTTTTGGATCAAATTCAATAATGAACTCACGGTTTCTTCGCACAAAAGAGAAACATACCTAAAAGGGAAGAAAATAGGCAAAAATTAGGAAGATAAAATAATGCAGAAAATTAAAAGAAAGTGATCTAGTCTAGCTATTTCACAATCTATCTAATATCGACAATTGCTCCCCGTTAACGGCGCCAAAAACTTGTTGTGTCTATTTTACTAGTTACCGCAAGCACATGGCGTAGCTGTAGCTAATCCGACGAGTATGGGTCGTATCCCACAGAGAACAATGCCAATTACTAGAGTGATGTAAAATATGCTATCTAAATCGATGCAATTTGATGAGAAAGTGTCGCAATTAAATAGATGAAAACAATCAATTAAGCAAAGCCTAGGGTCAGGGTTCACCACACTTATGATACTCAACGACAAGCATGTACTTCTAATTGCAATAATCTAAATTAGTTAGGGGATGGTTTAGCCTTAATTAACTTGCAACCTCTTTCAAGCATTACTAATCATACCTAGGTTAATCCAATTGCCTACTTTCGTGGTTCTTAGTTAACCTAGGTTCATTAAGTTATATGCCAACCGTGGAAATCAAATAATTGGTTTTCTCTTGCCAACTAATTAATTCATTCCCAGAGAATCTTAAACTACTTTCGTGATTAAGATATCCTTAATTAACTATTAAGTTCAGGTTTTAATCATCAACTTTCAGTTCATCAATTAAATACCTAAGACATGATAGATTGGTGATCAGGCATTCTACCAACTCATTCATACATATAATAGTCAATCCTAATCAATCTAGAAGTGATCACAGTTAGGGTTCCAACATTCAATCAAAGTATCATCATATCACAAGTGGGTTTACCGAAACCCTAGATAAAAAAAACTACTCACGCATCATATAATCAGAAACCAAATTCATATTCATTGTGTAAACCATGATAGTTTAGTACAATCTAAAGAGAATGAATAGAGGTAGAAGTAGAGATAAAGAATTATAGTAGAAAGATGTAACCTGGTGTGCAGAAAAGTAAAGCTGAAATACAACCTTCAATGCTATAAAATTCTACTCTAGAACATTAAATCCACAATGATTCCAATAAAAATCTAACCTATGAGTGTTTTCTAAGCCTAAAAATCGAGTCTAAAGTGTGTCCTTCGGTCTGAATCAGTGCCTGTGCGTTTTCCCCCGCTTATGTATCAAGTTAGCAGCCAAAAACCTTAAAAATCACGTGCAGTATGGACTCGAAGCACGGCCGTGTTCCAGGACACGGCCTGGCCGGGTTCTTTGTCTCTTTTGCTCTCCTACAATCATAAAACAAACCACAACAATATCCAGAGAAAAGTATAACCAAAAGTAGAGAAATAACCACAAGTTACTATGAATTAGGGGATAAAATATAGCCATTAAGCACTCAAAATTCCCCTTTATCAGGCGTTAAGACAAAACATTTATATCCTACATTCATAATTTCAACAAGTAGATAATAATACATGGCATTAAGACAAAACATCTATATCCTATATTCATAATTTCAACAAGTGGATAATAATACATAGCATTATGATAAAATATCCTCATCCTACATAAATAATTTCAGCCAAGTAAGGGAGACTCAAGGGTTAAAAATTTACCAACTAGAAAGGCAAACCTATCATACTTGAGTGAGACAAAAGAAAAAAGAAATGAATCCCTAAATCAAAGGGACCTTGTCCCTTGACTTAAGAACATTTTATCATGATTTTCAAAATACAAATCTTCTTTTGCTCTGCAAATCTTGACTAAGGAAGAGGAAGACAAGAACATGAGTTGTCTTTCCCAAAAGAAAACAACCAAGTGCATCCTAATTGTGATAAGGTAGACCCATGATCATGAAAGGTGAACCACTTGATAGTTTATTTAAGAAAAATACACTCTTATAACATTATAATTTCGTCTAAGTGAGGGAGAGGAAAAATAAAAGCAAGGTAGAGTGAAGAAAGGAGAGAAAGAAAGGAGAAGAAAGGAAGGTGGAAGAAGGAGAAGTCTAGAGCACTAAGTACTCAAGGTAAGTTAGCTTATTCTCCACTTGAATCCATCTTCTCTCTTCATACTTGGGGTTCAAAAAACTCACCCTCTTTCTCTTATTTAAGCTGCTAGAAAATTTAAGGGAAGGGAGGAATCTTGCTACTTCCTTCAAGAGGAAACAAGAAAAAGAATTCACTGAGTTAGGGAGATCTTTAGGTAGGTTTAACAATATCTTGTTTTGAAGAAAAGATTTAAAACTTGTAACATTTATATGTGATTTTGATCTTAGACCTTTGATGAAATTGGCAATATTTGCTACTTTAATGATTGGTCATGGATGTTGCTATATCATGTTACATGTTATTTTTCATATGATGGATGTTTCAAACATTTCGGTTAGTGTGGAAAGTTCTGCATAGGTATGGCTATGGGTGGTAAAATTTTATGATTTTATGCTGCTATTTTGTATATTTGAATGTGGTGACAAATTGATGCAATATGATTAGATGTAAAGAAAATGGAAGAGGATGTAATATAATGATTAACTAAAATCTTAGGAAAGGTTTGGTTAGGAAACTAGATTTTGGAGTAACTAGGGAAGCTTCTGTTTTTAAAATTCTGGGAAGAATCGGTTAGGAATTATAAGAAATGGTTAAAATTAAAAATGTAAATCTATGTCTCACAAATGTTTATCCACTAGAATAACTTAATTTGGAGTCCAGATTAGGGAGATACTGCCTGATATGTAAGTAGAGGTCAAAAACTAGCTAACCAGGGAAGAATCTATTAAGTATTCCTCTGTATTTAAATTTTTGGGCAACATATATAGGGAATTAAAGAAAATTATTAACATAATATATATATATATATATATATATATATATATATATATATATATATGTATGTATGTATGTATGTATGTATCACGGATCTATAGGCTTTGAAATAACTTAATTTAGAGTCTATATGAGAGAGATATGGTTGATTAATAAGTAAAGGTCAGAATCAGTCTAGAATCCAGGGTAGTAAATGTAAGAATTTTATTATTATTCTCTAGGAGTAATTAGTAAGGAATCTGAAGAAATAATAAACATGAAAGTTTTATATAAGTGTCTTATCGTATTATAGGCTTTGGAATCACCTCAATTAGAGTTCGTATGAGGGAGATATGGTCTGATTAGTAATTAGAGGTCTGAACCAACCTGAGAAGAAATAACATTGAACTTGAGGGAGTAGTAATACTACGATTACTTAAGATTTCATTAAAATGTTCAATATAAGGGTTTTATAGGATTGTCTTATCTTTCAATTGACACCAAGATCACCTTAATCAGATTTAAAATGAGGGTGTTATGCTCTGTTTAGTGAGAGATGATAATAATATTTAAAAAAGAAGAAGAATCTTATAAATGAAAATAATTAATGACTAGTGTACGCCATAGCCATTGCCATTACATGAACTCCTTAACATCTTAAGTGTGTAATTTTGATATGAAAATATTTTATAAAGTGATATTTAAAACGATTATGTTCATGGCATGATTACCAATGATTTTTGGTAATGATTATATTTTGATGAAAATTTATGGCATGTGAATATAATGAACATACTTGTTATTGAAATCATATTTTTGGCTATTAATATAAAAGGAAAAGAAAAGAAATGAGCACGGTCACATGGCGGTCTGGGTAGTGCACTAGTAGGGGATGCCCTACCAACGGCTATGATTATGTTGATGAGAAAAGAAAATGTACCTTTTTGGACAGAGCGAGAAAAGCCCGTACCGGAGAGTAAAAAGCACTCACCCTGACCGGAGTAGTTTGATATGAAAATAAGTTGATAGCCATCATATGATATTCTGAAAATAGATATTCATGCCATACATGTCATAACTATATGATTTTCATGTGCATAGATAAAGTGCATTCATGTGACCTAAAGATATTTACAGTAGTTTATACAGATGAACATGACATGATGAGCTATATTGATGATAATTATGATTTATTGTTGAACCTATTGGGATTTTATTCTTACTATATTTCCATATCATGTTCAGAAAATTAAGTTATGCAGATATTCTCTATGACTGGCTTTTAACATACGTTAGGTGGAGTTGGCTATTAAGATCCCGGTGAAGTTGCAACCACCCGCATCCAGAAAATTAAGATTGAATTAATGAAATCAATTCCAAATCTCACAATGCATATCAATCCCTTGAGGTTTCAATCTTCCTCTGCCAAATAAAAATAAATCAGCTGCGCAGGGCCATAAGAAAATCTAAAGAAGAATTAAAGAAGGTAATTAAGAGCTTGAATGATTGAATCGATCCTTCTCTGCTTGCTTTCCTCCCCTTTTATAGATTCACTCCTCCTAATTGAAGTAGAAGTGTTTTTAAGTCAAATCTCAGCCCCTCGGTCTTCAATTAAAGTTAAAAATAATTCAAAATTGTGACTTCAGCTTTTTGGTGCGACAGCGGGCGCCGCGGGGCTCAGTGCTTCTGGAAACTCCCTGCCGTATTGCTTTGATGTTGCAAAGTGTTAAACATGAAAGTTGTCAAAGTGTTAAACATGAAAGTTGTAGCTCTATGTCTCTTCTTTCCATATCCACTTGAATCACCTCAATCAGAGTCCAAATGAGTGAGATATACCTCAATTAGTGACGAATGGCAGAAATTAGCATTTTTCCATGATTTTCTTATCTTTTTCTTCTCTTTTCTTCTTCCTTTGTTCCTACAACACAAAACACAAAACTAAGCTAATACCTAATCATATTTTACTTAAATCAAACAAAAAGTAAGTTTAAAGGTATTAATATCATGCTTAATTAAGATCACATCAAAAGTGAAATCTCTCAACGAAAAATTGTTTTACTGCTTTATGACTAGATGCACTGCTTGGTCACATTTTCTTTGTCTTCTTCTACAAAAAGTCGTTTCAATTTGAAGATCAAAATAGGCAAGGTTCTCATGGGTGTTTTTCCAAAAAGAAAAAAATGATAGGTATAAAATAAAAATAAATAATATGAACAACAAAATAAGAAAAAGAAACAAGAGACTTAAGCTAGCCATATTGGAAAATACACTAATATTGACACCTATAGTAATTATCGGTGAATACAGGCTGAATCCTACAAGAACCAAGATATCAATTACTAGATTTTTGGAAATCGACTGTCTAACTAAATAAATAAAATGTTGAATGTGTTAAGAGTACAATTAGACGATCAAGCTTAACTAATGGACAAAATTCAATTATGGAAACTTAGGATTGGAGTTCACCACATCTATAATTCACAACCAATAACATGATATCTCTCTATTGCAATTACGAGTATAATCGAGGACAGCTTGGCCTAAATTAATTAATAACATTTCTCAAGGTCTAATAATAGTACTCAAGTCAATCTTATTAACCTACTTTCATGGATTAAATTAACTTAAGCTCTTTAAGATCAATGCCAGTAGAAACAAGTCCCAAAAATAAGCTTAATATACTTTTGTGATTTAAGTTCCTTTTATTAACTATTAGGTTCTGGTGATGATTTTCTCCTTTCGATACTTCAATTATCTACCTAAAATAGACAAAATGGCAACAAACATTTCATTGAACACTTGGTGTGCATAATAGTTAAATCGATAGTACTAATTAATCACGATTGGAAAACAGTCAAAACATCAATAAAGAATTCCTAAATTACAAATCTATTCACACATAATGAAGATAAATAAAGGAAATCATTATCTTTGAAAAATTGTAATATTCAAATACAAGTATTCAAAAAGTGTAGGAATAGAAAGATGTAATCGAGAGAAGGATGAACAAACGAGCTATAATCAAAACAAAGTCTTGAAATCTACAATAAACGTGATAGTCTACTAAAAAAATTGCTCCCTATATGTAAAGCCTATCCAATCTCCCTCTCTTTGACTATGCAAAAAAGATGAATTTAAGACACCTAATAGGGCTTGAAATACAGCTAAGTCAACTTTTTGGTTGTGAAATTTATCTTTCATAGGGTGCAAGACAACCCCAAACACGGGTGTGTCCTGGAACACACCTAGGCTTTGTTTATGACTGTTTTACTCATCTTAATGTAATTGATGTGTGTCCTTTTCAAGCTTCCCTTTTTAACTTCTTCTAAGTGTGTGTAGGCTCTGAACCTTAACCTTTTTTCCAACTTCTTGTGCCTTTATGCCAACCTATATGGAAAATATAGAACAACAATTCAAGACATTAAAAAAAGAAGATAATATTATTGATTTTTCTTGTTTATCATTCCACTCTTCCATCCTTTGAGTAATGAAGTTGTACAAAGCAAATGTTCAAAAAAATAATCATGGAATAAGCGTATAGGGTGAAAAATATGGATATTTACCATAAGATTTGGCTTTTGACTCTTTCGTGGGTATAAAGTAAAAAGTAATTAAGCTCAAATAGAGGAACTAGAGATATATAATACTTTAGGTTAGGCTTGAAAGGCTAAATCTGTAAAACAATTCCTAAATCATCTCCTAAATAATAAGGCTGACCTAGGATTTTGCTTTAAGTAGTATTTAAATAAGTTCTAGAATCTTATCAAGATCATGAAATAAATTGGAGTTACATAAACTTCTCTAAGTAAAAGGTAGATTAAATTCCCAAAGTTGTTATGCAGCAAGGTTTCAGGATTCTAAAGTAAAAAATAAATTATAAAAGAGTTAAAATTATACACAACTATGAATTTTCTACATTTTTCAAGAGTTAAAAAATTTTAGGTAGTCATATCATTGGTTATTGGTTGGGCATAACAACACAAAACAAACAATGAAATATAATCACATGCTCACACTATTTGATAATTGAAATAAAAGTGCAAATATCAGTAACAAGTTTGCTGTAGTGTTCAAATGAGTGTCTAGTGCATAATTATACAATTAATTATACAGTCATCTAGCCTTATCATAAACTAAGCTTTCCACATTTAAGAGATTACGTTGTTCCCAATGTAAAATAGAAGATGAGTAGAGAGGAACAAGTAATACAAAAAGTTGACCAATAGAATTTACCTATTTTTAGTCATCACCATCCATATCATCATGAGCTAGGTCAAGTATAAAAGGTGGTGTAGGAGGTTCCTGGAATGCTATAAGGCAGTTTAGGGCTTGGACGAGCTAGTTAATGCATGTAGTATTATGCTACGCGATGAAGTACTGGTAAGAGGCTAGATTATTCATCTGGTGGCTGAGAATCTCTGTTCACGCTTATAAATCATTAATGGTGCACTAAGGCTGGGGTGGGACTAAACTACTACAAGGTTAGTTTATAGCTAATGATTGGAGGCATAGCTCATCTACTACTACTTCATCTTGTCCTTTGTACTTTTAAATGTATACATAGGAAATATGTCTCATAGGTTGAATAAGAGATTTTGTGGAGTCCTAGCCTACTCTAGCATTGCCACACAGACCAGTTATTAAACCAGGGACAAAAAGAGAGCCACCTTTAATACAAATGCATATGAGTATGTTTCTGTGTATAATCTTGCCTATATCAATTGAAAAGCCCTTATGTATAGCATAAATCAATATGGCCTTATCTTGCCTAACTTGGCTGAAGTTCAAACTTGGCATAAATCTGGCGACCACAAAATAATACCAAGTATTTGCTACTTTAGTGATATCATCCCTTGTAAAATACATAATTTGGCCATTGTTATCTAATTTCCAAGATGCCTCTCTGTGGCATAAATTATAGAGAATGGTATCATAATAAATCTCTATTTAGAGGAATGCTAAATATTCATCCTCTTCAAGAGAGTGCCACAGTTCTCTTTACTAAACACGAAGCGCCACAGTGCTCTTGCCTTATCTGGGTTTGGAGCGATGTAGTGCTTGACCTTTCTAGGCTATGGGCATTGCAGCACTTATTTGGAGCATCACGGTGCTATGTTCACTAGCCTCTACAAATATTTTTAATAGAAAGAAGAATAAATCTTTGTTGGCTTGCCTCACAACCAATGCCTTTATTTAACATCATTGGCTTGACTTAAAGCACCACTTATTGTTAAGGTGGATCTTCTAGGTGTATCTAAGCCAAATCTTCTTTTTGAAATCCTTCATAAAATAGTTAAAACATGTGGCTAATGACTTTGAATCCATTAGGATTGTCCAAATTTTTTATTTCAACTACATAATGAGGAAAAATATCAATTACAATAAATTGACCTTCCTATCTAGAACTCAACTTACCTAAAAATAATTTGAGTCAAGAATTATAGAGGATTGATTTTTGTCCTATAATGAACTCTTTACGGGAAATAAGTATCATGTAGGAGTTTAGTTTTGGCCTTATAATTTTTTTTCATTTTCATATGCCTCATTTCTGATCTCCTATAATTCATATAGCTATAATTTTATGTATTCTTTACTTTCTTCCATATTCGTGTTAAATTTCTTTAGCCCAAAATGCTTTATGTTCTAATTCAATTGGAAGGTGGCAAGGTTTCTTAAATACTAACATGTATGGAGACATACCAATTACGATCTTATATGCTGTACTATAGGCCCATAAAGCATCATCAATCTAAGACTCCAATTCCTCCAGTTGGGATTTATAGTCTTACTAATGATATTTTTGATTTCTTTGTTGGATACCTTAGTTTGCCCATTAGTCTGTGGGTGGTATGCAATGGCTAGGTTATAAGTGACATTATATTTTTTAACAGGGCTTCAACAATTCTACTACAAAAATGCATACCACTATCAATTACTAAAGCTATTGGAACCCTAAATCTAGAAAAATTATAGGATTTAATAAAATCTACAACCACTTTAGAATAATTATTCCTTGTGGGTTTAGCTTCCACTTATTTCGAGACATAATACATAGAAAGTTAGATATAATAAAAACCAAAAGATGAGAGAAAAGGTCTCATGAAATCAATAACCCACACATAAAAATTTTCACAAAATAATAATGGTGTTTATCGTATCTCATTTTTCCTAGTTATATTACTTGTTTATGGTATTTTGTGTAACAACTCCATTTTTTATTTATTTATATATTTGTAAAATACCACGGAGTCTTTACCTCTTTACTTCTAACTATTCAACCCATAATAACATTGAATTAAATTAACCAAACATAATTAAGGTTTATGAAATACCATTAACACTGATACTATTCTGAGTTCACATACACATCTTTAATTAAAAACATCCATACAAAAAAAATCAAACACATATATGTCCACATCTTATTTATCCATATTGACTAATTCCAGATATACGGGTGTAGGTGGTTGCACCTTCACCGAGATCTTAGTCAACTCGACCCACGTACGCTAAAAGCCGGTCATAGAGAATATCTGCATAACTTAGTTTTCTAAACATGATATGGAAATATAGTGAGAATTAAATCCCAATAGGTTCAACAATAAATCATAGTCATCATTAATAATGCTCGTCACATCATGTTCATCTGTACAAGCTACAGTAAATATCTTAGGTCACATGAATGCATTTTATCTATACTCATGAAAATCGTACAATAATGACATGTATGGCATGAATAACTATTTTCAGAACATCATATGATTATTATCAATTTATTTTCATATAAATCTACCCCAGTCAAGGTGAGTACTTTCTACTCTTCGGTATGGGCTTTTCTCACTCCGTCTGACATGACACATTTTCTCTTTCTTTTCTCATTAACATAATCACAGTCATTGGTAAGGCGTCCCTTATTGGTGCACCACACGGACTGCCATGTGACTGTACTTACTTCTTTTCTTTTCTCATTAATAGCCAAAAATATGATTTCAATAACAAGTATGTTCATTATACTCAAATGCCATAAATTTTCATCAAAATATAATCAATACCAAAAATCATTGGTAATCATGCAATGAACATCATCGTTTTCAAATATCACTTTATAAAATATTTCCATGTCAAAATTACACACTTAAGATGGTAAGGAGTTCATGTAATGGCAATGGCTAAGGCATACTCTAATTATTTATTATTTCTATTTATAAGATTCTTCTTCTTTTTTAAATATTATTTTCATCACATGTTCTCACAAATTTTATAGGGCATTTTTCTTTATTTTGGTTTCGATTATTACCTTATAGTTAATGAGGTTCATTTAGGGCAAAAAAATGTTAAAAATAAGCTTTACCAACTCCTAAAACATCTTGGTCATGTTCAAGGACCTGGCCATGCTTGAAAATACTTTAAACATACTCAAAAACAGCCCTAAAAATGGCCAACTAGTGCTGAAGTATCCCAGAACACGGCCTAGTCGTGTTCTTTGACCTTTTATCACTTATTCAACCATATCTCCTTCATACAAACTCCAATTAAGGTGATTCCAATGCCAATAAAAGTTTAAGACAATTATCTACATCTTTCATGTTCATCATTTCTTCAGATACATTACACATTATTCCTAAAAAAATGAAAACCAAAACATTTACATTTACGACCTTGGATTCTATACTAATTCTGACCTTTACTAATTAATTAGCTATATCTCCCTCATATGGACTCCAAATTAAGTTATTTTAGAGCCTATTGATCCGTGCGACATATATCTATATTTGTTATGTTAAATATTTCCTTTAATTCCCTACATATTTGACCTTGCCATTCAAACACAAATGCTTATCTAACAAATTCTTCCCTAGTTAACTAGTTTCTGACCACTACTTACTAATCGAACAGTATCTCCCTCATATGGAATCCAAATTAAATGATTCAAGTGGATAAAAATTTGTTACAATTTTTATGTTAACTATTTCTTTTAATTCCTAATCAAGTCTGCCCATAATTTCAAAAATAGAAGCTTCCCTGGTTACTCCAAAATTAAGTTTTCTAACCAAGCCTTTCCTAAGGTTTTAGTTCATCATTTTATTACGTCATCTTCCATTTGGCTTCCTAATTTACATCTAATCATCTTCCATCAACTTTTCACCACATTCAAATATACAAAATAACAGCATAAAAATCCAAAATATTTTGCCACCTATAGCCATACCTATGCAGAACTTTCCACACCAACCAAAATGTTCAAAACATCAATCATATGCAAGATAACATGTAACATGATATAGCGATATCCATGACAATTCATCAAAGTAGCAAATATTGTAAATATTGATCAAAGTTCTAAGATCAAAATCTTAAATAAATGTTACAAATTTCAAAGCTTTTTTTCAAAAAGAGATATTGTTAAACCTTGCTAAAGATCTCCCAACCTCACTTAGTGAATTCTTTTTCTTGTTTCCTCTTGGAGGAAGTAGCAAGATTCCTCCCTTCCCTTAGCTTTTCTAGCAGCTTAAATAAGAGAAGGAGGGTGAGTTTTGAAACCTAAGGATAAAGAGAAAAGATAGATTCAAGTAGAGATTAAGTTAACTTTTCTTGAGTACTTAATCCTCTAGACTTCTCCTTCCTCGTCCTTACTCTCTTTTCCTCTTTTTCTCTCCTTTCCTCACTCTACCTTCCTAATGTTTTTCCTCTCCCTTACTTGTATGAAATTATAATGTTATGAGGTTGGATTTTGCTTAAATAAACTATCAAGTGGTTCACCTTTCATAATCATGGGTCTACCTTATCACAATTAGGATGCACTTGGTTGTTTTTTTTAGGAAAGACAACTCATGTTCTTGTCTTCCTCTCCCTTAGTCAAGATATGCATAGCAAAAGGAGATTTGTATTTTGAACATTATGATAAAATTTTCTTAAGACAAGGGACAAGGTCTCTTTGATTTATGGAATCATTTCCTTTTTCTTTTGTTTTAATCAAGTATGATAGGTTTGCCTTTGTAGGTGGCAAATTTTTAGCCTTTGAGTCTCCCTTGCTTGGCTAAAATTATTTGTGTAGGATAAGGATGTTTTGTCATAATGCTATGTATTATTACCTACTTGTTGAAATTATGAATGTAGGATATAGATGTTTTGTCCTAATGCCATGTATTATTACCAACTTGTTGAAATTATGAATGTAGGATGTCGATGTTTTATAATAGAGCCATGTGACCTAATCTTGATTATTCTTACACTACTATTTCCTCACATGATTCTTGTTTTTCCCTCTTGGATTTGGGCTCATTCGTTCCCATTTTCTTTGCTTTGGCTGAAATTCTACCTTTCATGGAAAGATTGGTTACATTTTCATGGTTTGTGGGATATCAGTCCAATTTCTATATCCTAGTCCAAGTCTATATTTTATTTCTTACTTGGGCTATACTTGGCTTGCTAAAAACTCATGTGAAGTGGAAAAACTCTGTATGAAGTGTCCATAGGTGAAAGCCCAATGTATTGGTGGAGATGTTAAACTTAGGAACTCTAATTCTTGAATTAGGAAAAATTACCCTAATCCAATCTTGAAATTTTAAGACTTTGACTTACTTTCCAAAAATTTATCTTCTGTACACAAGAATTTCTCCTCTCTTTAGTATGTTATTTCAAATATTTTTCCTATTAGGTTTTTCTCTCTTTACTTATTCCCTTAATGTTAGAATCACTTTCTATGCATACACAAGGTGAAGAATTTCTAAGGATTTTATTTCCTTAGATATCTAAAAATTTTCTAATAAATTTTATTTCCTTTACTAAATATTTATGTACTTTTATTAATAAAACAAACAAAATTAGGGATGTTACATTTTTCTCCCTCTAAAAGAAATTTTGTCCTCAAAGTTTTAGAAATTACATAATAAGAATAGTTGCGAATATTTCTTACTCATCACTTCTTCTAGCTCCCAAGTTGATTCTTCCAAAGTCAAACCTTCTTATGATACCTTAATCAAGGGAATGGTCTTATTCCTCAATTGCTTCACGTCGGTGTCCAGTGTGGATGTTAATACTAGCTGTTATGTCATGTTCTCCTTTATTTGGATTGGTTCATCCCATATTACATGTGATGAATGTGGAAGATACTTCTGGAGATGTGATACATGAAAAACATTATGTAGGTTAGACAAATTAGTTGGGAGGGCAACTTGATATGCTGACGTCTCCACTTTCTTTAGAATTTGGTAGGATCCCAAAAATCGCAAACTTAACTTTCTAGTCTTGAGAAACCTACCAACTCCAGTAGTCGGGGAAAGTTTCAGAAATACATGGTCTCCTTCCTCAAACTCCAGAGGTCTATGTCTCTTATCATAGTAACTCTTTTGCCAACTCTGAGTTGTAAGTATTTTGTCTCGTATCATCCTGATTTTTTCAATGGTTTGTTGAACTAGATCAGGACCCAACAAGTTATGTTCTCCTACCTTAAACCAACATAGTGGAGATTGGTGTAACAACTCCATTCAATTAAGTCGTAACCTCTTTATTTCTAACTATTTAGCTCATAATAACATTCAATTAAATTAACCAAGCATAATTAAGGTTTATCGTATAGCAATAATACTTATACAAATCTAGGTTCACATACACATCATTAATTAAAAACATATGTACAAATAAAACAGATATATGTACACGTCTTATTCATCCCTATTGACCAGTTCTGGGAATACGGGTGCAGGTGGTTGCACCTTCACTGAGATCTTAGCCTACTCGACCTAATGTACACTGAAAGCCGGCCATAGAAAATATCTGCATATTTAGTCTTCTGAACATGATATGGGAATATAGTGAGAATTAAATCTCAGTAGGTTCAACAATAATTCATAATTATCATCGATATAGCTCATGTCATGTTCATCTGTATAAGCTACAGTAATTACGTTAAGTCACATGAATGCACTTTATCTATGCACATGAAAATCATACAGAAATGACATGGATGGCATGAATAACAATTTTCAGAATATCATATGATGGCTATCAACTTATTTGCATATCAAGCTACCCTGGTTAAGGTGAGTACTTTCTACTCTCTGGTACGAGCTTTTCTCGCTCTATCCGACGTGGCATACTTTATTTTCTCATTAACATAATCATAGCCGTTGGTAAGGTGTCCCCTACTGGTGCACCACACGGACCGCCATGTGATCGTGCTTATGTCTTTTCTTTTCTTTTCTTTTCTTTTCACATTAACAGCCAAAAATATGTTTTCAATAACAAGTATGTTCATTATTCTCACATGGCATAATTTTTCATCAAAATATAATCATTAACAAAAATCATTGGTAATCATGCCATGAACATAATTGTTTCAAATATCACTATACAAAATATTTTTATGTCAAAACTGCATACTTAAGATGGTAGGGAGTTCATGCAATGGCAATGGCTATGGCATACACTAGTCATTTGTTATTTTTATTTATAAGATTCTTCTTCTTCTTTAAATATTATTTTTATCTCTTCATTTTCTTTATGCTTGACCTCTAGTCACTTTCCTCCTACTTATATAATTTTCATCACATGTTCTCACAAATTTAATATGGTATTCTTCTTCAATTTGATTTCTATTATTATCCTATAGTTAATGAGGTTCATTTAGGGTAGAACAATGTTGAAAATAAGCTTTACCAGTTTCCAACACGGCCTAAAATGCCATTTCGAGCATGGAACACGGCCTGGCCATGCCTTGGAACACGGCCTGGTAGTGCCTTGGAACACAGCTATACTCTATGTTGTTTTATTCCCTAATGTAGGTTTTCATCCTGCCCGACCTTCTCTCACTAATCAGACCATAACTTCCTCATTTTAACTCAAAATTAGGTGATCTTAGGGTCCATTTAAAGCTAAAACAATTGTCTAAAACTAGTATGTTGAACATTGTAGAGAAACCTTAAGGAATCTTAGTGATATTACTCCCTCAAATTAAATGTTATTTCTTCTCGGGTAGGTTATGTCCTCTACTTATTAATTTGACTGTATCCCCTCATATGAACTCCACATTGAGTGATTCTAGTGGCTAAATTTCCATCAGACATATATCTATATTTTTTATGCTAACTTGTTATTTTAATTCCCTACATAATTTTCCCAAAAATTCAAGCACATATGCTTTTTCCTAACAGACTCTTCCTTGGTTAACCATTTTCTGAACACTACTCACTAATATGACCATATCTACCTCATATGGACTCCAAATTTAGTCATTCCAGTGGCTAAAAATCCATGAGACATATATCTACATATTGAATGTTAACCATTTCTTTTAATTCCTAAGAAATTCTTCCCAGAATTTGAAAAACAAAGACTTCCCTGGTTACTCCAAAATCCAGTTTCCAAACCAGACCTTTTCTATGGTTTTAGTTCATCATTTTATTATGTCTTATTCCATTTTCTTCCTAATTTACATCTAATCATATTCCATCAATTTTTTAACACATTTAAATTTACAAAATAACAACATAAAAATCTTAAAATTTTGCCAACCATAGCCATACCTATGCAGAACTTTCCACACCAACCTAAATATTCAAACATACGTCACATGAAAGATCAACATGTAACATGATATAGCAACAAACATAGCCAATCATCAAAGTAACAAATATTGTAAATTTCATCAAAGTTCTAGGATCAAAATCCTATAAAAAATATTTCTAAGTTCAAAGCTTTTCTTTTATAAAATATTTTTAAACCTACCTAATGATCTCCCTAGCTCACTTAGTGAATTCTTTTTCTTGTTTCCTCTTGAAGAAAGTGGCAAGATTCCTCCCTTCCCTGACCTTTTCCAACAACTTGAATAAGAGAAGCAGGGTGAGTTTTGAACCCTAAGGATGGAGATAAATGATGGATTCAAGTGGAGGTTAAGCTAACTTACCTTGAGTACTTAGTCCTCTAAGCTTCTTTTTCTTCTTCCTTCCTCTCTTCTCCTCTCTTTCTCTCCTTTCCTCACTCTACCTTGCTTCTATTTTTCTCCTCCCTCACTTGGACAAAATTATAATGTTATAAGGGTGGTTCTTGCTTAAATAAACTATCAAGTGGTCATTCTTTCATAATCATGGGTTTACCTTATCACAATTAGGATGCACTTGGTTGCTTTTTGAGGAAAGACAACTCATGTTCTTGTCTTCCTCTCCCTTAGTCAAGATATGCATAGCAAAACAAGATTTGTATTTTTCAAAATTATGATAAAATGTTCTTAAGATAAAGGACAAGTTCCCTTTGATTTAGGGATTCATTTTCTTTTTCTTTTGTCTCACACAAGTATGATGGGTTTGCCTTTCTAAGTGGCAAGTTTCTAGCCCTTGAATCTCCCTTGCTCGTCTGAAATTATTTGTGTAGGATAGGAATGTTTTGTTCTAATGTCATGTATTATTATACCACTTGCTAAAATTATGAGTGTAGGATATAGATGTTTTGTCCTAATGCCATGTATTATTATACCACTTGTTAAAATTATGGATGTAGGATATAGATATTATCACACCACTTGCTGAATTTTTGGCTTAATACCATGGAACCTAATCTTTATTATTATTACACTATTATTTCATCACATAATTTATTTTATTTTTTTCCTCTTGGATTTGTGCTCATTTTTTTCTATTTCCTTTACTTTGGCTGAAATTCTATATCTCATGGAGGGCTTGGTCACATTTTAATGATTTTTGGGCCATAGGTCCAACTTCTATATCCTAGTCCAACTCTATGCTATATCTCTTGTTTCTGCTATCCAATTGGCTTGCTAGAAACTCATGTGAAGTGGAAATATAAACTCTATGGAGTGTCCATAGGTGAAGGTCCAATGTATGGGCGGAGATGTTAAACTTAGTAACTCTAGCTCTTGAATTAGGAAAAATTACCCTAATTCAATCTCTTGAATTTTTAAGATCTTTACTTACTTCCAAAAAATTTTATCTTCCTTACCCAAGAATTTTGCCACTCTTTAGAATGTTATTTCAAATAATTTTTTTTCCTATTAGGTTTTCTCTCTTTACCTATTCCGTTAATGTTAGAAACATTTTCTATTCATACACATAAGGTGAATAATTTCTAAGACTTATATTTTCTTAGATATCAAAAAGAATTGTTTAATAAGTTTTATTTCCTTAAATATTTATGTACATATACTAATAAAAGAAACAAAATTAAGGATATTACAATCGACACTTCCTACCGTATAATGCTTCGTAAGGGTCCATCTTAATACTAAAGTAATAGCTATTATTATAAGCAAACTCCACTAAAGGTAGGTACTTATCCCATCTTTTACCTTGCTTTATCACACAGGCTCTCAACATATCTTCTAGGGTTTGAATGGTCCGTTCTGTCTACCCACAGTCTGAGGATGGTAGGCAGTACTGAACTGCAACTAGGTTCCAAAAGTTTCTTGCAACACCTTCCAAAACCTCAACATGAACCTTGGATCTCTATCATAAACGATATTTAAGGGAATTCCATATAGTCTAACTATTTTTTGGATGTACAACTGGGCCAATTTGTGTAGTGAATAGTTAATTTTCATGGGCAGAAAGTGAGAAATTTGGTTAATGTGTCAAATATTACCCAAATCGAGTCATGTCCAATTGAAGTCTTAGGTAAACCTACCACAAAGTCCATTGAAATACTGTCCCATTTCCATTTAGGGATCTCAAAAGGTTGTAAAAATTTTGTTGGCGTTTGATGCTCTACCTTCACCTTCTGACAAATTAAACATTTCGCCACAAACTCAGCAATATCCTTTTTCATCCTTGGCTGCCAGTACATATTCTTTAAGTCTTGATTAAATATTTATGTACCTTTATTAATAAAAGAAACGAAATTAGGGATGTTACAAATACCTCCATAAATTTTTTAATGTAATAATAAAATATGTTAAACATATACCTTTGAAAAGTGGTAGGGGCGTTACAAAGCCCAAACGGTATGCGCCTGTATGCGAATGTCCCAAAAGGACAAATGAAATGTGTCTTTTCCTAGTTTTTTTGGAGCAATTGTAATTTGATAATAGCCTGAATAGCCATCAAGAAAGCAATAATAAAGTTTACCAGCTAATCTTGCAAGCATCTAATCAATAAAAAGGTAAAGGAAAATGGTCCTTTCTAGTTACAGAGTTTAATTTTCTGTAATATATATAAACCCTCAACCCATTTTGAATCCGGGTTGGTACTAATTCTTTGTTTTGATTTTTCATCACAGTTATTCATATTTTCTTTGGAACTACTTATACTAATCTAACCCAATAAATGTATAAAAATAGGGTAAATTACCCCAACCTCCAAAAGCTTGATGATTTCTTTCTTTACTACCTCCATTATAGAAGGACTTAGCCTTCTTTGAGGCTGTGTAGAGGGTTTAGCTCCTTCTTTCAATAATATTCTTTGGATACAAGTGGAAGGACTTATTCTTTTAAGGTCAACTATGGTCCATCTTATTGTAGTTTTATATTCTTTAAGTACTTGGATCAACTTCTCCTCTTAATTGGCTTTAAGCTTGGTAGAAATAATTATTGGAAGTGTTTCTCCTTCTCTAAAAAACACATATTTAAGGTAGTTAAGGAGTGGCTTCAATTCAGGAGTGAGAGCCTACACAACAAATGATAAAAGAGTCTTGTCAGAAATTGGTAACTCAATGTAAAAAACCTCATATGTTGGCTAAGTTGCTAAGAAAGCATTTAGTGCAGCCAATTGCTCCTTATCTTTTGTATCTAAATTTAGCTTTCCCTTATCTTCCTTTATAGGTTTTTTTACAATCACCTCTAGTTTATGCTTACCATATATTACAAAAGCTTCCTAAGCTAAAGAATTAGTTATATCAATGGAATAAATAAGAGTATCATCATCCAAATGTCTCATGGCCTCATACATATTAAAATTAATTACTTCACCATCAAATTCCATGGTAAGTGTTCCATTATGAACATTTAACTTAGTTTTTGAGGTTTTCAAAAATGGTCTTCCTAATAATATTAGGAAAGAGAGATCCCAATTTTTCATGTTAAGCACATAACAATCTGTAGAAAAAACCAATTTGTCTACCTATACCAAGACATGTTCAATCACTCCCTTAGGGTATACAATAGCCCTGTCTACAAATTGGATCATCACATTAGTTGAATTCAATGGTTTTAATTTTAAATAAGCATAAATGGAATATGGCATGACATTTATGGATGCTTCTAAATCTAGGATAGCCCTTCTAACATAAGTATGCCTAATTTTGCATGGAATTGTGAACATATATGGATCTTTGAATTTAGTAGGGAGTTTTGTTTGTATCATTTTAGATACATTTTGACTCATTTTTACCTTTTCATGCTCTTTCAACTTTTTTTTTCTTTTTTCGGGTGCATAACTCTTTTAAGAACTTGGCATATATGGGCACCTGTTTAATAGCATCTTAAAGGGGGATGTTAACTTCACACTTCCTAAAAGTCTCATATAAGTAAAAAGTTTTTTCATTTAACCTATTTTCTTTAAGAGCCTCAGGAAAATGTGGTACTGGTTCATATGCAGAAAGATGTGAAAATTTACCTGTAGAAGTCTCACCCTTTAGTTATCATTTTCTCATTTTCTTTCTAAGGTGATAACAGACCTTCAATTTTCTTATTGTTTCTTAAAACAATTCCACTGGCATTTTCCCTTGGATAAATCATTATTTCAGAGGGTAACTTACCTAAATGTTTGTCATGTATTTAATTAAGAGAGGAAGCAATCTGTCCCGTCTAATTCTCAAGATTCTTAATATTGACCCTTGTTTCTTACTAAAATTGTATTGATTCCTATTTTAATCGAATAGTAGAATCAGCAAGAGGTTTAACCATGTCTTCTAAGGAGTTACTTACCTTTAAATTTTGAGTTGTAGCCTGTCTAGAATAATAGACATGTTGGTTATGCTAAAAATTTGTATCATTTTGTCTTGTAGGCTTATTTTGTACACTTCCATACCTAAAACTAAGATGATCATTCCGTCAAGATTATAAGTATTAAACTAGGGATAATACCTTTTCAGCTATTATGGAAAACATCTAGCACATTGCCTTGATCTATGGATTCTTCTTGAAGTATTAGGGACATGTCAGTTGGGTGCCCTACTACTGAACAAATTCTATAGACCTTTACTAGTTGGTTTGTACTTGTAACAAATTTACAGACAAGAGAGGTAAGTTCAGATATCTGTTGCTCAAAGGAAAAAGTACTTACCTCATGGCCATGCCTAATTGGGGAGTCATTCCTAATGCCAAATTGTTGGGAGTTAGTAGCTATATTTGATATTAGGATTCTGGCTGCTCAGGAGCTTTATCTATTATTTCACCTCCACTAGCTGCATCTACCATGCACATGTCACTCTACAAAATACCCTCATAAAAATATTGAATTAGTAACTACTAACTAATTTGATGATGTAGGCAACTTGAATAAAGTTTTTTAAATCCCTCACAATACTTATAAAGGGTATCTCTATGTAATTCCTTAATTTTGTATATTTTCTTTCTTATATTTGTAGCTCCAGATATAGGGAAATATCTTTCTAAAAATAATTTTTTATCTCATTCCATATAGTGATAATTCTAGATGGTAAGTAATAGGGGCAACCTTTCGTTGAGTCTTTCAAAGAAAAAGGAAAAGCCCTGAGTTTAATTTGTTCTTTAATTACTCCAGTGGGCTTTATGCAAGTACACACCACATAGAATTTCTTTCAGTGCTCGTATGGGTCTTCACCCGCAAGACCATGAAAATTAGGTAAGAGATGAATCATTCTGCATTTCAATTCAAAATTAAAATTATCGTTATGATTGAGAAAAATTAGGATTCCTATCCATGACTACTTCCTCCTTCTCTCAATCAATCTCCTATTGGATTTCTCTTTTGTGCCTATTTATAAATTTTCCAATGTTTGGATTGTACTACAAATCTTGAGAGTTAGCATAATGAGTAACAATTATAAATAAAAATAAAAGTCACAAAAGATAATGGTCGTAGTCCTCGGCACCAAAATTTGGTAAATACTTTCGTGGATACACCAAATTAAATTAATAACTTACCTTAATACTACCAGAAGTTATGGGAGTAAAGGTTGACCCCATATAGGCTGCTATTATCTTTTGTGAATTGAATAAAAGGGTTTTTTTGTAACAACTCCATAACAAATTTTTTTTATTTAAAACAATTCCATGAAGTTATTACTACTTTAATTCTAACTACTTAACTCGTAATAATAACCAAGCATAATTGTTATTAACAGTGATACAATACTTATAATACAATACTTAGTTTCCATACACACCATTATTTTACAAACATTTGTACCAAGATACATAGTAACTCTAATCATCTATGTCGACTACTTCCGGGGACACTGGTGCGGGTGGCACGTCCACCGGAATTTCAGTCTCATCTACGACAGATACATCTGATATAGTTGGTAGTTGCCCAAGGTAGGGTACCTCGATCCAACGTACGGTAATAATAAGTGTCATAGAGAAAATCTGCATATTATTCTTCTGAACATGATATGGAAATATAGTGAGAATTAAATCCCGGTAAGTTCAACAATAAATCATAATTTACCATCAATATAGTTCATCATGTCATGTTCAGCTGTATAAACTACAGAAAATATCTTTGGTCACATGAATGCATTATATCTATGTACATAAGAATCATACAGTAATGATATGTATGACAGGATTAACTATTTTCAGAATATCATATGATCACTATCAATTTTTTCTCATATCAAGCTACCCCGGTCAGGGTGAGTATTTTCTATTCTCCGGTACAGGCTTTTCTCACTCCGTCCGACATGGCCCACTTTCTCTTTCTTTTCTCATTAACATGATCATAACCGTTGGTAGGGCGTCCCCTACTGGTGCACCACACGGATTGCCATGTGACCGTGCTCATTTCTTTTCTTTTCACAATGATAGCCAAAAATATGCTTTCAATAACAAGTATGTTCATCAAAATATAATTATTACCAAACATCATTGGTAATCATGCCATGAACATAACCCTTTCAAATATCACTTTATAAAATATTTCCATGTCAAAATTTCACACGTAAGATGGTAAGAAGTTCATACAATGGCAATAGCTATGGCTATACTAGTCATTTATTAAGATTCATCTTCTTTTTTAAATACTAATTTTATTTCTTTATTTTCTTGATGCAGGTTTTCATCCTATCTAACATTCTCTTACTAATCAGAGCATAAATCCCTCAATTTAACTCTGATATAGGTGATCTTGGTGTCAATTTCAAGATAAAACAATTATCTAAAATAATTATGTTGAACATTGTAGCAAAATATTAAGAAATCAAGGTGATATTACTCCCTAAATGTATAGGTTATTTCTTCTTGGATGGGTTCTGACCTCTACCTAATAATCGGCCCATATCTACCTCATATGGACTCCCAATTGAGTGATTTCAGTGGCTAAAAGTCTGTGACACACATATCTATAATTCTTATGTTAACCATTTATTTTAATACCATACAGATAATTCCAAGAAATAAAAATACAGAAGGTGCCCTAACATATTCTTCCCTGATGAACCATTTTCTGACCTTTGAGTAGTAATAAGCTCATATCTTCCTCATATGGACTCCAAATTGAATGATTCCAGTGGCTAAATATCCATGACACACGTATCTATAATTCTTATGTTAAGGATTTATTTTACTTCCATACAGATAATTCCCAGAAATTAAAATACCGAAGCTATCCTAACATATTCTTACCTGATGAACCATTTTCTGACCTTTGCTACCTAATCGGATCATATCAACATCATATGGACTCCAAATGGAATTCTTCCAGTTGCTAACAATCCATGACACACATAGCTACAATTCTTATGTTAACCATTTATTTTAATTCAATACAGATAATTCCCAGAAATTAAAATACCGAAGCCACCCTAACATTTTCTTACCAGATGAACCATTTTCTGACCTTTGCTAACAAATTGGAACATATCTACATCATATGGACTCCAAATTGAATGATTCCAGTGGCTAAAAGTCCGTGACACACAAAGCTACAATTCTTATGTTAACCATTTAGTTTAATTCTGTATAGATAATTCTCCACAATTAAAATTCCGAAGCTATCCTAACATTTTCTTACCTGATGAACCATTTTCTGACCTTTGCTAACTAATCGGACCATATCTACATCATATGGACCCCACATTGAATGATTCCAGTGGCTAAAAATCCGTGACACACATAGCTACAATTCTTATGTTAACCATTTATTTTAATTCTGTATAGATAATTCCCAAAAATTAAAATACAGAAGCTTAAAAGTTTTGCCACCCATAGCCATACCTATGCAGAACTTTCTATACCGGCTTAAGTATTCAAACATACATCACATGCAAGATCAATATGTAACATGACATAGCAACATCCATGACCAATCATCATAGTTCTAAGATTAAAATCTCATATAAATATTATAAGTTTCAAAAGTTTTCTTCAACAAGAAATATTGTTAAACTTACCTAAGAATCTCCCTAGCTTACTTAGTGAATTGGTTTTCTTGTTTCCTCTTGAAAGAAATAGCAAGATTCCTTCCTTTCTTTAACTTTTCTAGCAGCTTAGGTAAGAGAAGGAGGGTGAATTTTTGAACCTCAAGTATGAAGAAGAAAAATGGACTCAAGTGGAGATTAAGGTAACTTACCTTGAGTACTTAGCTTTCTAAACTTCTCCTTCTTCTTCCTTCCATTCTTCTCCTCTCTTTCTTTCCTTTCCTCGCTCTACCTTGCTTCTATTTCTCTCTCTTCCTCACTTGAATGAAATTAAAATGTTGTAAGGGTGGGTTTTCTTATATAGACCACCAAATAATTCACCTTTCATGATCATGGGTCTACCTTATCACAATTACGATACACTTTGTTGAATTTTTGAAAAACAAACAACTTATGTTCTTGTCTTCCTCTTCCTTAGTCAAGATATGCATAGGGAAAGGAGATTTGTATTTTGAAAATTATGATGATATGTTCTTAAGATAAGGGAGAAGGTCCCTTTGATTTAGGGATTCATTTCCATTTTCTTTTGTCTTAAACAAGTATGATAGGTTTGCCTTTTTAGGTGGTAAATTTCTAGCCCTTGAATCTCCATTATTTGGTTGATATTATTTGTGTGGGATAGGAATGTTTTTTCCTAATGCCATGTATTATCATACCACTTGCTAGAATTATGAGTGTAGGATATAGATATTTTTGTCCTAAAGCCTTGTATTATCATGCAACTTGCCAAAATGATGAATGTAGAATCACACCACTTGCTAAATTTTTGTCTGAATGCCATGTAACCTAATCTTTATTATTATTATTATATCATCACCTAATTTATTTTATTTTATTTTTCCTCTTGGATTTGGGCTTATTCCTACCCATTATGAGCTTATTCCTACCCATTTTCTTTGCTTTGGATAAAATTCTACCTTTCTTGGAGGGCTTAGTCACATTTTCATAATTTTTGGGCTATTGGTCCAATTACTATATCCTAGTCCAAGTCTATGTTTTATTTCTTGCTTAGGTTATCTAATGGGCTTGCTAGAAACTTATGTGAAGTGGAAAACTCTATATGAAGTGTCCATAGGTAAAAGCCCAATGTAAGGGTAAAGATTTTAAACTTACTAACTCTAGTTCTTGAATTAGGAAAAATTACCCTAATCCATTGTTCTTGAAATTTTAAGACCTTTACTTGTTTCTAAAAATTTATCTTCCTTATCCAAGAATTTTGCATCTCTTTAGTATGTTATTTCTAATTTCATTCCTATTAGGTTTTCTCTCTTTATTTGTTCTCTTAATGTTAGAAACATTTTCTATGCATATACATAAGTTGAAGAATATCTAAGGATTATATTTCCTTAGATTTCTAAAATATTGTCTAATAAATTTTATTTCCTTAATTAAATATTTTTGTACTTTTATCAATAAACGAAATTAGGGATGTTACATTTTTAATACTGTAAATAAAGTATAAAAATTAGAATAAAATGACTGTAGTAAACAAAATATGAGAGATTTCAAATATGAAATAGTTGGTTTTAATTTATATCTACCATCAAGGATTGCATTGATCATTGACAATATAATTAATTCTATATTAAATATCTACTATTAGGATATTATCCTTGTTTCTCCTTAGGTTTAATTAATTGACAACGATCATATCAACTGACCCTAATTAATAAGTAACTTTATCCAATTAGTAAAATTCAACTTATTAACTGCATGAAGAAATAGAGAAATTGATAAGCTAAACAATACAAATGCATCAACTATATTTAATCTAGTTAATTATTCATCATAGGTTAGTAATTCATAATCATAAAATTATTAATCCTATTTGCCTCTTAAATTACAGTGATGAAAACTTTGTTTGATACATGATTTAGTAGTATTTTGAAATAAACAATAACTAGTAGGTATCTTTGTAACAACTCCATTTATGTAAATGTAACATTTTTTTTTATATATTTGTAAACTTCCATGAAGTTATTACTACTTTAATTCTAACCACTTAACTCGTAATAATAATCACTTTAACTAAGCATAATTGTTATTAACAGTAATATAATACTGAGTTTCCATACACACTATTATTTTACAAACTACACACCATTATTTTACAAACATTTGAACAAAGATAGATATTAGCTCTAATCATCTATGTTGACTACTTCCGGGGACACTGGTGCGGGTGGCACGTCCACTGGAATCTCAGTCACATCTATGACAGATACATCTGAAATAACTGGAAGTTGCCCAAGGTAGGGCACCTCGATCCAACGTACAGAAATAATAAGTGTCATCGAGAAAATCTGCATATTTATTCTTCTGAACATGATATGGAAATATAGTGAGAATTAAATCTCAGTAAGTTCAACAATAAATCATAATTTACCATCAATATAGTTCATCATGTCATGTTCAGCTGTATAAACTACAGAAAATATCTTTGGTCACATGAATACATTATATCTATGCACATAAGAATCATACAATAATGATATGTATAACAGGATTAACTATTTTCAGAATATCATATGATGGCCATTAACTTATTCTCATTTCAAGCTACCCCGGTCAGGTTGAGTATCTTCTACTCTCCGGTATGGGTTTTTTCGCGCTCCGTCCGACATGGCCCACTTTCTCTTTCTTTTCTCATTAACATGATCATAACCGTTGGTAGGGCGTCCCCTACTGGTGTACCACACGGATTGCCATGTGACCGTGCTCATTTCTTTTCTTTTCACAATGATAGCAAAAAATATGCTTTCAATAACAAGTATGTTCATCAAAATATAACTATTACCAAAAATCATTGGTAATCATGCCATAAACATAACCATTTCAAATATCACTTTATAAAATATTTCCATGTTAGAATTTCACACTTAAGATGGTAAGAAGTTCATACAATGGTAATGGCTATGGCATATACTTCAAATGTACTCAAAAATAGCCCCGAACACGGCCAACCCGTGCTTTAAGCACCCAGAACAAGGCCTGACCGTGCTCTGTGACCTTTGCTCACTAATCAGAGTATAACTCCCTCGTTTTCACTCCAATTGAGGTGATCTTGGTGTCTATGGAAAGCTAAGACAATTATATAAAACTATTATTTTCATCATATCAGCGAAATAGTAATAAATCTTGGTGTTATTACTCCCTTAAATTCAGTATTATTTCTTCTCGGGTAGGTTCTAACCTTTACTTACTAATCAGACTATATCTCCCACATACAAATTCCAAATTAAGTGATTCCAGTGGCTAAACATCCGTGACACATAAATATATAATTCATATGTTAACCATTTAATTTTATTCCATACAGATAATTCCCAGAAATTAAAACACCGAAGCTATCCTAACATATTCTTCCCTGATTAACCATTTTCTAACCTTTGTTTACTAATCGGAACATATCTACCTCATATGAACTCTAAATTGAATTATTCCAATGGCTAAAAATCCGTGACACACATAGCTATAATTCTTATGTTAACCATTTATTTTAATTCCATACAGATAATTCCTAGAAATTAAAATGCGGAAACTATCCTAACATATTCTTCCCTCACGAACCATTTTCTGACTTTTGACTACTAATCAGACCGTATCTAACTCATATGGACTCCAAATTAAATGATTCCAGTAGCTAAAAATCCGTGACACATATATCTTTAATTCTTATGTTAACCATTTATTCTAATTCCTTATATATTGTTCCCATAAATTAAAACACCAAAGCTTAAAATTCTGCCAACCATAGCCATACCCATGCAGAACTATCTACACCAACTTAAGTATTCAAAGATACATCACATGCAAGATCAATATGTAACATGATATAGCAACATCCATGACCAATCAACAAAGTTCTAAGATCAAAATCTCATATAAATATTATAAGTTTCAAAAGTTTTCTTCAAAAAGAAATATTGTTAAACTTACCTAAGAATCTCCCTAGCTTACTTAGTGAATTTGTTTTCTTGTTTCCTCTTGAAAGAAGTAGCAAGATTCCTTCCTTTCCTTAGTTTTTCTAGCAGCTTAGGTAAGAGAAGGAGGGTGAATTTTTGAACCTCAAGGATGAAGAATAAAAATGGATTCAAGTGGAGACTAAGGTAACTTACCTTGATTACTTAGCCTTCTAAACTTCTCCTTCTTCTTCCTTCCTTTCTTCTCCTCTCTTTCTCTCATTTCCTCACTCTACCTTGCTTCTATTTCTCTCTCTTCCTAACCTGGACGAAATTAAAATGTTGTAGGGGTGGGTTTTGCTTATATAGACCACCAAATAATTCACCTTTCATGATCATGGGTCTACCTTATCACAATTAGGATACACTTTGTTGAATTTTTGGAAAACAAAGAACTTATGTTCTTGTCTTCCTCTTCCTTTGTCAAGATATGCATAGGAAAAGGAGATTTGTATTTTGAAAATTATGATGATATGTTCCTAAGATAAGGGACAAGGTCCCTTTGATTTAGGGATTCATTTCCATTTTCTTTTGTCTTAAACAAGTATGATAGGTTTGCCTTTTTAGGTGGCAAATTTCTAGCCCTTAAATCTCCATTATTTGGTTGATATTATTTGTGTGGGATAGGAATGTTTTGTCCTAATGTCATGTATTATCATACCACTTGCTAAAATTATGAGTGTAGGATATAGATGTTTTTGTCCTAAAGCCTTGTATTATCATGCCACTTGCCAAAATGATGAATGTAGAATCACACCACTTGCTAAATTTTTGTCTTAATGCCATGTAACCTAATCTTTATTATTATTACATTATTATTACATCACCTATTTTATTTTATTTTATTTTTCCTCTTGGATTTGGGCTTATTCTTACCCATTATGGGCTTATTCCTACCCATTATGGGCTTATTTTTACCCATTTTCTTTGCTTTGGATAAAATTCTACCTTTCTTGGAGGGCTTGGTCACATTTTCATAAGTTTTGGGCTATTGGTCCAATTTCTATATTCTAGTCCAAGTCTATGTTTTATTTCTTACTTAGGTTATCCAATGGGCTTGCTAGAATCTTATGTGAAGTGGAAAAACTCTATATAAAGTGTCAATAGGTAAAAGCCCAATATATGGGTAAAGATTTTAAACTTAGTAACTCTAGTTCATGAATTATGAAAAATTACCCTAATCCAATATTCTTGAAAATTTAAGACATTTACTTGTTTCTAAAAATTTATCTTCCTTATCCAAGAATTTTGCATCTCTTTAGTATGTTCTTTCTAATTTTTTCCTATTAGGTTTTCCCTCTTTATTTGTTCTCTTAATGTTAGAAACATTTTCTATGGATATACATAAGTTGAAGAATTTCTAAGAATTATATTTCCTTAGATATCTAAAATATTGTCTAATAAACTTTATTTCCTTAATTATCAATAAAAGAAACGAAATTAGGGATGTTACATTTCTCTCCCCCTAAAAGAAATTTTGTCCTCAAAATTTCAGAAATTACCTAATAAGAATAATTGTGAATATTTCTTCCTCATGACTTCTTCCAGCTCCCAAGTTGCTTCTTCTGGAGTCAAACCTTTCCATAACACCTTAACAAGGAGAATGGTTTTATTTCTCAGTTGCTTTACGTCAGTGTGCAATATGGATGCAGGTACTAGCTGGTATGTCATGTTCTCCTTTATTTGGATCGGTTCATCCTGTATTACATGTGATGAATCTAGAAGATAATTCCGCAGCTGTGATACGTGGAAAACATTATGCAGGTTGGATAAATTAGGTGGGAGAGCAACTTGATATGCTGATGTCCCTACTTTCTTCAGAATTTGGTAAGGTCCCAAAAATCGCAGACTTAGCTTTCTTGTTTTGAGACACCTACCAACTACAGTAGTTGGGGAAAGTTTCAGAAATAGATGGTCTCCTTCCTCAAACTCTAGAGTTCTATGTCTCTTATCGTAGTAACTCTTTTGCCAACTCTGAGCTGTAAGTATTTTGTCTCGCATCATCCTGATTTGTTCAGTGGTTTGTTGAACTAGATCAGGACCTAACAAGTTCTTTTCTCCTACCTCAGACCAACATAGTGGAGATCGGCACTTTCTACCGTATAAAGCTTCATAGGGGGCCATCTTAATACTAGAGTGATAACTATTATTATAAGCAAACTCTACTAAAGGTAGGCACTTATCCCATCCTTTACCTTGCTCTATCACACAAGCCCTCAACATATCTTCTAAGGTTTGAATGGTGTGTTCTGTCTGCCCATCAGTCTGAGGATGGTAGGCAGTACTGAACCGCAACTGAGTACCAAAAGCTTCCTGCAGCGCCTTCCAAAACCTCGATGTGAACCTTGGATCTCTATCAGAAACAATATTTAAGGGAATTCCATGCAGTCTAACTATTTCCTGGACGTACAATTGGGCTAATTTATCTAGTGAATAGTTAATTTTTATGGGCAAAAATTGAGCAGATTTGGTTAATCTGTCAATTATTACCCAGATAGAGTCATGTCCAACTGAAGTCTTAGGTAATTCCACAACAAAGTCCATTGAGATACTGTCCCATTTCTATTTAGGGATCTCAAGAGGTTGTAAAAATCCCGCTGGCTTTTGATGCTCCACCTTCACCTTTTGAAAAATGAGACATTTCGCCACAAACTCAGCAATGTCCTTTTTCATCCCTGGCCACCAATACATCCTTTTTAAATCCTGGTACATTTTAGTGCATCCAGGATGGATTGTGTATTTAATTTGATGCGCTTCCTACAGGATCTTAGTCCTCAACTCTCGTTCTTGAGGGACACAAATCCTTCCCTGATACATGATTGCTCCATCTTCCATGACAGAAAAATTACCTTAGTCTTTATGATCTTGTAAGTATTGGTCGTGAGCTTGAGCCTCCTTGATCTGGGCTCTAAGGTCACACCCTATAGTTAAACCATTAATGACTAGATTCTTTGGAGTAAGAGTAGTGGCTAGCTTCAAATTTCAAAACTCCTCTAGCATCTGCATCTCATACACCATCATCTGACCCATGTGCAGAGATTTTCGACTCAAGGGATCTGCTACAACATTCGCCTTTCCGGGATGATACTTTATCTCAAACTTGTAGTCATTGAGGAATTCTACCCATCTTCGTTGCCTCATATTTAACTCCTTCTGATCAAAGAGGTATTTAAGACTCTTATGATCACAATATACTTCAAAGGTTGCCCTGTACAAATAGTGTCGCCAAATCTTTAAGGCAAACACTACTGCCGCTAATTCATGATCATGGGTTGGATAGTTTCCTTCGTGGGGTCTCAGTTGCCTAGAGGCATAAGCAACTACTCTCTTATCTTGCTTTAGCACACATCCTAGCCCTTTCTTTGAAGCATCAATATACACTTCAAAATATCCTGTGGGGTCTGGAATAATTAAAACAGGAGGAGTGGTCAGTCTTGTCTTCAGCTCCTGAAAACTAGCTTCACATTGATCAGTCCACTTGAAAGGACTTCCCTTCCTGGTCAATTTAGTCAATGGCAAGGCTATACGAGAGAAGTTTTGTATAAATCTCCTGTTGTATCCTACCAAACCCAGGAAACTTCTGATTTCCGTAACCGTCTTTGGTCTCTCCCACTTAATTACTGCTTCCGTCTTGCTAGGATCTATGGCTACCACTCTATTAGAGATGACATGTCCAAGAAACTTCACCTCGGACAGCCAAAATTCACACTTCTCCAATTTGGCATATAACTTTTTCTCTTTCAACACTTGTAGCACGATTCAGAGATATTGTTCATGTTCTTTCTCACTCTTAGAATATATCAAGATGTCATCAATGAACACTACAACAAATTGATCTAGGTAGGGTTAAAAAATGTGATTCATGTAATCTATGAAAATTGCAGGTGCATTCATCAACCCGAAAGGCATTACGAGAAACTCATAGTGCCCATACCTAGTCCTGAAGGTAGTTTTTGGTACGTCCTCCTCCTTGATCCTAATCTGATGATTTCCTGACCTCAAGTCAATTTTAGAAAAGATGGAGGCTCCCTTCAATTGATCCAATAAGTCATCTATCCTAGGGAGAGGGTACTTGTTTTTGATAGTCACCTTATTCAGCTGTCTGTAATCTATGCATAGTCTCAAGCTCTCGTCTTTCTTCTTAACAAATAATACAGGAGCTCCCTAAGGTGATACACTCGGTCTAATGAATTGCTTGTCTAATAGCTCCTCCAACTGTTTCTTGAGTTCCTGTAGTTCCTTCGAGGCCATTCGATATGGTGCAATAGAGATAGGCCTTGTCCTAGGTAGGAGATCAATAGAGAACTCTATCTCTCTCTTGGGAGGTAAGCCTGGAATATCTGATGGAAATATTTCAGGAAACTCATTGGCTATTGGGATTTCATTAAGCTTCGATTCGACTTCTAGGTTTGATAAATACAAGAGAATGTATCCAAGTACTCCATTCTTCAACTCCCTATTAACTTGATTGGCATTTAGCATCAATAACGGGACCTCCGCTTTCGGAGTAGGAGGTAGAAATTCAACGGTCTTGTTACAACAATTCAACAAGACTCGATTTCTAGACATCCAGTCTAACCCTATAATGACCTCAATACCTCTTAAAGGTAAATAGACGAGGTCTACAGAAAATTTTTTCTCCTGGATGGTGACTTGACAGTCTTTACATACAGAGGAAGTTAATACCCGTTCCCCTGTAGGGGTTACTACGGATATCTCATAGGGAGTTTCAGAAATAGGAAACTGAAACTTCCTAATACATTCTTTCGATATAAATGAATGACTAGCACCAGAGTCAAATAACACCGTAAGAGCAAATCCATAGATATAGCATGTACCTTGAATCATTTCAGAAGATTGAGCTGCCTCTTGGCCGCTCAGGGTGAAAACCCTTCCTTTCACCTGAAGCCTCTGTTCTGCCTGCTTCCCCACATTCTGTGGGCAGTTCCTCGGAAAATGTCCCTTCTGTCCGCAATTGAAGCAGACATCTTGTCCTATATAGCATGGCCGGTTACCATTCATGCGTCCGCACTTAGCGCACTTGACTGGGGCGAGGTCTTGTTGAAAAGGTCTAGGACCCGCAGTCAATGGCCTCTTACCAGCTCCATATCCACTTCTTCTCACGTTCTTTCCAGGGTTTGGAAAATTTTTCTTCCTCTTCCATTGGTTTCGCCTTTGCTTCTCGTCCTCCACTGCCCTTAAACTCTTTTCCAAGAGTCTGCATTTATTTATCAGAGGTACAAACTCCCTGATCTACATAGCTATAACAGCATTCTTTATCTCCAGGTTTAGTCCTGCTTCAAACTTAACCGCCTTCCATGCTTCATCTGGGTTATATCGCAGATAAGAGGAGAACTTAGACAGTTCCTCAAACCTTGCGATATACTGGTCCACAGTCATGCTGCCTTGCCTAAGTTAGAGAAATTCAATCTCTTTCTCTACCCGTACAATACTTGGAAAGTACTTTTCAAAAAAAATGTCCTTGAACACTTGCCAGGTGATCTGTCTTCCCTGATGAGCTAAAAGTTCTCTAGCTCCACCACCAGTATTCTGCTTCATCCTTTAACATATATGCAGCAAAAATAACTTGCTGCTCCTCAGTACAGCACATCACTTCAAAGATTTTCTCTAATTCCCTTATCCACCTTTCGGCTACCGTTAGGTCATAGCCACCTTGGAAACAAGGTGGTCTAGTCCTCAGGAACTTGGATATGCCATTATCTTTTCCAGCCATCCAGTTGTTAGCACCATTCTCACCATTTGGGTTATTAGCATTCTGGAGATATTGTAAAATTTTGTTGGTGGTCATGACTTGGTCTCGAATTACCGTGGCCAGGTTGTGCAGGGTTTCCTCTGCATTGGTTGCTGGATTCCTCCTTGTTGGTGCCATTTCCTACTATGGTAAAAACAAAGTTATGCTGCGATTGAGGTGATCAAGCCTAATAGTTAGTTCAAAAATATTTAATAGCAGTCATAACACCACCTCGGCATATAGATAAGAAACACTAGCAATTTCTTAACTATATGAATCACTGATCCCCTACACAGCACAACCACAACATACTCAAGACACTAAAGATTGATTCAGATAACCATCCACCCACTGGCCATCTAGGATCGACCTTCTCTGATACCAATTATGTAACAACTCCATTTATGTAAATGTAACAACATTTTTTTTATATATTTGTAAAATTCCATGAAGTTATTACTACTTTAATTCTAACCACTTAACTCGTAATAATAATCACTTTAACCAAGCATAATTGTTATTAACAGTGATATAATACTGAGTTTCCATACACACTATTATTTTACAAACTACACACCATTATTTTACAAACATTTGTACAAAGATAGATATTAGCTCTAATCATCTATGTCGACTACTTTCCGGGGACAGTGGTGCGGGTGGCACGTCCACCGGAATCTCAGTCACATCTACGACAGATACATCTGAAATAACTAGAAGTTGCCCAAGGTAGGGCACCTCGATCCAACGTACAGAAATAATAAGTGTCATAGAGAAAATCTGCATATTTATTCTTCTGAACATGATATGGAAATATAGTGAGAATTAAATCCCAGTAAGTTCAACAATAAATCATAATTTACCATCAATATAGTTCATCATGTCATGTTCAGTTGTATAAACTACAGAAAATATCTTTGGTCACATGAATGCATTATATCTATGCACATAAGAATCATACAATAATGATATGTATGACAGGATTAACTATTTTCAGAATATCATATGATGGCCATTAACTTATTCTCATTTCAAGCTACCCCAGTCAGGGTGAGTATCTTTTACTCTCCGGTACGTTCTTTTCTCGCTCCGTCCGACATGGCCCACTTTTTCTTTCTTTTCTCATTAACATGATCATAACCGTTGGTAGGGCGTCCCCTACTGGTACACCACACAGATTGCCATGTGACCGCACTCATTTCTTTTCTTTTCACAATGATAGCCAAAAATATGCTTTCAATAACAAGTATGTTCATCAAAATATAACTATTACCATAAATCATTGGTAATCATGCCATGAACATAACCATTTTAAATATCACTTTATAAAATATTTCCATGTCAGAATTTCACACTTAAGATGGTAAGAAGTTCATACATTGGCAATGGCTATGGCATATACTAGTCATTTATTATTTCTATTTATAAGATTCGTCTTCTTTTTTAAATATTAATTTTATTTCTTTATTTTCTTGATGTAGGTTTTCATCATATCTAACCTTCTCTTTATGCTTGGCCTTTAGTAATTTTCTTCTTATTTATATCATTTCCATCACATGTTCTTACAAATTTATAGAGCATTGTTCTCCAATTTGATTTCTACTATTACCTTATAGTTAAAGAGGTTCATCTAGGGTAGAAAAATGTTTAAAATAGGATTAACCAGCTTCCAACACGGTCTGGCCATGTTCCAGGACACGGGCATGCTTTAAAAATACTTCAAATGTACCCAAAAACAGCCCCGAACACGGCTAGCCCGTGCATCAACCACCCAGAACACGGCCTAGCCGTGCTCTGTGACCTTTACTCACTAATCAGAGTATAACTCCCTCATTTTAACTCTGATTAAGTCGATCTTGGTGTTTGTGGAAAGCTTAGACAATTATCTAAAACTATTATGTTAATCATATTAGCAAAATAGTAATAAATCGTGGTGTTATTACTCCCTTAAATTCAATATTATTTCTTCTCTGGTAGGTTCTAACCTTTACTTACTAATCTGACTATATATCCCACATACGAATTCCACATTCAGTGATTCCAGTGGCTAAACATCCGTGACACAGAAATATATAATTCATATGTTAACCATTTATTTTAATGCCTTATAGAATTTTCTCAAAAATTAAAACACCGAAGCTATCCTAACATATTCTTCCCTGAATAACCATTTTCTGACCTTTGTTTACTAATCAAAACATATCTACCTCATATGAACTCTAAATTGAATGATTCCAGTGGCTAAAAATCTGTGACACACATAGCTATAATCCTTATGTTAACCATTTATTTTAATTCCATATAGACAATTCCCAGAAATTAAAATACAGAAACTATTGTAACATATTCTACCCTGATGAACCATTTTCTGACCTTTGACTACTAATTAGACCATATCTACCTCATATGGACTCCAAAATGAATGATTCCAGTGGCTACAAATCCGTGCCACACATAGCGATAATTCTTATGTTAACCATTTATTTTAATTCCATACAGATAATTCCCAAAAATTAAAATACAAAAACTATCCTAACATATTCTTCCCTGATATACCATTTTCTGACCTTTGACTACAAATCAGACCATATCTAACTCATATGGACTCCAACTTGAATGATTCTAGTGGCTATATATCTGTGACACATATATCTTTAATTCTTATGTTAACCATTTATTTTAATTCCTTATAGATTGTTCCTAGAAATTAAAACACCGAAACTTAAAATTCTGCCAACCATAGCCATACCCATGCAGAACTATCTACACCAACCTAAGTATTCAAACATACATCACATGCAAGATCAATATGTAACATGATATAGCAACATCCATGACCAATCATCAAAGTTCTAAGATCAAAATCTCATATAAATATTATAAGTTTCAAAAGTTTTCTTCAAAAAGAAATATTGTTAAACTTACCTAAGAATCTCCCTAGCTCACTTAGTGAATTGGTTTTCTTGTTTCCTTTTGAAAGAAGTAGCAAGATTTCTTCCTTCCCTTAGCTTTTCTAGCAGCTTAGGTAAGAGAAGGAGGGTGAATTTTTGAACCTCAAGGATGAAGAAGAAAAATGGACTCAAGTGGAGATTAAGGTAACTTTCCTTGAGTACTTAGCCTTCTAAACTTCTCTTTCTTCTTTCTTCCTTTCTTCTCCTCTCTTTCTCTCCTTTCCTCACTCTACCTTGCTTCTATTTCTCTCTCTTCCTCACTTGGATGAAATAAAATGTTGTAGGGGTGGGTTTTGCTTATATAGACAACCAAATAATACACCTTTCATGATCATGGGTCTACCTTATCACAATTAGGATACACTTTGTTGAATTTTTTGAAAACAAACAACTTATGTTCTTGTCTTCCTATTCCTTAGTCAAGATATGCATAGGAAAAGGAGATTTGTATTTTGAAAATTATGATGATATGTTCTTAAGATAAGGGACAAGGTCCCTTTGATTTAGGGATTCATTTCCATTTTCTTTTGTCTTAAACAAGTATGATAGGTTTGCCTTTTTAGGTGGCCAATTTCTAGCCCTTGAATCTCCATTATTTGGTTGATATTATTTGTGTGGGATAGGAATGTTTTGTCCTAATGCCATGTATTGTCATACCACTTGTTAAAATTATGAGTGTAGGGTATTGATGTTTTTGTCCTAAAGCCTTGTATTATCATGCCACTTGCCAAAATGATGAATGTAGAATCACACCACTTGCTAAATTTTTGTCTTAATGCCATGTAACCTAATCTTTATTATTATTACATTATTATATCATCACCTAATTTATTTTATTTTATTTTTCCTCTTGGATTTGGGTTTATTCCTACCCATTTTCTTTGCTTTGGATAAAATTCTACCTTTCTTAGAGGGCTTGGTCACATTTTCATAATTTTTGGGCTATTGGTCCAATTTCTATATTCTAGTCCAAGTCTATGTTTTATTTCTTGCTTAGGTTATCCAATGGGCTTGCTTGAAACTTATGTGAAGTGGAAAAATTCTTATAAAGTGTCCATAGGTAAAAGCCCAATGTGTGGGTAAAGATTTTAAACTTAGTAACTCTAATTCTTGAATTAGGAAAAATTACCCTAATCCAATGTTCTTGAAAATTTAAGACCTTTACTTGTTTCTAAAAATTTATCTTCCTTATCCAAGAATTTTGCATCTCTTTAGTATGTTCTTTCTAATTTTTTTCCTATTAGGTTTTCCCTCTTTGTTTGTTCTTTTAATGTTAGAAACATTTTCTATGGATATACATAAGGTGAAGAATTTCTAATGATTATATTTCCTTAGATATCTAAAATATTATCTAATAAACTTGATTTCCTTAATTATCAATAAAAGAAAGGAAATTAGGGATGTTACAATCTTAGCAATCATGGAGATGAAAAGCGTATGAATAATTAATAATAAATTAAAATCGAATAATTAAACATTAATTGAAATCTCACAATGCATAAAAGATCCTTGAGGTTTCAATCTTCCTCAACGAACAAAAAAAACTTAGTTGCATAAAGCCATAAGAAAAATCTAAGAGCAGATGAGAAGAAAAGATAATTCTTGAGGACTGGATGTTCTATGTTACTTGCTTTCCCTCATATTTATAGATTAGAGAGTCCAAAATGATGTAGAACTATTTCTAGGTTAGTTTTTAGCTTATTGGGGTTTAATCGGAGTAAAAAAAAACCCTAATATCCTTGAATTTTCCTTTCTACAATGATGGAGCTTTATGTTTCTCCGTATGTAGCACTATGACGCTTTGGTTTTGGGCACACTAGTGCTATAAAGCTCTGAATGTAGTGGTATGCAGTGCCACAATGCTTAATTACAAGCATCACAGTGCTCTTATTTGTCTAGAGTTTTGTTGTGTCTGTTTTACTAATTAATACAAGTGCACGGCGTAGCTATAGCTAGTCCGGCGTGTACGGGTCGTATCCCACAGAGAACAATGTCAACTACTAGAATTTCAAAAAATATGCTATCTAGATCGATGTAATTCGATTAGAGAGTGTCACAATTAAATGAATGAAAATAACCAATTAAACAAACCTAGGGTTACGGTTCACCACACTTATGATATTCAACATCCAATTTATACCTCTAATTGCAATTATCTATAGTTGTTGGGGATGGTTTAGCCTTAATTAACTAGCAACCTCTTTCAAGCATTACAAATCGTACCTAGGTTAATCCAATTGCCTATTTTCGTGGTTCTTAGTTCAACCTAGGTCCATTAAGTTCTATGCCAACCATGGAATACAATTAATCGGTTTTCTCGTGCCCATTAATTGATTCATTCCTAGAGAATCTTAAACTACTTTCGTGATTAAGATATCCCTAATTAACTATTAGGTTCTGGTACTAATCTTCACCTTTCAATCCATCAATTAATATCCTAAGACGTGATAAATATTGGCCAAACATTCATTAACTCCTATAACCAATGCATAATATCTAATCCTAATTAACCATAGATAACACAATTAGGGTTCCATTAACTCAATTAGCACAATGTATCATCACACTATAATTAGGTTTACCAAAACCCTAGATCAAAACTACTTAAGCATAATAGAAACAGAAACTAAAACCAAATTCATTAAACAAACCATAAGTGTTCAATACAATTCAAGAGAAAGAAGTAGAAGTAGGAGTAGAAGCAAAGATGGAAAGATAAAACCTAGATTGCTAAATGTAGAGATGAAATACAATGCTGAGTCAATGTGAAATCTAACCTAGAACATGAATTGAACAATTAATCCTACTCTAAACCTAATCTAATGGTGTTTCCTAACCCTAAAACTGAGTAAAGAAGGTCTGAAATGCGTTCCCCCATTTGGCTGCGTATCCCCTTCAATATATAACAATTTTGGTGGCCAAAACCCTAAAAAACACGTTCAGTACTGACCCGAAGCACGACCGTGTTCCAAGACATGGCCTGGCTGTGCTTTGGGCTGATTTTTGGGAGAATGCTGCACTCCTTGCACAGAGCACGGCCTGGTCGTGTTGCATGCCACCAAGCACGGCCTGGCCGTGTTGGGGGCTGCCATGCTCCTTTCTTGCTGATTTTTGGTGGGCTTCCTCCTTGCTTCCTCCTCAACATATTCCATATCCATTTGGAACTTCTCATGAGTGTTTTCCTTTGCTTCTTGGCCTCGTTTGCTCTCCTAAAAACATAAAAACAACCAAAGAAGTATCCAAAGCAAAGCATAACCAAAAGCAAGGAAATAACCATAAGTTTGCTATGAATTAGAGGATAAAATATAGCCATTAATACTCAAAATTCCCCTTTATCAACTCCTCCATGCTTAAACCTTTGCTTGTCCTCAAGCAAATAATATATCATATCAGGAAGGGGGAAAGATGAAATCAGATTCTAGAAGATAAAAAAGTGCAATACAGGTAATTTTTCACTCAATCAATGTGAACACAATAGATATATGAATAGAAATTTACTAGATAGTCTCTTTTCTTCTAAAACTAAACCAAAATTCTCCTATTATATATCTGCTTCTATTGGTACCATTGAATGTATGCGTCTAATTGATTTTTCAACACTCAAGAAGGCCACCTCATCCTTTAGATCTCCCTATGTTGCCTTACCCTTATTTCTATTTTATCACTCTTTTTCTCACTTAAACTCATTTACTTTCCATCATCAAATTTTTTTTTTCATTTTTTTATTTTATTTTATTAGAAATATGCAGTGAGTGTATTTTATGCTCCATCTCACTAGGGTAAAGGCATCTAGGTACTCATACTAAGGCCTTTTTGGTGCCTTGAATGGGTACTCAGAGTGAAAACTTTTTGGGGTGCACATTCCCTCATTTTTCACCTCTCCCTACCTCCACACTCTCATAATTTTAAAAATAAAAAATAGCATACAATTCACAACACAATAGAGAGATATTTTTCAAAAAATTAGAGGTTTAATCCTAGAAGAGAGAGACTAAAATAATAACTACCTATTTCATATCCTATTGTGCATCACATGTTCATGAGTTAAAAATCAACCTATATTATGCCAATCTATCTCTAAAATAGCAAACTTTATGATTATACAATGAAACATGAGATAAAATATTCAACCAGTAAAAACCACAATCCTAAAGTCACGCCCCCATGCTTAAACTTGACATTGTCCTCAATGTCAATATCAATGAAAGTACAGGCAAAGGGAGAAGGAACATACATGCTTTTTTATCTTCTGAAGGAGGTGGTGGAGGCCTCTGACTCTGGTGCCAAGTGTATAGCATTAACAATAGGTAAGCCAGATATAAGCAATGCAGCATTTTGAATTGGAGTTGGGTTAAAAACATGGCCCACTTATGCTTTGGCTGGATGGCCCCCTTTTTTTTAAAAAAACTACCTGGGGCACGACCGTGTCCTGGGACACCGCTTGCCCGTGTTCCTGGCGGGTTTGCACAAATTTCCCACAATTGGACCCGTTCTTGCAGCACGGGCGTGGTGGATGACACGGGCTACCCGTGTTGCTAGCTGGATTCTCCAATTCTTCGAATTTAGCTGCAGCTTTCAACCTTGCTCAATTTTCCTTGATTTTCACTCTTTAATTCAACCTTGGGCACATGAGAATAGACCTAAAAATCAAATGGAAACACTCATTAAACTGTAACCTAAGAAATTATCTAAAATTAAAGATAAAAACTAGAACAAAAGGCAAGAAAACAAAACAAAAAGAAATTTAAAAATTAAAAGGTGGGTTGCCTACCACAAAGCACTTGTTTATAGTCATTAGCTTGACTCTTTGGCATGCTTTCCACTCAAGGAGGCTTAAAGAGAGTTTGAATGACTCTCTTTGCTATCCATTACCTCTTAGTATGTTGCTTGAGGCTTTGCCTAATGCCCTTCAAAGATTTTCTTAGCTCATGCTTTTCTGCTTTTGCTCCATTCATGCTTTGAGGAGGTGGTTTAGGTTCTAACTTTGTGTCTTTCACTTCCTCCTTAATGTCTTGCTTTTCTTCCCCCTGTTTGACATAAACACAAGAACTTTCCACAGAGCATAACTGAAGTGGGTCAGAAGGAGAAAAATTCATGGCATTATCATTCACATGAGGTTCATTTAAGCCAATCATATAGCATGATCCACTTAGAGATGGGGGGTTCATAGCATCATTCATATTAAACTCTACTTTTTCATCCCCTATATTCAAAGAAAGTTTTTCATCTTTTACATTTATATTTGCACCAGCTATAGCTAAGAAAGGCGTTCTAAGAATGATGGGGATTTTATCATCTTCCTCTATCTCTAAAATAACAAAATCAACCGGTATATAAAATTTACCTACCTTTAGAGGAACATCCTCTAATATACCTATCGGGTGCTTGATGGATCGATCAGCCAAATGAAGAGAAATAGTGGTAGGCTATAAGTCACCCATCTGAAGCTTTTTGCAAACTGAAAGAAGCATGAGACTGACACTTGCTCCAAGGTCACATAGGGCTCTATCAATCTTCATATCTCCTATAGAGCAAGGAATGGAGAAGCTTCTGGGATCCTTAAGCTTTTGAGGAAGTTTATTCTAAATTAAAGCACTGGATCCCTCTGTTAATGCCACCATAGCATACTCTTCAATTTTCCTCTTGTTTGAGAGGATCTTTTTTAGGAACTTTGCATAGGATGGCATTTGGGAGATGGCTTTTAGAAATGGGATATTGATATTAAGTTCAGCACATCCAGAAATCTCCTAAACTGGTTCTCTAACTTGGCCCTAACCAACCTTTGAGGAAAAGGAATTGGTGGCTTGTATGGTTCATGAGCTACATATTTTTGCTCTTCTTCCTTCTTTTCCTCTTCTTCTGGTTCCTCTTCTATTTTCTGCTCAGATGCAGCCTGAGGTTCATTTTTCTGTATCTCCCCACTTCTCTCAAATTTAGCCAACTACTTACCAATTCTCAAGGTAATGGCATTGCAATGCTCTCTGGGGTTCTCAGCTTGGCTTGGAAGTCTGCCAAAGTTCCTGTTAAATAGACTAGCTTGCTGTGCTATCTGAGTTTTCAACATCTTGCTATGAGTAGCAAGCGAGTCTACCTTAGAGGCTAAATCTGTAATAGCCTCATTCATGGAATGGTTATGGGCTCTAAATTCATCATTCTGCTTACTTTGTGTGGAGATGAAGTTCTCCATCAGAGCCTCCAGATTTAACTTTGGCTAGAGAGGAGCTGGTTGAATGGCCTCTGATTCTGTTATCCAGGAGGCTGCCTGAAATTATTCTGAGGCTGCTGATTTGCATTCGGCTTGTAAGGGGGATTTGGGTTATTTTTCCAGCTTGGGTTGTATGTAAGGCAGTGAATATTTCCAAACTTGCATTCATTGGTCATATGACTAACACCTCCGCAAATCTCACAAGAAGATGATGGAGAAGAGCTAATAGCGTTAATGCTAAACTTATATAGCTTCTGAAACAACACATCAACTTTAGAAGTAAGATGATCAAACTCATCTACTTCATACATACCTGCTGGTTTTCTGGGTTGCCTCTCACTAGACCAAGAGTAATAGTTTTGAGCCATGTCTTCAATGAATTCATAAGCCTCATCAACTGTCTTGGTCATCAGTGCTCCTCTGTAAATTAGTCCATTATAGAATGTATGGACTATCAACCATTTTTCCAGCCCATGATGTGGGCATACCCTAAGGAGTTCTTTGAATCTCTCCCAAGCCTCATATAGAGATTCTCTATCCTTCTGAGCAAAAGTAGTAATCTGGTTTCTCAGATGGGTCGTCTTGCTTGGTGGGAAGTACTTGGCTAGGAAAGCTTGAGAAAGTTGTTGCCAAGTGGTAATAGACCCTGATGGAAGAGAGTGCAACCATGCACGTGCCTTGTCCCTCAATGAGAAAGGGAACAATCTTAACCTGATAGCATTTGAGGAGACCCCATTCAACTTCAGGGTGTCGTAGTACTCCAAAAACACAGAGAGGTGGAGATTAGGGTCTTCAGTAGACGACCCTCCGAACTGGTTCTACTGAACCATCTGCAAGAGAGATGGCTTCAGCTCGAAGTTATTAGCTTCTACCCCTGGCCTGACTATGCTGGGTTTCAGGCCATAAGTGTCCAGGGCGGTGAAATCCTTCAATGAACGGTTATCTCTCTCCCTCATGGTAGGTGCAACAGGATCTTGTTGTTGTCTTCTTCTTATCCTTCGAAGTGTACATTAAATTTTCGGATCAAATTCAACAATAATCTCACGTTCTCTTCGCATAAAAGAGAAACACACCTATAATGGAAGAAAAGAAGCAAAAATCAGCAAAGGAAAATTATGCAGAAAAATAGAAAAGAGAAAAAAAATGATTTAGTCTAGTTATTTCGTAAAATATCTAATATTGACTTTGTTCCCCGGCAACGGCGCTAAAAACTTGTTATGTCTGTTTTACTAATTACTGCAAGCACACGGCGTAGCTGTAGCTAGTCCGGTGAGTACGGGTCGTATCCCACAGAGAACAATGTCAACTACTAGAATTTCACAAAATATGCTATCTAGATCGATGTAATTTAATTAGAGAGTGTCACAATTAAATGAATGAAAATAACCAATTAAACAAACCTAGGGTTACGGTTCACCACACTTATGATATTCAACATCCAATTTATACCTCTAATTGCAATTATCTAGGTTATTAGGGATGGTTTAGCCTTAATTAACTAGCAACCTCTTTTAAGCGTTACTAATCGTACCTAGGTTAATCCAATTGCCTACTTTCGTGGTTCTTAGTTCAACCTAGGTCCATTAAGTTCTATGCTAACCATGGAATACAATTAATCGGTTTTCTCGTGCCCATTAATTGATTCATTCATATAGAATCTTAAACTACTTTCATGATTAAGATATCCCTAATTAACTATTAGGTTCCAGTATTAATCTTCACCTTTCAGTCCATCAATTAATATCCTAAGACGTGATAAATATTAGCTAGACATTCATAAACTCCTATAACCAATGCATACTAGCTAATCCTAATTAACCATAGATAACACAATTAGGGTTCCATTAACTCAACCAGCATAATGTATCATCACAACATAAGTGGGTTTACCAAAACCCTATATCAAAACTACTCAAGCATAATAGAAACAGAAACTAAAACCAAATTCACTAAACAAACCATAAGTGTTCAATACAATTCAAGAGAAAGAAGTAGAAGTAGGAGTAGAAGTAAAGATGGAAAGATAAAACCTGGATTGCTGAATGTAGAGATGAAATACAATGTTGAATCAATGTGAAATCTAACCTAGAACATGAATTGAACAATTAATCCTACTCTAAACCTAATCTAATGGTTTTTCCTAACCCTAAAACTGAGTAGAGAAGGTCTGAAATGCGTTCCCCCATTTGGTTGCATATCCCCTTCAATATATAACAATTTTGGCTGCCAAAACCCTAAAAAACACGTTCAGTACGGACCTGAAGCACGGCCGTGTTCCAAGACACAGCCTGGTCGTGCTTCGAGCTAGTTTCTGGGAGAATGCTGCACTCCTTGCACAGAGCACGGCCTGGCCGTGTTGGGGGCTGCCTTTCTCCTTTCTTACTGATTTTTGGTGGGCTTCCTCCTTGCTTCCTCCTCAACATATTCCATATCCATTTGGAACTTCTCATGAGTGTTTTCCTTTGCTTCTTGGCCTCTTTTTGCTCTCCTACAAACATAAAAACAACCAAAGCAGTATCCAAAGAAAAGCATAACCAAAAGCAGGGAAATAACCACAAGTTTGCTATGAATTAGAGGATACAATATATCCATTAGTACTCAAAATTCCCCTTTATCAAGTTTGTTGAAGTGATCAACACAAAAGTTGTAACTCTTTGTCTTACCTTTCCATAACTACTAAAATCACCTTAATCAGAGGTCATATGAGATAGGTATGCCCCAATTAGTGAATAAAGGTCATGATTAACTACAAAGTCAGCATTTTCCATGATTTTTCTCCTTTCTTCCTCTTATTTTCTTCTTCCTTTATTCCTAAAACACAAAACACAAAATACAAAACTAAGTTAATTCCTAATATACTTTACTAAAATTAAGCAAAAAGTTAAAATGTGCTAAAAGCATGATTAATTAATTGTGTATCAGTGATGCAAGTCGAAAACTCTAAAGTAGAGGATTTACAAAGATGGCACCATCGTCACAATACATATGTAGCATTACAATGTGAGTACGTTGATCTACTTCATTATGTTGATAGAAATAGTAGCGTCACGATGAGAAAACCATAGCATCGTAACACGATAATAGTAACTCAAATTTTCTTTTTTATAAATAGCTATTTTCAGTAGCAATTGGGAATCAATCACTTTATCTTATTCTTTTCTTACTTTTCTCTTCGAATTTAGTTGAATTATGTGACTAACCACTTTTAGTTGGTATAAGAAGATTAAAACCTCAAAAATTGCACATATTGTGAAATGTGATTAAGTTTTGATTGTTCAATTCTAGTTGAGTATTAATTATTTTTCTATTATTCATCTTATGATTGTTGCATTTAATTGCAAGGATGCATACTAGTATATTACATGTTCTAATATACTATTAAATCATATATTGAAAAAAAACATTAATCATTATAGTTTAAGAGGAAAATAGGATTAACAATTGTATGATTATTAATTGTTGATCTTATGAACAACAATTAACTAGATTAAATGTAGCTAATTAGTTGTGTTGTTTAGATTTACCAATGTCTCTAAGTCTTAATGCAATTGTTAAGTTAAATTTTACCAATCGATCAAGGATACTTTGTAATTAAGGTTGGCTGAGACAATCGTTATCAATTAACTAAATCTAAGGAGGGATATGAATTTATTCTAACAGTAGATATTCAATAAGGAGTTATTGATATTATCAATAACTCTTAAGGAGGGATATCAATCATCAATGTGAATTCTTCATGGTGGATATTGACCTAACCAGCATTCTCTCTCCTAATTTGTCTTTGTATTCTCTTATTTATGTATGATTTCTCTTGCATTCTTATTGTTTACTTATTTCATTCAAAATCCCCTATTTTCTTATTCATAAAATGTATAAGCTAGTCTATGTATGTTTGACCTTTACTCCTACTACTACAGTTGGTTTTAAGGTAAGGTATTTATTATGTTTGGAATGCCTACAACAGCACATTCAACTATACTCAAGAAAGGGAAAAAATGTTATGAGTGATAAGTCTAGGTTGAACTCCACAAGAAAATTTTGATAAGTCTATAATAGTTTGATGTGATCTTAATTAAGCATGATATTAATACCTTTAAACTTGCTTTTTGTTTGATTTAAGTAAAATATAATTAGGAATTAGCTTAATTTTATGTTTTGTGTTGTAGGAACAAAGAAAGAAGAAAATAGAAGAAAAAGATAAGAAATTCATGGAAAAATGCTACATTGCAGGGATTCCAGACCTTTTAGCACTGTGTTGAGTATATCTCACTCTTATTAACTCCAATAAAAGTGATTCAAGTGGCTGTGAAAAGATAACACAATCCTTTACAACTGTTATGTTGAACACTTGGTCAAATTCGGGATATTTCATGGCGTTACAGAGCTTGCAAATCAGCATCATAGTGCAGCAGGATGAATTCTGACCTTTGGTCACTCCTTTTATAATATCTCCTTCAATTCAGATCCAATTAAGGTGATTCCAGCGGCTATGGAAAGAAGCGACATAGAGCTACAACTTTTGTGTTCGGCACTTTGTCAAATGCTGGGGTTTTCTGGGCGCCGCGGCGCTGTGTCATGCAGGTCCGTAGCGCCGCGGTGCCGTCGCCGTACAGCTCATGAAATTCACAATTTTTAGGGTTTTCTGACTCCAATTGAAGCTCGATGGACTGAGTTTGACCTAAATACAATCCTACTTCGATTAGGAGGAGTTAATCTATAAAAAGGGTGCAAAACAAGCAGAGAATTCATTCAATTCTTGATCCAATCCTTCGTCCAAGTTCTTCAATTCTTCTTTAGATTTTCGTATGGCCCTGCATGGCTAGTTCTTTTTAGTTGGTTGAGGTAGGTTGAAACCTCAAGGAATTTTTATACATTATGAGATGTGGATTTGATTTTATTGTTTCAATTTGAATTGAGTATTGATTATTCATCTGTTCTTCTTCTTAATGATTATTCATATGATTGCTAGGAGGCCTACTAGTATATTGTCTGTCTTAATCTACCGTTGAATTGTGTTTTGAACAAAGTCTTCAATTCTGCGATTCATGAGGCAAATAGGTTTGAGGATTTTGGATTATAAATCATTGAACCTATGATGAATGATTAACTAAATTAGATATAGCCGATGTGTTTATATTTGTTTAGCTCTGTCAGTTTCTCTAGTTCTTTATGCGGTTAACAAGTTATGTTTTACCGATGTGCTAAAGGATTGCTTGTTAATTAGGGTTTAATTAGTGTGATTGTCATTAATTCACTAGACTTAAGGAGAAACAGGGTTAGAACCCCAATGATAGATATTCAATTACATATTGATTATGTTGTCAATGATCAATGTAATCCCTTGACGGTGGATATCAACCGAAACCAATGTCTTTATCATTAATCACTCTCTTATTTACTTTCATTATTGTTTACTTGATTTTATTTGCAACTATCAATCCCCCCATTTTCTAATCACATAAGGTAATACCAGTCTCTGTGGAATCGACCCTTACTCCCACTACTACAGGTTAGTTTTGAGGTAAGGTATCAATTTGGGTGTACCTGCGACAGTACGCACCAAATTTTGGTGCCATTGCCGAGGGCTGTTTGTATTTACCTTTTGTGATTTTTTTCTCCTTTTCTTTTTGTTCATAACTTTGAATATGACATCCAATTTTCAACAATTTGGCACTAGGCTAGGGTCTCCATTAAGACATGCTGGTGAGGTATGTAGTTCTTCCCTTGAACAGCAACTTGCAAATTTAACCTCTCTTGTTCGTCAACGTGTAGAAAATATGCAAAGAGAAAATTTCTATGGAAATCATTCTATCATGGAGCATCCGTCTATTGGGTACCCAACTTTCTATGATGAGTCATTTGAGCAGGTAAATATAGTTAATGGTTTCCATGAACCACAACAAGTGTGGTATGATTCCTATTCAAACATGTACAATCCTGGATGGAAGGATAATCTCAACTTCAGGTATGAGAATGCACAAAATAGTCTTGTAGAAAAAAATTTTGCAAATTTTCACCATACCCAATAGGCCTATTATCCTAGACAGAACACATCTCAGAATTACCAGGTAAGTACTCCTTTAGAAGATATTGTTAAATCTCTTACACAAAATACTCATCAATTTCAACAAGAGGTAAGGGCCAGCATTCAAAACTTAACAAATCAAATTGGGCAATTAGCAAAAACAGTTAGCAGGCTAGAGGCTCAAAATTCAGAAATTGAAAGTCTAACCCCAGCATCGTTAATGCAAAAGGAAGAAAATTCTGCACTGAATGAAAACGATGACTTGGAAGTTGACACTAGTAAGCCTACTAAGAAAGAGGTTATGGAATGTACCTTAAACACCAAATTTGAAGAGAATATTTCAGCAGGAGAGGAAGTACCAGAAGTGTAGCAAACAGGTAAGGATCTTGCTATTTTGTTACTAATTTATAATAAGATGCCTGTACCTTCTATTTTGCAGAATCCTGACCTAGGCTTAAAGAGCTTCCCTAGCCACTTAAAGGGCATATACAACGGAGAACCACCCCCAGTGAAAACCTCAAATAAATATGCCCTACTCAAAGATAGAGGAAAGTTACTGCATGCTTTGGTAGAATCTCAAAAGGATGAAATTAAATTGGATGCCAAAAGCTACTCAAGACATCGGTTATTTCCAGGTATGTTGAGTTCTCATTTAATTAAATCTTTGACTAATGCTAACTTCCCTCTTCATAATGCAACTGAACCTCAGAATTCTGCACATTCAAAGGCAAGCCAATTCAAAGTTGACATCAAGGATCCTCCTTGAATGACATAAGGAGCCTTGAGTCGAGCCAAAGACATTAAACAAAGGCGCTTATTGGGAGGCAACCCAACATAAAAGGAAAAAGAAAAAGAAAAGCGGGAATCAGAAATATTCATGGTCCAGTAATGCAATATGCTTATGCCACCCCAAACAAATTCAGGGAAGTTCACTTGACCTATATGTTTTTCTATATCTTTCCCTAATTCTTATCTTTCTTTTACATTGAGGATAATGTAAAGTTTGAGTGTAGGGGTGGAAGTATATTTTTCTGAATTATTGTGACCCTATTATGAGCATTAATTTTTTTATTTTCACTATCAATGCATTTTTATTATGTTTAGCAAGTTGAGTGATTGTGTGAGTGTTTCAATTTATGTTTTGGGATGTTAGGCACAACCAACAGCCAATGATATGACTATTCAAAAATTTTTTAGCTCTTGAAAAATATAGAAAATTCATGGTTATATGCAATTTTATCCCTTTTGCAATTTATTACTTTTGACTTTAGAATCCTGAAATATTTTTGCACAATAACTTTGGGCATTCAATTTTATCTTTTACTTAGACAAGGTTTATATAATTCAAAAATATTTCATGATCTCAACAGGATTCTAGAACTTATTTGAATGCTGCTTGAGGCAAAATCCTAGGTTAATACTATTATTTAGGAGATGATTTAGGCATTATTGGATAGATTGAGCCTTTCTAACCTAACCTAAACAATGAAATATCCTTAATTCCTCTATTTTGAGCTTAATGAACTTTTTCTTCTAAAAACCACAAATGAGCTGAAAGTCAAATTTTGTATGAATATCCTTATTTTTTATCCTATTCACTCACTCCATGATTATTTTGCTGAATACTTGTCTTGTAGAGCTTTATTTACAGAAGGGTGGAAGGGTGGAGCAAGGAAAAGAAAAAATTATGCAAAGAAAAAAAAGAGAGAATTACACAAAGAAGAGAGAAGAAAAATACAAAGAGGATAAAAGCAATTTTTGTGGGTGGGAAAAAAAAGTTTTGAAGACCAAGGAAAATGATGGATTAAACTCAATTGAAACAAGAAAATGAGTGTGGGGGGAAAATCTCCCCAAATTTAGGAAAGCTCAAGAGATCAGATTTAATCATGTAGTGCTGGTTGATTGAGCCTAAATTTGTATCCTTTATCTTACCTTATACCCTGGCCACATTACAAGTTAAATAAAGTCCTATTGATCCTAGAGGTAGTTTTGGCCTACATTAGTGGAGAGTGGCATGAAGAATAAGCATATGGAAATCATATATTAATTAGAGATCTACAACCAAAATTTTGGGATATATAAACTCATCTGAGTAAAAGGAAATTTATTAACCCAAAAACACACACACACTAGGTATTCAGAAGGATAAAATAATAGATTGCATTTGTGTTAATCTTGTGCATGATTATGACCTTCCAAAATTTTTCTAGAGTATATACTTTTATGTTATGAGGCAAACGTTTGGTAAGCCTAACACTCACTACATTATTGATTGTTGTTTTTTTGTCTTTAGGGATTATTTTGCTTGAGGACAAGCAAAAAGTAGAGTGTGGGGGTATTTGATGTGATCTTAATTAAGCATGATATTAATACCTTTAAACTTACTTTTTGTTTGATTTAAGTAAAATATAATTATGAATTAGCTTAATTTTATGTTTTGTGTTGTAAGAACAAAGAAAGAAGAAAAGAGAAGAAAAAGATAAGAAATTCATGGAAAAATGCTACATTGTAGGGATTCCAAACCTTTCAGCACTGTTTTGAGCATATCTCCCTCTTATGAACTCCAATTAAAGTGATTCAAGTGGCTACGAAAAGATAACACAATCATCTACAACTTTTATGTTGAACACTTGGTCAAATTCGTGATAGTTCATGGCGTTAATCATGTTGCCATATCTCCTTCAATTCAGATCCAATTAAGGTAATTCCAGCGGCTATGGAAAGAAAGGACATAAGGCTACAACTTTCGTGTTTGGATCTTTCTCACATTATAGAGTTTTCTGGATGACACGGCGCTGCGTCATGTAGGTCCATAGCGCCGCAGCGCCGCTGCCGTACAACTCGTGAAATTCACGATTTTTAGAGTTTTTTTACTCCAATTGAAGCCCGATGGACTGGGATTTGACCTAAATACAATCCTACTTCGATTAGGACGAGTTAATCTATAAAAAGGGAGCAAAACAAGCAGATAATTCATTCAATTCTTGATCCAATCCTTCTTCTAAGTTCTTCAATTCTTCTTTAGATTTTCTTATGGCCCTGCGTGGCTAGTTCTTTTTAGTTGGTTGAGGTAGGTTGAAACCTCAAGGAATTTTTATACATTGTGAGATGTGAATTTGATTTTATTGTTTCAATTTGAATTGAGTATTGATTATTCATCTGTTCTTCTTCTTAATGATTATTCATATGATTGCTAGGAGGCCTACTAGTATATTGTCTGTCTTAATCTACCGCCGAATTGTGTTTTGAACAAAGTCTTCAATTCTGCGATTCATGAGGCAAATAGGTTTGAGGATTTTGGATTATAAATCATTGAACCTATGATGAATGATTAACTAAATTAAATATAATCGATTTGCTTATATTTATTTAACTCTATTAGTTTCTCTCGTTCTTAATGCAATTGATAAGTTAGACTTTGCCGATGTGTTAAAGGATTTTTTATCAATTAGAGTTTAATTGGTACGATTGTTATCAATTCACTAGGTTTAAGGAGGAACTGGGATAGAGTCCCAATGATAGATATTTGGTTTAAGATTGATAATTTTGTCAATGATCGATGCAATCCCTTGATGGTGAATATCGACCGAAACCAACGCTTTTCTCATTAATTACTCTTTTCACTATTTTCATTATTTTTTAATTTACTTTATTCACAATTATCAAACCCCCCTTTCTTAATCACATAAGGTAATTCCAGTCTCTGTGGGATCGACCCTTACTCCCACTACTACAGGTTAGTTTTGAGGTAAGGTATTAATTTGGGTGTACCTGCGACAGTGCGCACCATAGTTCTTTGAAGAATCAAAGATAAAAAAGTCTATTGAAGATATATTTCATTCACCAGAAACATATTTGTTCAAGAGCATACATGCCTATTTATAGAAAACATTTCGAAATAAACAAAAAATCTAAATATAGGAAACTAGACTCTCCAAGTCAAACAAGGAAAACAAGGAATATAAAAATAAAAGAATTCCTTAATCAATAATGTTAAGGAAACTTTCCTTATCAAATAAGGAAACTAACTTTCCTAGTCAAATAATGAGTTTTACTGATAGAAAAGACTCAAAGATAGTATGGTTGGCCATAGTGTTAAGTATGAGCATTATGGGAGCTAAGGAAAGGTTTGTCCTTGAAGGTTAAAATTTGAAGTATGCAAGATGGATAATTCAAGTAAAGTACTCCTACATAGGCATAAGTCTTTAATGGCTTATTGTTACGACACTTCATAAGTTATGTTAAGGAATGAAGTCAAAATGGATTGACCTTGGTTAAGTGTTTTGAAATGCGTCTTGTCTAATACAGCATGAGGATGTCATCAATATCACGAAAGGTTGCTAACAGAGTTGCAAGTAGTGAATAATTAGGTGAAGTGTCTACCCAAGCTATAGAGCTAATTATGATATACAATGATAAAGATCATTCTAGCAAAGGAGCAAAGTAAAAGAGATTGTCCACAACTCCATAGCTTAAATTAGAGATCAAGTTGATTGCCCTTAACCCCCTAAACCATAAAGGACTCATCTTTCAAAAATGAATACTAGTTTATATTCAGACATGCTTGGTGAAGACAATTTTGTATAAATGTGTTTATTTGGAAATGTTTTCTAAATGCTTTCTCTACCTATGTTTCAAGTTTTTGAAATTTGGATATTGAAATTCTAAAGGGGAGAAGAATGCAATATGCTATATTGTTTTTAAATAACATATTTTTCTCTAATGAATATGTTTTGTATAAAACATTTATGTTTTCATTTAAAAAGTGAATTTGTTCTATTGATTATGCTTTATTTTATTTTACTAATATGTTATATATATATTGGGTGATAATCATATGATTTTAAAGTATAAAGGAAATTTCACTTAGCACCAAAAAATATATTTTTGGACACTAGAAATTTTATGAATGGAAGTCTTAAGTAGATCTTTATAAAATAAATTTTTTGTGATAAAACTTCAAAAAGTTTTATTTCTTAAAAATTTACTTATTTGTGTTTCCTAAATTTACTCTTTTGGCTCATGAAATTCAAAGCTTACCCTTGCAAAAAGAAAATGGGGAAAACACAATTTTGCCTCTACCTTTTCTTTCTTTCTTTTCTTCCTTGGCACAGTAACTCTTCTCCAATCTTCTTGTTTTGTTTATCCATTGTGTCGTCCTTTCTCCCTCAAATTTTTGGCCGAATCAAACCTTCAACCGTGATGCTTTGTCCACCACCTTGTAGTAGCAAGAAGTATGGCATGATTTAGCCACAAATTTCTTTAAAAATGGTAGCAGGAAGGGCAATGGTATGTTTAGATAAAATTCAAAATACCTCATTTTTTGTTTATTTCTAGTGTTTATGAGCCCATAATAATGTTTATGGGTTAAAATAACTTATCTATGAAAAAAATAGTGAGCAAAAAACATCATTTTCAATAGAAAATCAAGAAATTTTTATTTAATAAATAGTGTAGTGAATAATATTTTGTGTCTATGTAAACAATGTGTGAAAAGTAACCGCAAGGTGAATTTTTGAGTTCTAAATGCTTTGAGTCATAAAGTATGAAATGGAGATTCACAAAGTTTGATTATTTTGAAGAAAAAGCTGAAAAGAGCTAGCCCTGTTGGAGCTCAAAGATGATGAGTAAATAATGTTAACTATAACATGAAGAAAAACTTTTGGTTAATTCTTAAATTCCTATGTTACGAGTTGTTCTAATATGAGATAAGCTTTAGATTATATTATTGTTGTGAATTAATGGTTTAGTGATACAATATTTTGGGTGGGGATGGGATTGTGGTATGTATATATGTATGATATGGTAGGGTTAGACCTTTGATGGTAAATTGTCATGGTAGAGAGACGTGAGGCATGCCATGAAAGTGATGAGACATATGGTAAGTCTTCGAAGAATTCTTATATGTTGGTTTTGCATGAATTAAATTGCTAGTGTGGAATTTTAAACGATTATGGAATATGATTTAAGAAATAATAAAAAAGTTGTCCATGATCAATTGATATGAAACCTTGTTAATCATAACAACTAGAAAGCAGATAAAAAATAAGTTAATTTTTGTTAGGGATTAATGGAAATTTTAAATGTGATTCTAGGATGATAAATCAGGTATCGTAAGGAATTAAAGAGTGAGAATATGGAAGTCATCTTGTTTAAAGAAGTTAGAAACTTTATTGGATAATATGTGTCACGCCCCTAATGTTAGGGCACGTGAAACACTTATACCATGAACATATATTTTCCATAAAAATGAATATTACAATCATTTATCAAGGAAATAGATATATATATATATATATAGGTTCTCCCATACATATACCATATACAGATCAAGTCCATAAACATCAAAGTACAGCAGAAACAGGGATCCTACCTGTGGCGTTCAGAGCATACTCTAGAGTACAAATACAATATAAATCAAAATCTATGAGCCATGGAAACAAAATAGGCTCACCCAGAGATCATGTCATCTAGCTGGTTAACTATCTGAAGAGGAATTATCAAACTCTATATCCTTATATAAAAAACATATAAATATCGTATAGTGAGTTTGACAACTCAGTGAGCAGATAATACCTCCTATAACCTCTTAGGTCAACATATGGATGTACTCATATTTTAAAATTTGTCATAGAAAATACATATCAAAAGTACATTGATATGGGACCCGCATTTAAAATATTCTCAGTTCATATCACATTCAGATATTCAAAATCATATGCAATACGGTATGATCATTATTCAAATATTGTAATGCATCAAAACCTTTCACATGAAAACATCAGAACCACCATATCAGAGTTCAATCCCTTCCGTACTTTGTTGGTATAGGATTTGCCTAAACTTAGTATCCCGCTGAGGTTTGCCCTAGAACCATTCAAGAGGACACGCGAAGGGACTCTAATATGGGTATTTCCCAAGCACACAGCAAGGGAAGGTAAATCACATCTAATATAGTTGGCATCTCGCCCATGTAGGAGGCATTCCACTTTCCATCACATATCATCTCCTATGTGTTGGCCTTTACATGAGGTTAGTGTAACAAATTTTTTATTATTATTATACAATATAGAGTTCACATACACGTCATTAATCAAAACGTATGTATAACATATCAAACACATAAATATCTACGTCTTATTTATTCTGGTTGACCAATTCTAGAGATATAGGTGCGGGTGGTTGCACCTTCACCGGGATCTGAGCCAACTAGACCACAAACATTTTATTTGATTCTGGGATATGCCCAACATAAAGTAACTCAAGCTAATGTGCACTACAAGCCAGAGCCATAGAAAAATCTGCATAACTAATTTTCTGAACATGACATGGAAATATAGTGAGAATTAAATCCCAGGAAGTTCAACAATAAATCATCATCAATATAGCTCATCATGTCATGTACATCTGTATAAACTACAGCAAATATCTTTGGTCACATGAATGCACTATATCTATGCACATGAGAATCGTACAGTAATAACATGTATGACAAGATTAATTATTTACAGAATATCATATAATGACTATCAATTTATTCTCATATCAAGCTACCCCGATCAAGATGAGTATTTTCTAATCTCAGGTACGGGTTTTTCTCGCTCCGTCCGACATGGCACACTTTCTCTTTCTTTTCTCATTAGCATAATCATAATCATTAGTAGGGCATCCCTTATTGGTGCACCACACAGATTTGCTATGTGACTGTGCTCATTTCTTTTCTTTTCACAATAATAGCCAAAAATCATTGGTAATCATGCCATGAACATAACCATTACAAATATCACTTTATAAAATATTTCTAGGTCAAAATTTCACACTTAAGATGGTAAGAAGTTCACGCAATGGCAATGGCTATGGCATATACTAGTCATTTATTATTTTCATTTATAAGATTCTACTTTTTTAAATATTAATTTTATTTCTTTATTTTCTTAATGCAGGTTTTCATCCTATCTGACCTTCTTTTACTAATTAGAGCATAACTCCATGTATTTAACTTCGATTTAGGAGATCTTGGTGTCAATTTAAAGATAAAATAATTATCAACAAATTCTAATGTTGAACAGTTGAATGAAATATTAAGAACACAAGGTAATATTACTACCTTCAAGTATAGGTTATTTCTTCTCGGGTAGGTTCTGACCTCTACTTACTAATCTATCCATATCTCCCTCATAAGAATTCCGAATTAAGTGATTCCAGTGGTTAAAAATCCATGACACATATAGAAATAATTTTTATGTTAATAATTTATTTTAACTTCCTAGAGAATGTTCCCAAAAATTAAAATACATAAGCTATTCTAGAATATTCTTCCCTTATTAACCAATTTCTGACCCCTGATTACTAATTGGAGCATATCTGCCTCATATGGACTCCAAATTGAGGGATTCCAGTGGTTAAAAATCCATGACAGATATAGCTATAATTCTTATGTTAACTATTTATTTTAATTCCCTACAGAATGTTCCCAGAAATTAAAACACAGAAGCTATCCTAACATATTCTTCCCCAATTAACCATTTTCTGACCACTGTATACTTATTGGACAATATCTACCGCATATGGACTCCAAATTGAGTGATTCTAGTGGATACAAATCCGCTAGACATAGATCTACATTTTTCATGTTAATCATTTCTTTAAATTCCTTATCGATGCTTTCCAGAATTTTAAAAACTGAAGCTTAAAATTTTACCACCCATAGACATACCTATGCAGAACTATCAAACATACATAATATGTAACATAATATAGCAACATCCATGACCAATCATTAAAGTTCTAAGATCAAAATCCCATATAAATATTATAAGTTTCAAAACTTTTCTTCTAAAAGAAATATTGTTAAACTTACCTTGAGCACTTAGTCCTCTAGACTTCTCCTTCCTCTTCCGTCCTTTCTTTCTCTCCTTTCCTCACTCTACCTTGCTTCTATTTTTCCTCTCCCTTACTTGGACGAAAATTCTAATGTTATAAGGGTGGGTTTTGCTTATTTAGACTGTCAAATAATTCACTTTTTATAATCATGGGTCTACATTATCACAATTAGGATGCACTTAGTTGAATTTTTGGAAAACAAACAACTCATGTTCTTGTCTTCCTCTTCCTTAGTCAAGCTATGCATAGGAAAAGAAGATTTGTATTTTAAAAATTATGATAATATGTTCTTAAGATAAGGGCAAGGTCCCTTTGATTTAGGGATCTATTTCCTTTTTCTTTTGTCTTAATCAATTATGATAGGTTTGCCTTTTTAGGTGGCAAATTTCCAACCCTTGAATCTTCCTTGCTTAGCTAAAATTATTTGTGTAGGATAAGGATGTTTTTTGATAATACTATGTATTATCATACCACTTGCTAAAATTATGAATGTAAGATATCACACCACTTGCTAAATTTTTTCTTATTGCCATGTCACCTAATCTTGATTACACTATTTTTTCATCAGTTTATTTTATTTTTATTTTTATTTTTCCTCTTGGGTTTCGGCACATTCTTGCCCATTTTCTTTACTTTGGTTAAAATTCTACCTTTCATAATGGGCTTAATCACATTTTCATGATTTTTGGGCTACCGGTCGAATTTCTATATTCTAGTTCAAGTCTATGTTTTATTTCTTCCTTGAGCTATCCTATTGGCTTGCTAAAAACTCATATGAAGTAGAAAAACTCTATATGAAGTGTCCATAGGTCAAAGCCCAATTTATGGGTGGAGATACTAAACTTAGTAACTTTAACTTTTAAATTAGAAAAAATTACCGTAATCCAATCTTCTTGAAATTTTAATACCTTTACTTACTTCAAAAAAATTGTCTTCCTTACCCAAGAATTTCACTTTTCTTTAGTATATTTATTTCTAATTTTTCCTCTTAGGTTTTCTCTCTTTACCTATTCCATTAATGTTAGAACATTTCTATGCATACACATAAGGTGAAGAATTTCTATGGATTATATTTCCTTAGATATCTAAAAATTATCTAATAATTTTTATTTCCTTAATTAATATTTATGTACCTTTATCAATAAAAGAAATGAAATTAGAGATGTTACTTTGAATAATTTTGTACTTCTATTAATACATGAAACGAAATTAGGGATGTTACATTTCTCTCCCCTTAAAAGAAATTTTGTCCTCAAAATTTCAGAAATTACCTAATAAGAACAATTTCGAATAATTTCTTCCTTATGACTTCTTCTAGCTCCTAAGTTGCTTCTTCTAGAGTCAAACCTTCCCATAACACCTTAACCAAGGGAATAGTTTTGTTCCGCAATTGCTTCACGTCAGTGTCCAATATAGATGTTGGTACTAGCTGGTATGTCATGTTCTCCTTTATTTGGATTGATTCATCACATGTGAGGAGTCTGGAAGATACTTCTAGAGCTGTGATACATGGAAAACATTATGCAAGTTGGACAAATTAGGTGGGAGAGCAACTCGATATGCTGACGTCCCTACTTTCTTCAGAATTTGGTAAGGTCCCAAAAATCGCAAATTTAGCTTTTTGGTCTTGAGAGACCTACCAACTCTAGTGGTCGGGGAAAGTTTTAGAAATACATGGTCCCCTTCCTCAAACTCTAGAGGTCTATGTCTCTTATCATATTAACTCTTTTGTCGACTCTGAGCTGTGAGCATTTTGTCTCGTATAATCCTGATTTGTTCAGTGGTTTGTTGAACTAGATCAGGACCCAACAAATTCTTTTCACCTACCTCAAACCAACATAGTGGAGATCGGCACTTTCTACCATATAAAGCTTCATAGGGGGCCATCTTAATACTAGAGTGATAGCTATTATTATAAGCAAACTTTACTAAAGCTAGGTACTTATCCCATCCTTTACCTTGCTCTATCACATAGGCCCTCAACATATCTTCTAGGGTTTGAATGGTCTGTTTTATCTGCCCGTCAATCTGAGGACGGTAGGTAGTACTGAACCGCAACTGAGTACTAAAAGCTTCCTGCAACGCCTTCCAAAACCTCGACGTGAATCTCGAATCTCTATTAGAAACGATATTTAGGGGAATTCCATGCAGTCTAACTATTTCCTGGATGTACAATTAGGCTAATTTATCTAGTGAATAGTTAATTTTTATGGGCAAAAAGTGAGCAGATTTGGTTAATCTATCAACTATTACCCAAATAGAGTCATTTCCAACAGAATTCTTAGGTAAACCTATGATAAAGTCCATCAAAATATTGTCCCATTTCCATTTAGGGATCTCAAGAGGTTGTAAAATTCCTACTGGCTTTTGATGCTCTACCTTTACCTTCTGACAAATGAGACATTTCACCATAAACTCGGCAATGTCCTTTTTCATCCCTGGCTACCAATACATCCTCTTTAAATCTTGGTACATTTTAGTGCATCCAGGATGGACTGTGTATTTACTCTTATGCGCTTCCTGCAGGATCTTAGTCCTTAACTCTCGTTCTTTAGGGACACAAATCCTTCCCTTATACATGATTGCTCTATCTTCCATGATAGAAAAATTACCTTGGTCTTTATGATCCTGTAAGTATTGGTCGTGAGCTTAAGCCTCTTTGATCTGGGCTCTATGGTCAAACCCTATACTTAAACCATTAATGACTAGCTTTTTTGGAGTAAGAGTAATAGTCAGCTTCAAATTTTGAAACTCCTGTAGCATCTGCATCTCATACACCATCATCTGACCCATGTGTAGAGATTTTCAACTCAAGGCATCAGCTACAACATTTGCCTTTCTTGCATGATACTTTATCTCAAACTTGTAGTCATTGAGAAACTCTACCCATCTTCGTTGTCTCGTATTTAACTCTTTCTTATCAAAAAGGTATTTAAGACTCTTATGATCACAATATACTTCAAATGTTGCACCATACAAATAGTGTCGCCAACTCTTTAAGGCAAACACCACCGCTGCCAATTCAAGGATGTAACATCCTTAATTTCGTTTCATTTATTGATAAAGGTACATAAAAAATTTAATTAAGGAAATAAAATTTATTAGACAATATTTTAGATATCTAAGGAAATATAATCCTTAGAAATTCTTCACCTTATGTATATGCATAGAAAATGTTTCTAACATTAAGAGAACAAATAAAGAAGGAAAATCTAATAGGAAAGAAATTAGAAATAACATACTAAAGAGATGCAAAATTCTTGGATAAGGAAGATAAATTTTTAGAAACAAGTAAAGGTCTTAAAATTTCAAAGAACATTGAATTAGGGTAATTTTTCCTAATTCAAGAACTATAGTTACTAAGTTTAAAATCTTTACCCATACATTGGGCTTTTACCTATGGACACTTCATATAGAGTTTTTCCACTTCACATAAGTTTCTAGCAAGCCCATTGGATAACCTAAACAAGAAATTAAACATAGACTTGGACTAGGATATAGTAATTTCACCAATAGCCCAAAAATTATGAAAATGTGACCAAGCCCACCAAGAAAGGAAGAATTTTATCCAAAGCAAAGAAAATGGGTAGGACAAGCCCATAATGGGTAGGAATAAGCCCAAATCCAAGAGGAAAAATAAAATAAAATAAATTAGATGATGATATAATAATAAGAATAAAGATTAGGTTACATGGCATTAAGATAAAAATTTAGCAAGTGGTGTGATTCTACATTCATCATTTAAGCAAGTGGCATGATAATACAAGGCTTTAGGACAAAAACATCTATATCCTACACTCATAATTTTAGCAAGTGGTATGATAATACATGGTATTAGGACAAAACATTCATAGCCCACACAAATAATATCAACCAAATAATGGAGATTCAAGGGCTAGAAATTTGCCACCTAAAAAGGCAAACCTATCATACTTGTTTAAGACAAAAGAAAATGGAAATGAATCCCAAAATCAAAGGGACCTTGTCCCTTATCTTAAGAACATATCATCGTAATTTTCAAAATACAAATCTCCTTTTCCTATGCATATCTTGACTAAGGAAGAGGAAGACAAGAACATAAGTTGTTTGTTTTTCAAAAATTCAACAAAGTGTATCTTAATTGTGATAAGGTAGACCCATGATCATGAAAGGTGAATTATTTGGTGGTCTATATAAGAAAACCCACCCTTACAACATTAGAATTTCGTCCAAGTGAGGGAGAGAAAAAAATAGAAGCAAGGTAGAGTGAGGAAAGGAGAGGAAGAAAGGAAGAAAGAGGAAGGAGAAGTCTAGAAGACTAAGTGCTCCAAGTAAGTTTCACAATATTTCTTTTTGAAGAAATCCTTTGAAACTCATAATATTTATATGAGATTTTGATCTTAGAACTTTGATGATTGGTCATGGATGTTGCTATATCATGTTACATATTGATCTTGCATGTGATGTATGTTTGAATACTTAGGTTGGTGTAGATAGTTCTGCATGGGTATGGCTATGATTGACAGAATTTTAAGCTTCGGTATTTTAATTTCTGGGAACAATCTATAAGGAATTAAAATAAATGGTTAACATAAGAATTAAAGATATATGTGTCATGGATATGTTGGAACTGGAATCCATCAATTTGGAGTCCATATAAGGGAGATATGAGTAGATTAGTAGACAAAGTTCAGAAAATGGGTCATCAGGGAAAAATATGTTAGGATAGCTTCGGTATTTTAATTTCTGGGAACAATCTATAAGGAATTAAAATAAATGGTTAACATAAGAATTAAAGATATATGTGTCATGGATATTTTGGAACTATAATAGTAGACAAAGATATTTTCTGTAGTTTATACAGCTGAACATGACATGATGAACTATATTGGTAAATTATGATTTATTGTTGAACTTACTGGGATTTAATTCTCACTATATTTCCATATCATGTTCAGAAGAATAAATATGCAGATATTCTCTATGACACTTATTATCTCTGTACGTTGGATCGAGGTGCCCTACCTTGGGCAACTTCCAGTTTTTTCAGATATAACTGTCGTAGATGTAACTGAGATTCCGGTGGACGTGCCACCCGAACTAGTGTCCCCGGAAATAGTCGATATAGATGACTAGAACTAATATGTATCTATGTACAAATGTTTGTAAAATAATGGTGTGTAGTTTGTAAAATAATAGTGTGTATGGAAACTCAGTATTGTATAAATTAAATAAATGTTATATTGAGTTAAGTTGTAACGAGGTAATAACTTCATGGTATTTTAAAAAAAAAAAATTACATAAATGGAGTTTTTACATAGTTGGTATCAGAGCAGGTCGATCCTAGATGGCCAATGGTTGGATGGTTATCTGAATCGATCTTATAGTGTCTTGAGTATGTTGTGGTTGTGTTGTGTAGGGGATCAGTGATTCATATAAGTAAGAAATTACTAGTGTTTCCTATCTATATGCCGATGTGGTGTTATGACTGCTATTAAATATTTTTGAACTAACTATTGGGCTTGATCACCTCAATAGCAGCATAACTTTGTTTTGTACCATAGTAGGAAATGGCACCACCAAGGAGGAATCCAGCAACCAATGCAGAGGAAACCCTGCACAACCTGGCCACGGCAATTCGAGACCAAGTTATGACCACCAACCAAATTTTACAACATCTCCAAAATGCTAATAACACAAATGTTGAGATTGGTCCTAACAACCGGACGGCTGAAAAAGATAATGGTATATCCGAGTTCCTGAGGACTAGACCACCTTGTTTCCAAGGTGGTTATGACCCAACGGTAGCCGAAAGGTGGATTAGGGAATTAGAGAAAATCTTTGAAGTGATGGGTTGTACTGAAGAGTAGCAAATCACTTTTGTTGCATATATGTTAAAGGATGAAGCAGAATACTGGTGGCGTGGAGCTAGAGAACTTTTAGCTCATCAGGGAAGACAGATCACCTGGCAAGTGTTCAAGGACATTTTTTTTGAAAAGTACTTTCCAAGTACTGTACGGGCAGAGAAAGAGATCGAATTTCTCCAACTCAGGCAAGGAAGCATAACCGTGGACCAGTATATCGCAAGGTTCGAGGAGCTGTCTAAGTTCTCCTCTTATCTGCGATATAACCCAGATAAAGCATGGAAGGCAGTTAAGTTTGAAGCGGGACTAAACCCGGAGTTAAAGAATGCTGTTATAGCTATGGAGATTAGGGAGTTTGTACCTCTGATAAATAAATTCAGACTCCTGGAAAAGAGTTTAAGGGCAGTGGAGGACGAGAAGCAAAGGCGAAACCTATGGAAAAGGAAGAAAAAGTTTCCCAACCCTAGAAAGAACGTGAGAAGAAGTGGATATGGAGCTGGTAAGAGGCCATTGATTGCGGGTCCTAGGCCTTTTCAACAAGACCTCGCCTCAGTCAAGTGCGCTAAGTGCGGATGCATGCATGGTAACCGGCCATGCTACATGGGACAAGATGTCTGCTTCAATTGCGGACAGAAGGGACATTTTGCAAAAAACTGCCCACAGAATGTGGGGAAGCAGCCAGAACAAAGGCCTCTGGTGAAAGGAAGGGTTTTCACACTGAGCGGCCAAGAGGCAGCCCAATCTTCTGAAATGATTCAAGGTACATGCTATATCTATGGATTTGCTCTTATGGTGTTATTTGACTATGGTGCTAGTCATTCATTTATATCGGAAGAATGTATTAGGAAGTTTCAGTTTCCTATTTCTGAAACTCCCTATGAGCTATCCGTAGTAACCCCTACAGGGGAACGGGTATTAACTTCCTCTGTATGTAAAGACTGTCAAGTCACCATCCAGGAGAAAACTTTTTCTGTAGACCTCGTCTGTTTACCTTTAAGAGGTATTTAGGTCATTCAAGGGTTAGACTGGATGTCTAGAAATCGAGTCTTGTTGAATTGTTGTAACAAGACCGTTGAATTTCTACCTTCTACTTCGAAAGAGGAGGTCCAGTTATTGATGCTAAATGCCAATCAAGTTAATAGGGAGTTGAAGAATGGAGTACTTGGATACATTCTCTTGTATTTATCAAACCTAGAAGTCGAACCGAAGCTTGATGAAATTCCAATAGCCAACGAGTTTCCTGAAGTGTTTCCATCAGATATTCCAGGCTTACCTCCCAAGAGAGAGATAGAGTTCTCTATTGATCTCCTACCTGGGACAGGGCCTATCTCTATTGCACCATATCGAATGGCCTCGAAGGAACTACAGGAACTTAAGAAACAGTTGGAGGAACTGTTAGACAAGCAATTCATTAAACCAAGTGTATCACCTTGGGGAGCTCCTGTATTGTTTGTTAAGAAGAAAGATGGAAGCTTGAGACTATGCATAGATTACAGACAACTGAATAAGGTGACTATTAAAAACAAGTACCCTCTCCCTAGGATAGATGACTTATTGGATCAACTGAAGGGAGCCTCTATTTTCTCTAAAATTGACTTGAGGTCAGGATATCATCAGATTAGGATCAAGGATGAGGATGTATCAAAAACTGCCTTCAGGACTAGGTATGGGCACTATGAGTTTCTCGTAATGCCCTTCGGGTTGACTAATGCACCTGCAATTTTCATGGATTACATGAATCGCATTTTTTGACCTTACCTAGATCAATTTGTTGTAGTGTTCATTGATGACATCTTGATATATTCTAAGAGTGAGAAAGAACATGAACAACATCTCCGAATCGTGCTGCAAGTGCTAAAAGAGAAAAAGTTATATGCTAAATTGGAGAAGTGTGAATTTTGGCTGTCAGAGGTGAAGTTTCTCGGACATGTCATCTCAATTTGTTGTAGTGTTCATTGATGACATCTTGATATATTCTAAGAGTGAGAAAGAACATGAACAACATCTCCGAATCGTGCTGCAAGTGCTGAAAGAGAAAAAGTTATATGCTAAATTGGAGAAGTGTGAATTTTGGCTGTTAGAGGTGAAGTTTCTCGGACATGTCATCTCTAATAGAAGGGTAACCGTAGATCCTAGCAAGATGGAAGCAGTGATTAAGTGGGAGACACCAAAGACGGTTACGGAAATCAGAAGTTTCCTTGGTTTGGCAGGATACTATAGGAGATTTATACAAAACTTCTCTCGTATAGCCTTGCCATTGACTAAATTGACCAGGAAGGGAAGTCCTTTCAAATGGACTGATCAATGTGATGCTAGTTTTCAGGAGCTGAAGACAAGACTGACCACTCCTTCTGTTTTAATTATTCCAGACCCCATAGGATATTTTGAAGTGTATAGTGACGCTTCAAAGAAAGGGCTAGGATGTGTGCTGATGCAAGATAAGAGAGTAGTTGCTTACGCCTCTAGGCAACTGAGACCTCACGATGGAAACTATCCAACCCATGATCTTGAATTAGCGGCAATAGTGTTTGCCTTAAAGATTTGGCGACACTATTTGTATGGGGCAACCTTTGAAGTATATTGTGATCATAAGAGTCTTAAATACCTCTTTGATCAGAAGGAGTTAAATATGAGGCAACGAAGATGGGTAGAATTCCTCAATGACTACAAGTTTGAGATAAAGTATCATCCCGGAAAGGCGAATGTTGTAGCAGATGCCTTGAGTCGAAAATCTCTGCACATGGGTCAGATGATGGTGTATGAGATGAAGATGCTAGAGGAGTTTCGAAATTTAAAGCTAGCCACTACTCTTACTCCAAAGAATCTAGTCATTAATGGTTTAAGTATAGGGTCTGACCTTAGAGCCCAAATCAAAGAGGCTCAAGCTCACGATCAATACTTACAGGATCATAAAGACCAAGGTAATTTTTTTGTCATGGAAGATGGAGCAATCATGTATCAGGGAAGGATTTGTGTCCCTCAAGAACAAGAGTTGAGGACTAAGATACTGCAGGAAGCGCATCAAAGTAAATACACAATCCATCCTGGATGCACTAAAATGTACCAGGATTTAAAAAGGATGTATTGGTGGCCAGGGATGAAAAATGACATTGCTGAGTTTGTGGCGAAATGTCTCATTTGTCAAAAGGTGAAGGTGGAGCATCAAAAGCCAGCAGGATTTCTACAACCTCTTGAGATCCCTAAATGGAAATGGGATAGTATCTCGATGGACTTTGTTGTAGGTTTACCTAAGACTTCAGTGGGACATGACTTTATCTGGGTAATAGTTGACAGATTAACCAAATCTGCTCACTTTTTGCCCATAAAAATTAACTTTTCACTAGATAAATTGGCCCAATTGTATGTTCAGGAAATAGTTAGACTTCATGGGATTCCCTTAAATATTATTTCTGATAGAGATCCGAGGTTCACGTCGAGGTTTTGGAAGGCGTTGCAAGAAGCTTTTGGTACTCAGTTGCGGTTCAGTACTGCCTACCATCCTCAGACTGACGAGCAGACATAACGAACCATTCAAACCCTAGAAGATATGTTAAGGGCCTGTGTGATAGAGCAAGGTAAAGGATGGGATAAGTACCTACCTTTAGTAGAGTTTGCTTATAATAATAGCTATCACTCTAGTATTAAGATGGCCCCCTATGAAGCTTTATACGGTAGAAAGTGCCGATCTCCACTATGTTGGTTCGAGGTAGGAGAAAAGAACTTGTTGGGTCCTGATCTAGTTCAATAAACCACTGAACAAATCAAGATGATACGAAACAAAATACTTACAGCGTAGAGTCGGCAAAAGAGTTACTACGATAAGAGACATAGACCTCTAGAGTTTAAGGAAGGAGACCATGTATTTTTGAAACTTTCCCCGACTACTGGAATTGGTAAGTCTCTTAAAACAAGAAAGCTAAGTCCGCGATTTTTAGGACCCTACCAAATTCTAAAGAAAGTTAGGACATCAGCATATCAAGTTGCTCTCCCACCTAATTTGTCCAACCTGCATAATGTTTTCCACGTATCACAACTGCGGAAGTATCTTTCAGATTCATCACATATAATACTGGATGAACCAATCCAAATAAAGGAGAACATGACATACCAGCTAGTACTTGCATCCATATTGCACACTGACGTGAAGCAACTGAGAAATAAAACCATTCCCCTAGTTAAGGTGTTATGGGAAGGTTTGACTCTGGAAGAAGCAACTTGGGAGCTGGAAGAAGTCATGAGGAAGAAATATCCGCAATTGTTCTTATAAGGTAATTTCCGAAATTTTGAGGACAAAATTTCTTTTAGGGGGAGAGAAATGTAACATCCTTAATTTCGTTTCTTTTATTGATAAAGGTACATAAAAAATTTAATTAAGGAAATAAAATTTATTAGACAATATTTTAGATATCTAAGGAAATATAATCCTTAGAAATTCTTCACCTTATGTATATGCATAGAAAATGTTTCTAACATTAAGAGAACAAATAAAGAAGGAAAATCTAATAGGAAAGAAATTAGAAATAACATACTAAAGAGATGCAAAATTCTTGGATAAGGAAGATAAATTTTTAGAAACAAGTAAAGGTCTTAAAATTTCAAAGAACATTGAATTAGGGTAATTTTTCCTAATTCAAGAACTATAGTTACTAAGTTTAAAATCTTTACCCATACATTGGGCTTTTACCTATGGACACTTCATATAGAGTTTTTCCACTTCACATAAGTTTCTAGCAAGCCCATTGGATAACCTAAACAAGAAATTAAACATAGACTTGGACTAGGATATAGTAATTTCACCAATAGCCCAAAAATTATGAAAATGTGACCAAGCCCACCAAGAAAGGAAGAATTTTATCCAAAGCAAAGAAAATGGGTAGGACAAGCCCATAATGGGTAGGAATAAGCCCAAATTCAAGAGAAAAAATAAAATAAAATAAATTAGATGATGATATAATAATAAGAATAAAGATTAGGTTACATGGCATTAAGACAAAAATTTAGCAAGTGGTGTGATTCTACATTCATCATTTAAGCAAGTGGCATGATAATACAAGGCTTTAGGACAAAAACATCTATATCCTACACTCATAATTTTAGCAAGTGGTATGATAATACATGGTATTAGGACAAAACATTCATAGCCCACACAAATAATATCAACCAAATAATGGAGATTCAAGGACTAGAAATTTGCCACCTAAAAAGGCAAACCTATCATACTTGTTTAAGACAAAAGAAAATGGAAATGAATCCCAAAATCAAAGGGACCTTGTCCCTTATCTTAAGAACATATCATCATAATTTTCAAAATACAAATCTCCTTTTCCTATGCATATCTTGACTAAGGAAGAGGAAGACAAGAACATAAGTTGTTTGTTTTTCAAAAATTCAACAAAGTGTATCTTAATTGTGATAAGATAGACCCATGATCATGAAAGGTGAATTATTTGGTGGTCTATATCAGAAAACCCACCCTTACAACATTAGAATTTCATCCAAGTGAGGGAGAGAAAAAAATAGAAGCAAGGTAGAGTGAGGAAAGGAGAGGAAGAAAGGAAGAAAGAGGAAGGAGAAGTCTAGAAGACTAAGTGCTCCTAGTAAGTTTAACAATATTTCTTTTTAAAGAAATCCTTTGAAACTCATAATATTTATATGAGATTTTGATCTTAGAACTTTGATGATTGGTCATGGATGTTGCTATATCATGTTACATATTGATCTTGCATGTGATGTATGTTTGAATACTTAGGTTGGTGTAGATAGTTATGCATGGGTATGGCTACGGTTGACAGAATTTTAAGCTTCGGTATTTTAATTTCGGGGAACAATCTATAAGGAATTAAAAAATATGATTAACAAAAGAATTAAAGATATATGTGTCATGGATATTTTGGAACTGGAATCAATCAATTTGGAGTCCATAGAAGGGAGATATGAGTAGATTAGTAGACAAAGGTCAGAAAATGGGTCATCAGGGAAAAATATGTTAGGATAGCTTTGGTATTTTAATTTCTGGGAACAATCTATAAGGAATTAAAATAAATGGTTAAAATAAGAATTAAAGATATATGTGTCATGGATATTTTGGAACTGAAATCATTCAATTTGGAGTCCATATAAGGGAGATATGAGCTGATTAGTAGACAAAGGTCAGAAAATGGGTCATCAGGGAAAAATATGTTAGGATAGCTTCGGTATTTTAATTTCTGGGAACAATCTATAAGGAATTAAAATAAATGGTTAACATACAAATTAAATATATATGTGTCATGGATATTTTGGAACTGGAAGCATTCAATTTGGAGTCCATATAAGGGAGATATGAGCTGATTAGTTGACAAAGGACAGAAAATGGGTCATCAGGGAAAAATATGTTAGGATAGCTTCGGTCTTTTAATTTATGGGAACCATATATAAGGAATTAAAATAAATGGTTAACATAAGAATTAAAGATATATGTGTCAGGGATATTTTGGCACTGGAATTACTCAATTTAGAGTTCATAAGAGGTAGATATGATCCGATTAGTAAGCAGAGGTCAGAAAATATTTATTCAGGGAAGAGTATGTTATTAAAGTTTTAGTTTTTGAGTTTCTGGGAATATTATGTAGGAAATTAAAATAGCGCGCCAAGATAAAAATTATAGATATATGGCTCATGGACTTTTACCAACTGGAATAACTCAATTTGGAGTTCAAATTTGAGAGATATGGTCTAATTAGTCAGTAAAGGTCAGAACCTACACGAGAAGAAATAATACTAAATTTAAAGGAGTAATAACACCATGATATCATACTTTTTTGTTGATATGATTAACATAATAGTTTTAGATAATTGTCTTATCTTTTCATAGACACTAAGATCATCTTAGTCGGAGTTAAAATGAGAGAGTTATACTCTGATTTGTAAGCAAAGGCTGTGTGAAAAGTTAGTGAAACCTATTTTCAATATTTTTCTACCCTAGATGAATTTTTAAGGTAATAGTAGAAATCAATTTGAGGAAAAATGCTCTATAAAATTTGTAAGAACATGTGTTGGAAATGATATAAGTAGAAATAAAATGACTAAATGCCTAGACATAAAGAAAATGAAAAGAATTATTCTAGTTATTGGAAAAAAAATTGTGATTTGTGAAAAGTGCATGTCTAAGGAAAGCTCTGGCAAGGAAAGACTTGGTACTTAAGCGTGTCCATTAGTGACCCACCTCTCTTTTCTGGGAACTTTCCTGGTGCGCTGTTTACAGACTACAATTACTATTCAGTTATCGAGGTATTAGTGTGAAATTTTGACATGGAAATATTTTATCAAGTGAAAATTAGAAAATGATTATATTCATGGCATAATTTCAGTTTACCAATGAATTTTGAGAATGATTATGTTTTGATACATTATGGCATGAGAATATAATGAACATACTCGTTATTGGAATCATATTTTCGGCTATTAATATGAAAAGAAAAGAAATGAGCACGGTCACATGGCAATCCGTGTGGTGCACCAGTAGGGGACGCCCTACCAACGGTTATGATTATATTCATGAGAAAAGAAAGAGAAAGTGTGCCATGTCGGACGGAGCGAGATAAGCCCGTACCGAAAAGTAGAGAATACTTACCCTGATCGGGGTATCTTGAAGTAAGAATAAGTTGATAGCCATCATATGAAATTCGAAAAAATAGTTATTCATGCCATACATGTCATAACTGTATAATTTTCATGTGCATGATAAAGTGCATTCATGTGACCTAAAGATATTTTCTGTAGTTTATACAGCTGAACATGACATGATGAACTATAATGGTAAATTATGATTTATTGTTGAACTTACTGGGATTTAATTCTCACTATATTTCCATATCATGTTCAGAAGAATAAATATGCAGATATTCTCTATGACACTTATTATCTCTGTACGTTGGATCGAGGTGCCCTACCTTATAAATGTTATATTGAGTTAAGTTGTAACGAGGTAATAACTTCATGGTATTTAAAAAAAAAAATTACATAAATGGAGTTGTTTCAAAGGTCATGGGTTGGATAGTTTCCTTCATGGGGTCTTAGTTGTGTAGAGGCGTAAGCAACTACTCTCTTGTCTTGCATTAGCACACACCCTAACCCTTTCTTTGAAGTATCACTATATACTTCAAAATGTCCCGTGGGGTCTGGAATAATTAAAATAGGAGGAGTGGTCAATTTTGTTTTAATCTCCTGGAAGCTAGCTTCACATTGATCAGTCCATCTGAAAGGGCTTCCCTTCCTGGTCAATTTAGTCAATGGCAAGGCTATACGAGAGAAGTTTTGTATAAACCTCGTGTAGTATCTTGCCAAACCCAAGAAACTTCTGACTTCTGTAATCGTTTTTGGTGTTTCCCACTGAATCACTGCTTCCGTCTTGCTAGGGTCTATGGCTACCCCTTTATTGAAAATGACATGTCCGAGAAATTTTACCTCTGACAGCCAAAATCCACACTTCTCCAATTTAGCATACAACTTTTTTCACTTTTAGCACTTGCAACACAATTCAAAGATGTTGTTCATGTTTTTTCTCACTCTTAGAATATATCAAGATGTCATCAATGAATACTACCATAAATTGATCTAGGTAGGGTCGAAAAATGTGATTCATGTAATCTATGAAAATTGCAGGTGCATTTGTCAACCCGAAAGGCATTACGAGAAACTCATAGTGCCTATACCTAGTTCTGAAGGCTATTTTTGGTACATCCTCCTCCTTGATCCTAATCTGATAGTATCCCGATCTCAAGTCAATTTTAGAAAAGATGGAGGCTCCCTTCAGTTGATCTAATAAATCATGTATTCTAGGGAGAGGATACTTATTTTTTATAGTTACCTTATTCAGCTGTCTGTAATCTATGCATAGTCTCAAGCTCCCATCTTTATTTTTAACAAACAACATAGGAGCTCCCCAAGGTGATACACTTGGTCTAATGAATTAGTTGTCTAACAGTTCCTGCAACTGTTTCTAGAGTTCCTGTAATTCTTTCGAGGCCATTCTATAAGGTGCAATAGATATATGCCCTGTCCCAGGTAAGAATAGAAAACTCTATCTCTCTCTTGGGAGGTAAGCTTGGAATATCAGATGGAAATACTTTAGGAAACTCATTAGCTATTGGGATTTCATCAAGTTTCAGTTTAACTTCTAGATTTGATAAGTGCAAAAGAATGTATCCAAGTACTCCATTCTTTAACCCCCTATTGACTTGATTGGCATTAAGCATCAATAACTGCATCCCCTCTTCTGAAGTAGGAGGTAAAAACTCAATGTTCTTGTTGCAACAATTCAACAAGACCCGATTTCTAGACATCCAGTCTAACCCTAGAATGACGTCAATACCTTTTAAAGGTAGATAGACAAGGTCCACACAAATAGTTTTTTCCTAAATAGTGACCTGACAATCTTTACATATAGAGGAAGTTAAGACCCTTTCTCCCATGGGAATTACTACAGATAGCTCATAGGGGGCTTCAAAAATAGGATACTGAAGCTTCCTAATACATTCTTCTGATATAAATGAATGACTAGCACCAAAGTTAAACAACAACATAAGAACAAATCCATAGATATAGCAATATAAGGGGAAGAGAACGTAGAAGGGAGACGGCACTTCTGTAAATTTTGGAAACAAAATAGAGAAGATGAATAGTGAGTAAATAGTAACCTTCAACTTTTTCTCTAGATCTGGAGTACCTATTGGCTTCCGATCTCAAAACTAAGGGTGTTACTGAATACTACGGTTTTGACCGATCAATTTTTCAAATCAGCCGTTGAATCACCGAAGATCTGAAGTAAAAAATCTCATAAAAAGGTAAATTCTGAAACTCTTACTTAGAGACCTCCAATTGAAATTTTGACACCGTAGATGGATTCAGGAGCTAGTTAAACCTTAGGATATGAAATTTTTCAGCTATCTGACAACTTTGGATCATTTCAGGGGATTGAGTTGCCTCTTGGCCGTTCAAGGTGAAAACCATTCCTTTCACTTGAGGCTTCTGTTCCGGTTGCTTCCTCAAATTTTGTGGGCAGTTCCTTGCAAAATGACCCTTCTGTCTGCAATTGAGGCAAACATCTGATCCTATGTCACATGGTCGGTTACCATGCATACGTCCACACTTAGTACACTTGACTATGGAAAATTTTTGTTGGAAGGGTCGGGGACTTGTAGTCATTGACCTCTTGCCAGTACCCTATCTTTTTCCTCTAACATTTCTACTAGAGTTTTGTGGACCGTTCTTCCATTTCCAGAAATTCTGTCTTTATTTCTCATCCTCCACTGCCTTCAAGCTCTTTTCCAGGAGCCTGCATTTATTTATCAGAGGTACAAACTCCCTAGTCTCCATAGCTACAACAGCATTCCTTATCTCCGGGTTCAATCCTGCTTCAAATTTAACAGCCTTACATGCTTCATTGGGGTTAAATCATAGGTAAGAGGAGAACTTAGACAACTCCTTGAACCTCGCTATGTATTGGTCTATGGTCATATTGCCCTGTCTGAGTTGGAGAAATTCAATCTCCTTCTCTGCTTACACAGTACTTGAGAAGTACTTTTCTAAAAAGGTGTCTTTGAGCACCTGCCAAGTGATCTGCCTTCCCTGGTGAGCTAAAAGTTCTTTAGCTCCACCCCACCAGTATTATGCTTCATCTTTCAGCATATATGCAGCAAAGATAACTTGCTGCTCCTCAGTACAACCCATCAGTTCAAAGATTTTCTCTAGTTCCCTTATCTACCTTTCAGCTACAATTGGGTCAAAGCCGCCTTGAAAACAAGGTGGTCTAGTCCTTAGGAACTCAGATATGCCATTATCATTCCCTGCCATCTGGTTATTAACACTATTCACACCATTTGGGTTATTAGCATTCTAGAGGTATTATATAATTTGGTTAGTGGTCATAACTTGGTCTCGAATTGTCATGGCCAGGTTGTGTAGGGTTTCCTTTGCATTTGCTAGATTCCTCCATGGTGGTGCCATTTCCTATTGTGACAAAAACAAAGTTATGCTGCTATTGAGTTGATCAAGCCCAATAGTTAGTTCAAAAATATTTAACAGCAGTTATAACACCACCTCGGCATATAGATAGGAAACACTAGTAATTTCTTACCTATATGAATTCAATGATCCCCTTCACAGCACAACCACAAATATACTTAAGACACTATAAGATCAATTCAGATAACCATCCACCCACTGGCCATCTAGGATTGACCTGCTCTAATACTAATTATGTGACAACTTTTTTTATTTTATTATTATACAATATAGAGTTCACATACACGTCATTAATTAAAACGTACGTACAACATATCAAACACATAAATATCTACGTCTTATTTATTCTGGTTGACCAATTCCGGAGATACAATTGCAGGTGGTTGCACTTTCACCGGGATCTTAGCCAACTTGACCACAAACATTTTATTTGATTCTGGGATCTGCTCAACATAAAGTAACTCGATCCAACGTGCACTAAAATCCAGAGCCATAGAAAAATCTGCATAACTAATTTTCTGAACATGATATGGAAATATAGTGAGAATTAAATCCCAGTAAGTTCAAAAATAAATCATCATCAATATAGTTCATCATGTCATGTTCATCTGTATAAACTACAGCCAATATCTTTGATCACATGAATGCACTATATCTATATACATAAGAATCGTACAGTAATGACATGTATGATAGGATTAATTATTTACAGAATATCATATGACGACTATCAATTTATTCACATATCAAGCTACTTCGGACAGGGTGATTATTTTCTACTCTTTGGTATGGGCTTTTCTCGCTCCGTCCGACATGGTACACTTTCTCTTTCTTTTCTCATTAGCATAATCATAACCGTTGGTAGGGCGTCCCCTACTAGTGCATGATGTGATCTTAATTAAGCATGATATTAATACCTTTAAACTTACTTTTTATTTGATTTAAGTAAAATATAATTCGGAATTATCTTAGTTTTTTGTTTTGGGTTGTAGGAACAAAGGAAGAAGAAAAGATAAGAAATTCATGGAAAAATGCTACATTGCAACGATTCTTGACCTTTCAGCATTGTTTTAAGCATATCTCCCTCTTATGAACTCCAATCAAAGTGATGCAAGTGGCTGTGAAACGATAACACAATCATATAAAACTTTTATGTTGAACACGTGGTCAACTTCAGGAGATTACATAGCTTTACAGAGCTCGTAAATCAGAATTACAGTGCAGTAGGATGAATTCTGACCTTGGGTCACTAATTTTAGCATATCTCCTTCAATTTAGATTGTATTAAGTTGAGTCTAGTGGCTAAGGAAAGAAGAGACATAGAGCTACAACTTTCATGTTCGGCACTTTGGAAAATTCTGGAATTTTCAAGGCACCACCGCGCTTGCCGCCATATCAGTTTGCTGAATTCGCGAATTTTAGGTTTTTTTTACTCCAATTGAATCCCGATAGGCCAAAATTTGACCTAGAAACACTCCTACTTCGATTAGGAGGAGTTAATGTATAAAAAGGGAGGAAAGAAAGCAGAAAATTCATTCAACCATTCATCCAAGTTCTTAGTTACATTCTTCAATTCTTCTTTAGATTTTCTTATGGCCCTGCGTGACTAGTTCTTTTTAGTTGGTTAAGATAGATTGAAACCTCAAGGGATCTTCATGCATTGTGAGATGTGGATTTGATTTTATTATTTCAATTTGAATTGAGTATTAATTATTTATATGTTCTTCTTCTCAATGATTATTCATATGATTGCTAGGGAGGCCTACTAGTATATTGTCTATCTTAATCTACTGTTGATTTATGTTTGGAACAAAGTCTTCAATTCTGTGATTCATGAGGCAAATAGGTTTGAGGATTTTTTATTATAAATCATTGAACCTATGATGAATAATTAACTAAATTAGATATAACCGATGTGTTTATATTTGTTTAGCTCTGTCAGTTTCTCTAGTTCTTCATGCGGTTAATAAGTTATGCTTTACCGATGTGCTAAAGGATTGCTTGTTAATTAGGGTTTAATTGGTGCGATTGTCATTAATTTACTAGACTTAAGGAGGAACAGAGTTAGAAACCCAATGATAGATATTCAATTACAGATTGATTATGTTATCAATGATCAATGTAATCCATTGACGGTGGATATCAACTAAAACCAACGTCTTTATCATTAATCACTCTCTCTTATTTACTTTCATTATTGTTTACTTGGTTTTATTTGCAACTATCAATCCCCCCTTTTTCTTAATCACATAAGGTAATTCCAGCCTGTGTGAGATCGACTCTTACTCCCACTACTATAGGTTAGTTTTGAGGTAAGGTATTAATTTGGGTGTACCTACGACAGTACGCACCAAATTTTGGTGCCGTTGCCAGGGACTGTGTCTATTTACCTTTTGTGATTTTTTTCTTTTCTTTTTGTTCATAACTTTGAATAGGGCAACCAATTTTCAACAAATTGGCACTAGGCTAGGGTCTCCATTAAGACATGCTGGTGAGGTATGTAGTTCTTCCCTTGAACAACAACTTGCAAATTTAACTTCTCTTGTTCGTCAACGTGTAGAAAATATGAAAAGGGAGAAGTGCTATGTAAATCATTCAGCCATGGGGTATCCTTCCAATGGGTACCCAGCTTTCTATGAAGAATCATTTGAGCAGGAAAATATGGTTAGTGGTTTCTGTGGGCCACCTCAAGGGAGGTATGATTCCTATTCAAACATGTAAAATCTTGAATGGAAGGATCATCCTAACTTTAGGTATGGGAATGCACAAAATTGGCCTAAAGAACAAGATTTTACAAATTTTCAACATAACCAACATGTCTATTATCCTAGACAAGCTGCATATCAGGATTCTCAGGTAAGTAGTTCTTTAGAAGAAATTGTTAAATCTCTTGTACATAATACTCATCAATTTCAACAAGAGGTAAGGGCCAGCATTCAAAGCTTAACAAATCAAATTGGACAACTTACAACACCAGTCAATCGATTAGAGGTTCAGAATTCAAAAATTGAAAGTCTAGCTCTAGCATCATTAGTGCAAAAAGAGAAAAAAATTTCCCTTAATGAAAAAGATGACTTGAAAATTGACAATAGTAAGATTACTAATAAAGAGGCTGTGGAATCTACCTTGAATGCCAAATTTGAAGAGAATATTTTAGCAGGAGAGGAAGCACCAAAAGTACAGCAAACAGGTAAGGATCTTTCTATTTTGTTACCAATTTCTAATAAGATGCATGTACCTTCTATTTTGTAGAATCTTGACCTAGGCTTCAAGAGCTTCCCTAGCCACTTAAAGGGCATATACAACGGAGACCCACCACCAGTGAAAACCTCAAATAAATATGCCCTACTCAAAGATAGAGGAAAGTTACCACATGCTTTGGTAGAATACCAAAAGGATGAAATTAAATTGGATGCAAAAAGCTACTCAAGACATCGGTTATTTCTAGGTAAGTTGAGTTCTCATTTAATTAAATCTTTGACTAAAGCTAACTTCCCTCTTCATAATGTAGCTTAACCTTAAAATTCTACACATTCAAAGGCAAGCCAATTCAAAGTTGACATCAAGGATCCTCCTTGAATGATATGTAAAACTTTGAGTCGAGCCAACGACATTAAACAAAGGTGCTTATTGGGAGGCAACCCAACATAGTCCAAAAAAAAGTGGAAAGCAGAAAATTCAAGATCCAACAATGCAACACACTCATTCTAACCCAAATAAATTTAGGGAAGTTCACTTAACTCATATGTTTTTCTATATATTTCCCTAATTCTTATCTTTCTTTTACATTGAGGACAATGTAAAGTTTGAGTGTGGGGGTGGAAGTATATTTGTCTGAATCATTGTGACCTTATTATGAGCATCAATTTTTTGATTTTCACTATTAATGCACTTTTATTGTGTTTAGCAAGTTGAGTGATTGTGTGAGTGTTTTCATTTATGTTTTGGGATGTTAGGCACAACCAATAGCAAATGATATGACTATTCAAAAAAATTTTAGCTCTTGAAAAATATAGAAAAATCATGGTTATATGAAATTTTATCCCTTTTGCAATTTATTACTTTTGACTTTAGAATCCTGAAATATTTTTGCACAATAACTTTGGGCATTAAATTTTATCTTTTACTTAGAGAAGGTTTATATAATTCAAAAATATTTCATGATCTCAATAGGATTCTAGAACTTATTTGAATGTTGCTTGAGGCAAAATCCTAGGTTAATACTATTATTTAGGAGATGATTTAGGCATTATTGGATAGATTAAGTCTTGCAAGCCTAACCTAAACAATGAAATATCCTTAGTTACTCTATTTTAAGTTTAATGAACTTTTCCTTCTAAAAACCACAAATGAGCCGAAAGCCAAATTTTGTATGAATATCCTTATTTTTGATCCTATTCACTCACTCCATGATTATTTTTCTAAATACTTGTTTTGTAGAGCTTTATTTACAGAAGGTTGGAAGGGTGGAACAAGGAAAAGAAAAGAATTATGCAAAGTAAAAAAAAGAGAATTACGCAAAGAAGAGAGAAGAAAAATCCAAAGAGGACAAAAGCAAATTTTTTGGGTGAAAAAAAATTTGAGAACTAAGGAAAATGATGGATTAAACTAAATTGAAACAAGAAAATGAGTGTGAGGGGAGAAATCACCCTAAATTTAGGAAAGGTCAAGAGATCAGATTTAATCATATGGTGCTGGGTGATTGAGCCTAAATTTGTATCTTTTATCTTACCTTATACCCTAGCCACATTACAAGCTAAATAAAGTCCTATTGATCCTAAAGGTAGTTTTGGCCTATATTAGTGGAGAGTGGCATGAAGAATAAGCATATGGAAATCCTAAACTAATTAGAGATCTAAAAACAAAATTTTGGGATATATAAACTCATCCGGGTAAAAGAAAATTTATTGACCTAAAAACACACACACACTAAGGATTCAGAAGGATAAAATAATAGATTGCATTTGTGTTAATCTTGGGCATGATTATGACATTCCAAAAAATTTCTAGAGTATATTTTTACGTTATGAGGCAAAAATTTGGTAAGCCCAACACTCACTACATTATTGATTGTTTTTTTTTTGTCTTTACGGATTATTTTGCTTGAGGACAAGCAAAAGGTTGAGTGTCGGGGTATTTGATGTGATCTTAATTAAGCATGATATTAATACCTTTAAACTTACTTTTTGTTTCATTTAAATAAAATATAATTAGGAACTATTTTAGTTTTTTGTTTTGTGTTGTAGGAACAAAGGAAGAAGGAAAGAGAAGAAAAAGATAAGAAATTCATGGAAAAATGTTACATTGCAGTGATTCCAGACCTTTCAGAATTGTTTTGAGCATATCTCCCTCTTATGAAATCCAATCAAAGTGATTGAAGTCGCTGTGAAAATATAACTCAATCATCTACAACTTTTATGTTGAACACGTGGTCAAATTCGGGAGATTTCATAGCTTTACAGAGCTCGTAAATCAGAATCACAGTGCAGCAGGATGAATTCTGACCTTTGGTCACTAATATTAGCATATCTCCTTCAATTTAGATTGGATTAAGGTGATTCCAGTGGCTATGGAAAGAAGAGACATAGATCTACAACTTTTGTGTCCGGTACTTTGGCAAATTCTGGAATTTTCTGGGCATTGCATCATTGCAAACTCGGAGCGCCGCGGTGCTCGCCACCGCATCAGTTTGCCGAATTCGCAAATTTTAGGTGTTTTTGACTCCAATTGAAGCCCGATAGGCCGAACTTTGACCTAGAATCACTCCTACTTCAATTACGAGGAGTTAATGTATAAACAGGGAGGAAAGCAAGTAAAAAATTCATTCAATCATTCATCTAACTTCTTAGTTACATTCTTCAATTCTTCTTTAGATTTTCTTATGGCCCTGCGTGGCTAGTTCTTTTCAGTTGGTTGAGGTAGATTGAAACCTCAAGGGATCTTCATGCATGGTGTGATGTGGATTTAATTTTATTATTTCAATTTGAATTGAGTATTGATTATTCATCTATTCTTCTTCTCAATGATTATTCATATGATTGCTAGGGAGGCCTACTAGTATATTGTCTGTCTTAATCTACCGCTGAATTATGTTTTGAACAAAATCTTTAATTCTGTGATTCATGAGACAAATAGGTTTGAGGATTTTGGATTCTAAATCATTGAACCTATGATGAATAATTAACAAAATTAGATATAACCGATATGTTTATATTTGTTTAGCTCTGTCAGTTTCTCTAGTTCTTCATGCGGTTAATAAGTTATGCTTTACCGATGTGCTAAAGGATTACTTGTTAATTAGGGTTTAATTGGTACGATTATCATTAATTTACTAGACTTAAGGAGGAACAGAGTTAGTAACCCAATGATGAATATTCAATTACAGATTGATTATGTTGTCATCGATCAATGTAATCTGTTGACGATGGATATCAACCGAAACCAATGTCTTTATCATTAATCACTCTCTCTTATTTACTTTCATTATTGTTTACTTGGTTTTATTTGCAATTATCAATCCCCCCTTTTTCTCAATCACATAAGGTAATTCCAGTCTCTGTGGGATCGACCTTTACTCCCACTACTACAGGTTAGTTTTGAGGTAAGGTATTAATTTGGGTGTACTTGCGATAGTACGCACCAGTGCACCACATGGATTTGCCATATAACCATGCTCATTTCTTTTCTTTTCACAATAATAGCCAAAAATCATTGGTAATCATGCCATGAACATAACCATTTCAAATATCACTTTATGAAATATTTTCATGTCAAAATTTCACACTTAAGATGGTAAGAAGTCATGCAATGGCAATGGCTATGGCATATACTAGTCATTTCTTTTTTCATTTATAAGATTCTTCTTCTTTTTTAAATATTAATTTTATTTCTTTATTTTCTTGATGTAGGTTTTCATCCTATCAGACTTTCTCTTACTAATCAGAGCTTAACTCCATGTATTTAACTCAGATTTAGGTTATCTTAGTGTCAATTTAAAGATAAAACAATTATCTAAAACTATTATGTTGAATAGTTGAACGAACTATTAAGAAATCAAGGTGATATTACTCTCTTAAAGTACAAGTTATTTCTTCTCGGGTAGGTTCTGACCTCTACCTACTAATCTGTCCATATCTCCCTCAAAAGAATTCCGAATTAAGTGATTCTAGTTGCTACAAATCCGTGACACATATAGAAATAATGTTTATGTTAATTATTTATTTTAATTTCCTACAAAATATTCCCAAAAATTAAAATACAGAAGCTATTCTAAAATATTCTTCCCTGATTAACCAATTTCTGACCACTGCTTACTAATTCGAATAAATCTGCCTCATATGGACTCCAAATTGAGTTATTCGAGTGGGTAAACATCCTTGACACATATAAATATAATTTCTATGTTAACAATTTATTTTAATTCCCTACAGAATGTTTCCAGAAATTAAAACACAGAAGCTAGCCTAACATATTCTTCCCTAATTAACCATTTTCTGACCACTACGTACTAATCGAACTATATCTACCTCATAATGACTCCAAATTGCGTGATTCCAGTGGCTACAAATTCGTGAGACATAGATCTACATTTGTCATTTTAACCATTGCTTTAAAGTCCTTATCAATTCTTTCCAGAATTTTAAAAATAGAAGCTTAAAATTTTTCCACCCATAGCCATATCTATGAAGAACTATCTACACCAGCCTAAGTATTCAAACATACATAATATGTAACATGATATAGCAACATCCATGACCAATCATTAAACTTCTAAGATGAAAATCCCATATAAATATTACAAGTTTCAAAATTTTTTTTCAAAAAGAAATATTGTTAAACTTACCTTGAGCACTTAGTTCTCTAGACTTCTCCTTCCTCTTCCTTCTTTTCTTCCTCTCGTTTCCTCACTTTACCTTACTTCTATTTTTCCTCTCCCACACTTGGACGAAAATTATAATGTTATAAGGGTGGGTTTTGCTTATATAAACTATCAAATAATTCACCTTTCATAATCGTGGGTCTACCTTATCACAATTAGGGTACACTTGGTTGAATTCTTGGAAAACAAACAACTCATGTTCTTGTCTTCCTCTTCCTTAGTCAAGATATGCATAGGAAAAGGAGATTTGTATTTTAAAAATTATGATAATATGTTCTTAAGATAAGGGACAAGGTCCCTTTGATTTAGGGGTTCATTTCCTTTTTCTTTTGTTTTAATCAATTATGATAGGTTTGCCTTTTTAGGTGGCAAATTTCCAACCCTTGAATCTTCCTTGCTTAGCTAAAATTATTTGTGTAGGATAAGGATGTTTTGTCATAATACTATGTATTGTCATACCACTTGCTAAAATTATGAATGTAAGATATCACACCACTTGCTAAATTTTTTTCTTAATGCCATGTCACCTAATCTTGATTACACCATTATTTCATCACTTTAATTTTTTTTTTCCTCTTGGGTTTGGGCTCATTCTTGCCTTTTTTTTTTTACTTTGGTTAAAATTCTACCTTTCATAATGGGCTTAGTCACATTTTCATGATTTTTAGGCTACCGGTGCAATTTCTATATCCTAGTTCAAGTCTATGTTTTATTTCTTCCTTGGGATATCCTATTGGCTTGCTAAAAATTCATGTGAAGTAGAAAAACTCTATATGAAGTGTCCATAGGTGAAAGCCCAATTTATGGGTGGAGATACTAAACTTAGTAACTTTAACTCTTAAATTAGGAAAATTACCCTAATCCAATCTTCTTGAAATTTTAATACCTTTACTTACTTCACAAAAATTATCTTCCTTACCCAAGAATTTCACCTTTCTTTAGTATATTTATTTCTAATTTTTCCTCTTAGGTTTTCTCTCTTTACCTATTTCATTAATGTTAGAACATTTCTATGCATACACGTAAGGTGAAGAATTTCTATAGATTATATTTCCTTAGATATCTTAAAATTGTCTAATAAATTTTATTTCCTTAATTAATATTTATGTACGTTTATCAATAAAAGAAATGAAATTATGGATGTTACTTTGAATACTTTTGTACTTTTATTAATACATAAAACGAAATTAGGGATGTTACAGTTAGCACCACCCCCTACTAGCTGGGTTATCAATGTGCACCTGGGCTAACATCACTTACTGTTAGCTGACAGTGTTTCTAATAGGATTCCTCCATAGAAAATATCATATGCACATATGCCATATAGTCCAGTATAAAATTCTTAATATAATACAGACTTTCAGTCTCAATACAGATTCATCTATCATAAATTCTCCATTCAGGGTTTATCACATGGACATGCCTTTTCTCGAGGTAATCATATAACTTTATAAATAATGCCACATGCTTAAATATTCAATTTATCATATAATGATAAATACATGTGAAATCAAATACATCATGAGTTCAAATATCCATTTTCAAAACTATACTCTTCTTGAATTATATTCAAAATTGTAAGCAACAACAACAACTAAGCCTTTTCCCACTAGGTGGGGTCGGCTACATGGATCAAACGGCGCCATAGTGGCCTATCATGGATGAGATCAATAGATAAGTTATTAACTATTAAATCATTTTTAATAGTTTCACTATTATTTTCTTTGGCCTCCCTCTACCTCTAATTATTGGACTATTCTCCATCCAATCAACTCTTCTCACTAGGGCTCTTGCAGGTGTTCTCCACATATGGCCAAACCACCTTAAGCGAGTTTCAACCATTTTCTCCACAATAAGTGCTATCCCAACTTTCTCTCTAATGCACTCATTTCTAATCATATCTCTTCTGGTGTGTCCACACATCCAACGCAACATTCTCATCTCTGCAACGTTGAGTTTATCTTCATGTTGTCTTTTAACCGCTCAACATTCTGTACCATACAATATAGTAGGTCTTATAGTCGTACGGTAGAATTTTCCTTTAACTTTGAGCAACACTTTTTTATCACAAATGACACTCGAAGCTTTCCTCCATTTCATCCATCCAGCTTGAATCCTGTGGTTTACGTCCTCCTTTACTTCACCGTCATTTTATATAATGGACCCAAGATATTTCAAACTTGTAACTTTTTTTAATATATAGTCTCCAAGTTTCACGTCTACATTCGTATTTGTTGGTCTCTTACTAAAAATACATTCCATATATTCTGTTTTATTTCTACTTATCCGGAAACCGTGTGTTTCTAAAACTTGTCTCCATGACTCTAACTTCATATTTATTTCCTCTTTCGATTCACCAACTAAGACTATATCATCTGCAAAAATATGCATTGAGGCCCCAACTCTTGTATATGTTCAGTAACTGCATCCAAAATCAAGTTAAAAAGATACAGACTCAGAGAAGACCCTTGATGTAGTCCAATAGTTGTGGGAAAATCCTTTGTATCCCCATTATGTGTTCTCACGCAAGTCATTATCCCGTCGTACATGTCTTTGATTGCTCGAATATACGCAATACGTACTCCTTTCTTTTCTAAAGCCTGCCATAGGATCTCTCTTAACACTCTGTCATATGCCTTTTCCAGATCAATAAAAACCATGTGCAAATCTTTCTGTCTGCTTTGATACCTTTCCATCAATCTCCGTAGTAAATAAATTGCTTCCATAGTTGACCTTCCTGGCATAAATCCAAACTGGTTCTCTATAACTTGAGTCTCTTGTCTTAATATTTGCTCAATGATCTTCTCCCATAACTTCATAGTGTGGCTCATGAGTTTAATCCCCCGATAGTTGGAACAATTCTGTATGTCTCCTTTATTTTTATATATAGGAATTAAAGTACTTCTCCTCCATTCATCCAGCATTTTTTTAGATTTCATTATCACATTAAACAACTTAGTGAGCCAACTTATACCCTTCCTTCCTAAACTTTTTCACACCTCAATAGGTATATTATCAGGTCCCTACTGCTTTGCCATTTTCCATTCTCTTCAGAGCTTTCTCTACTTCAAACTCTTGGATTCTATGATAAAAAGTATAATTACGGTCTTCTTCTGCAGTATTAAGTTTGTCAGAGTTGTAGGTCAACTTATGCCCTTCATTAAAAAGTCCTTGAAAGTAACTCCTCCATCGTGCTTGGATATCATGCTCCCTTACCAAAACATTACCCTCTTCATATTTAATACATTTCACTTGATCTAGGTCCCTTGTCTTTCTTTCCCTACCCTTCGCAAGCTTGTAAATTTTTCTTTCTCCCTCCTTAGTTCCTAAAGATTGATATAATCCCTCAAAAGCTCTAGTTCTTGCTTCACTCACAGCCTTCTTAGCGTCTTTCTTAGCCGCTTTATATTTATCCCAAATTGGCTTATCTTTACATAAGTGCCACTCCTTATAACACTCTCTTTTAAACTTAATCCTATCTTGCACCTCCGCATCCCACCACCAAGATTCTTTACCCTTAGGTCCAACGCCTCTTGATTCTCCAAGTGTCTCTCTTGCTATATTCCTAATCCCTTTGGCCATCTCGTCCCACATATCATTAGCATTTCCTTAGACCTCCCAAAGCCTTTCTTCCTCTACTCTTCTTTGAAAATTCCTTTGTTGCTCATTCTTCAAAGACCACCACCTAATTCTAGGAATTGTTTTCTTACTCTTTCTTTCTACTCTTCTCATAACTCGTACGTCCAAAACTAAAACTCTGTGTTGGGTAGCCAAGCTCTCACAGGGTATGACTTTACAATTTGTGCAGAACTTTCTATCTTATTTCCTTACCCAAAAAAAATCTATTTGAGTACTTGCTCCTCCACTCTTGTATGTGATAAGATGTTCAATCCGCTTTCTAAAGCAAGTATTTGCTATGGTAAAATTATAGGCTAAAGAAAAATCCAAGATAGTTTTACGCTCTTCATTTGCATCTCCTAATCCAAAACCTCCATGTATACCCTCGTATCCTTTCGATTCCCTCCCTATATGACCATTCAAATCCCCTCATAGGAAAATCTTCTCTCCTAGAGGTATTTCTTGAATCAAACTTTCTAGATCCTCCCAAAAAGTTCTCTTATGATGCTCCTCTAATCCAACTTGGGGTGCATATACACTAAACACATTAAAAGTGTCTCCCTCAACCACAATCTTTAAAGCTATAATCCTATCTCCTAATCTTTTCACATCTACGACATTGTTTCTCCACTCCTTATCAACTATTATACCTACACCATTACTAGTTCTTGTCTTACCGGTATACCAAAGCTTAAAACCTGAAGAATCTATTCTTTTGCCTTTTCTCCTACCCATTTAGTTTCTTGCAGACACATGATATTGATCCTTCTCCTAATCATGGTATCAACTATTTCCATTGATTTTCCTGTGAGTGTGCCTACATTCCAAGTTCCAAAATGGATCCTACCCTCATGAACTAACTTCTTTGCCCACACCCGTTCATTAAAGTGTGGGAACCCTTGCTTATTTTTCACTGCATCCGGGAGCTGATGCAGCGGCCCTTGCTCTTTTAACACTGCACGCGAGCTATACAGCGCGTTGCTTCCAGGCAACGACCTAACTTTAACACTATTGCTTCGTTTTTCCATGTTTATGCAGTTACAACAAAGTTTTACGTTGGCTGTCGCACACCTAACACAAGCCTCCTCTTTTATCCGGGCTTGGGACCGGCTATACGAATATAGGCAGGGAGAATATAGCTGCTATTACTTTGAAGGGAACCATAAATGAATTGGTGGCCTCCAATCATGAATAAGCAACTCATAATATATAGGCACCATGCAAAAGGTGGCTTGTTTGGAGGTGAATCAACAAGCACCCGTGTCTGACTGGCAGTAGCATGTGCCAACTTCAAAATTGTAAGCAATTCAGATAATTTTAATGCATTTCAAAAACATATAAAAGTGTCAATATCTGATAAACATAATCATATACATGCTTAAAGATCAAGAAGAGTATAGGACAAGTCATAGGAAGAATAATCTACTTATAAGGTAATGGATCCAGATTGGACAGCCACAAAAAATGTAATTTTCCAATCCACATTTGACTAAATAAACTTCAAAAACGTGTCTGGAGGGTCCAACAATCAAGGAAATGATTCCATCTACAGTGTCAAATTTCCAATTTGAGGTCTCTAAGTAAGAGTTTCAGAGTTTGCCTTTTTTGAAATTTTCTACTTCCGATTTGCGGCGATTCAACGACTGATTTGAGAAATTGTTCAGTCAAAATCATAGTACTCTCCATCCTGAATCCATTGGTACCATTAGTTTTGAAATTAGAGGCCTGTAGACACTCCAGATCTAGAGAGAAAATATGGAGGTACTATTCACTATTCACACTATTCATTTTCCTCTCTGTTCATCCTTCTACATTTCGTCTCCCCCTTCCCCTTTTATTTTTTTTATAATAATAATAATAGTTATTTAATAATTAAATATTTAGATGTATTTTTATTTTATTTCATATATATTCATATAAATACCATTTTTCATCCTAAAACATCCCAAAAATTTCTAAAAATTTGTATTCTCATAAAACTTTAGTTAAACTCTTAAATCATGACTTTTCTTTATAAAAATATTAATAAAAAATCACAAAATAAATATCTTTATACATAATAAAAGAAAGAATATTTCTAAAAATACAACAAAAATTTATTAGAGGCCAATATTATTATTTTAAACAAAACAATAATTATTTTACTTAAAAGTATACTTACTTTTAGCAAAACATAATCAATTTTAAACAAATAAAAATATATTTGTTTATAGCAAAATATTATTATTTAAAAATAAAATTACGGGATATTACAATATGTGTATATGAGAACTATGCTTGGGTTAAACAGATCAAGGCTATAGGTATGTAAAGTGTATGGAAAAATGAATTGTCGAGATACAGGTAAGCTTAAATATCCTAGTATCAGAAGTTGAGGCAACAGGGTGTTCTAGAGTTGAGGTTTCCATTGGTAAGTGGTTAAGGGATCCTTTAGGGTGTTGCTTTAGTAAATGGAGTCGAGTTATGCTAGTATATCTAGTAAAGAAAAAGGATAGGATATGCTAATTAAACAAAAAATTAGGTTGACAAGAAGAAGCATAGGTACATATATATGAGTGTGGGTAAATATTTATTGAATTGGTGGGAGCATTGAATGAGTATGTTTTGGAGTATTAGCTATCATGGTTGATGCAAGGGTATCCAACAATAGGCATGGTTTATGAGATTAAAGTATGAGAAAGATAAAATAATTAGGTTATGATGATGATTTTGAAGTGGTATTGCTCTAGAAGGATTCAAAGGATTATATGAGTAGTTTGATAATAGGTTAGCGAGTATAAGAATAAGGTTTGAGGAAAGTTTATCGATAATTATTTGAAGGCAAGTTAAGTTTCATGTTAAGACGTATGAGTATTATTGACCTATGTTAGTATCTAAGACATTTCTTATCACTTGGAGGACTACAAGGATATCTGAACAAAAGTATAGGTATGAAGGACTGTATTATGATCTATTTGGTAAAAGATATAAGGTTGGTATTACGAAACTTGAATAATTTATTGTATTATATTAAGTTATAAGATAAAGATTTGTTAATGAGAAATTCCTTAAGCTTAATATATAACAAGTAAATGTTGATATTTTAAATAAATTTAAATACCTAATTGTATATGTATATAAGGTACTAGAAACCTTCTGGTATACATATAATGGAATAATGAAATTTTGAGTTTAAATCAATCAAACTTTTGAAAGATATTACACTATAGAAATTTTAGTATATAAGATAGAAAGAAATTGACAATGTATATGTGTAAATATAGCATATTTGAAAAATGTTATGATGAATTTGAACCTAAAAAGATTTTCTACAATGAATTATACAAAGAAGGTGATGCGGATTTAGGAATGATTCTTTGTTCGGAAATGGAATTTGTGATTATGGAATGTCATGCGGCTTATAATGTGAATGCTTGATATGACTAGTATTTCTATTTATTTTGAAATCATAAATGTGATGTTGCCCAATTCATATGCATGAATAAGTAAGAAGGAAATAAATTTAAATAAAATTGATTAGTCTTATAACTTTTAAGATAAAGATAAGACAAAATAAAATACATCAAAAAAATAACTAAGTAAATGACTAATTGGGTAATAAATAAAATTCCCAAAAGGATTTCTATCAGAAACACTATTAGCTAGCAACGGTAAGTGCTAGCCTTGGTACATCTCATAACCCTAGCTAGAAAGAGAGTTGTTAACCCTATGTGAAAAGTACACATGAGAATTGGATTATAGATAAGATATAGATAAGTAAGGAGTTGATGTTTGTCTCTTCCTATAATTAGTGGTATTCTACCTATGGTGATTGATCCATCGCTTGTTGTGTGCTTGGGAGAAGATAAATAGTGATTTTCTCATCCCTTACTATGTGCTTGGGAGATGATAAGTAATGATTTACGCATCCTTTACTGTGTGCTTGAGATAATTCTTATTAGAGCTACTATGCATGTCCTCTTAAGCGGTGGTGGGATAAACCTCAACGAGGGTGCTGAGTCCCTTAAAGTGGTGTATGTAACACCTTAGGCAAATCTCACATCAACAAAACACAAGAGGATCTTGGCTTTGATATAGGAAAGGTTTCTATGGTTCTGATACAGAATCCGCTTAATTTAAATAATTTAAATTATCATATAAAATTAAGGTAAAATGTGTTAAGTTAAGTGATGAGTGAGTTTTATACTCATAAGTTAAATATTTTCATCTTATCCTTTTTCCATAATTAAGCATATATCTCCCTTATTTGTCTTTAGTTTTGTGTATTTTTTATATATGGAGAGAAGAATAGAAAATGGACTCAATTAGAGGAATCAGAGCTAAATTATGGTTCTTTAGGAATGATGTCTATAAATCAACCAGATAAAACAAATTCATTGAGGATGGCTGATTAAGGAGCATTATCTTATTGACTCATGAGACGCATCCTAATGGATATATACACAAATTTAATCTTGATTTATGGCCACATTTTCGAAAGAACTAAAACATAAAGATTCAAGACAAAACACCCAATGTTGAAAATATGTTTGTTGTTTGTAGTTTAGCCCAACCTTACTGTAGTATTTGGGTCATATATTAGAAAATACATATCCAATATATATGAAATTTGGTAGGTGCGTAGCTGACACAATTGGGTACAACTTTCATGTTCAATTGGTCAGAAAATTAGGACATTAAAAGTGACAAAATTTAGCTAGAAGAGAATCTATCTGCTATTGTAGTCCAGCCCAACCTTACTCTAGTATTTTGACCAAAAGTCACAGAATACGTATCCAATTTGTCCACAATTTATATGGCTAGAAAGATAAGGAACTTTTCTACAACTGTCATGTTTATGGGGTCAGAAATGTGGTGGATTTGAAGAATATATTCAAGGTTCAATTTTGGTGCCCAAGATGGAATCCAAATTGTCAACTTTGTACAACTTCCTACGTAACAATTTTGCCAATTATCACACCTACCACACCTAATTATATCTATAAATAGAGGGCTTAAGGAGTGAGTTTGGGAGCTTGGGGAGAGCTTGGAAAAGCTCTGTTGGAGTTCTAAGTGCTTGTAATATTCTTCTCTTTTTAGACATTTTGTATTTTCATTTTCTTTCATGATATTATCATGTTTCTTCATCTTTCGTTTTGCTTTCTTGCCTTAATTATGGAGAACTAATCTCCTAATGCTAAGGTGAAAGGGTGAAAATCTTGGTATGAGAATAATAATTCATCTAACTCTTAATTTTAGTGTTTATATTTGATGTTGTATTTATCCCCTCCTTTTTTTATGTTATGTTTTAATGGCTGGCTGAGCCACCTATTTCTTCTTCTTGTTGTTTAATGGCTGACTTTGTCGCCTACTTCTTATTTTTATTGTTCATGGTTGGCTTTGCCACTTACTTTATTTCATTTTATTTTGTTATGTTAATTAGTTTTCTACCTTTCTCATATTTGCATAATTTAATCTTGTAAAATGTGAATTTTGATAAATTGTAGACAATCTTTGGCACAATAAATTCTTGAATCAATCTTGATTTATTGTAGATAATATAATGATTATCACAATTTATACTTGAATCCATTTTACAAGAATGTTTTAGATATTAATAATACAATAAAAAGGAGGTAAATATAATTCATGTATAAACAAAGGTGAGCTTAAATTAACATATCTTCCGATTAGAACCTTATTCTTGTAAGGATTCTAATTGAGTAATAAAATAGTTAAATTTATCTTTATTTGATATACCAAGAGTGGATCCCTTAATCTTACCATGTTTCTTTACTTTGAATATATCTTTATTTAATTTAGTATATTAGTTCTTTGCATATTTTGTTCAATATTCTTTTCACAAAACAAGACATGGGCAGCTAGATTAGAATTATTTATTTTGTATCTGAATTAGAATTTTCTCTCAATTTGTAATACTTGTGGGATTGACCTTACATACCGCTATATTTGTGCAAAACTTGGTTTAGGAAAGTTGAAAACTACACTAGTAACCTTTCAATTAGCTTATAGGTCCATAAAAATTCCTAAAGGTGTCATAGAGGATGTACTCATTAAGGTTGATAAATTCTACTTTCCAATAGATTTCATTGTTCTTGACATTGAACCTGTTGAAAATACAGAGACACAAATTCTAGTCATTTTGGGTAGACCATTTTTGGCAATATCCAATGCAATAATTAATTGTTGAAATGGAAATCTGAATTTATCTTTTGGAAATATGACTGTGGAACTTAATGTTTCTAATGTCTCTCATCAACCTTTGTACACTAGTGATTTGAGTGAGGTCAACAAGATTGAGAGTATAGTTTATGACTTACTTTTAAGTTTTTATTGATGAATACCCTTTAAAAAAATGTTTGGTCCACTTCAACATGGACATAGACGAAGACTGTTTGATCAGTGAAGTAAATTCCCTATTAGAGACCACTCCATGGATGGATACCAATGAATGGAAAGATAAAATAGAGACACTTACATCTTCTGTGTCTATTCTATTGCCATCCATAGAGAAATCTCCCCAAGTAGAGTTGAAACCTTTGCCAGATTCTCTGAAATATGTTTTTTTAGGACCCTTTGAGACTTTGCCTGTTATCGTAGTATCTAACTTAGATAGAGAACAGAAAGTTGAACTTATAAAAGTCTTCAGTGAGCATTGTGAATCCATAAGGTGGACAATAGCAGCCATTAAAGGTATTAATCCATCAATTTGCATGCATAGGATACATTTGGAGGACAATGCCAAAATCTCAAGAGAGCCACAAAGACGTCTGAATCCAAACATGAAAGAGGTTGGGAGAGCAGAAGTGATTAAACTTTTTGATGTCGGTGTCATTTACCCAATTTATGATAGTGCATGGGTTAGTCCTGTTCAGGTAGTTCCTAAGAAATCTAGCATTACTGTAGTCAAGAACGAGGATAATGAATTGATTCCCACTATAGTACAAGCCGAGTGGCGTGTTTGTATTGACTACTGCAAGTTGAATGCTATTACAAGGAAAGACCATTTCCAATTCCCTTTATTGACCAAATGCTAGAAAGGTTGGCTGGACATACATATTATTGCTTTCTTAATGGATATTCTGGTTACAACCAAATTCCTATTGCACCTGAGGATCAAGAGAAAACTTCATTTAACTATCCTTTCGGAACCTTTTCCTATCGTTGAATGCCATTTGGTTGTGCAATGCACTTGCTACATTTTAGCGTTGAATAATAAGCATATTTTCTGACATGGTAGAGCAATTTCTGAAAGTATTCATGGATGATTTTTCTATACATGGGTAATTTTTTTAGGAATGTATACACCACTTAAGATTGGCCTTAATTAGGTGTAAAGAAAAGAACCTTGTTTTGAATTGGGAAAAATGTCATTTTATGGTTAAAAAATTAATTGTTTTGGGACATGTGTCAAATCAGGGCATTGAGGTAGATAAAGCAAAAATTGAATTGATTTCTAGTCTTCCACCTCCTCGAATAGTGAAAGAGGTACATTCTTTTTTAGGCCATGTAGGATTTTATCGTAGATTCATCATAGATTTACCAAAATCTCCAAACTTTTATGTAATTTTCTTGCCAAAGATGCACATTTTATCTTTGATGAAGAGTGTCTTCAAGCTTTTGAGAAGCTTAAATTCTTACTTACCTCTGCACTAATTATTAGACCACCCAATTGGAATCTTCTATTTGAAATCATGTGTGATACCTCTGATTATGCCATTGGAGCTGTTTTGGGTCAACGCTTAGAAAAGTTTCCTTATGTGATATACTATGCTAGTAAAACTCTTAATGATGCTCAACTGAATTATTCTACGATAGAAAAAGAGTTATTAGCTGTGGTATTTACTTTAGACAAGTTTAGATCTTATTGATTAGGATCTAAGGTTGTAGTCTTTACAGATCATGTTGCACTTAAGTATTTTCTTTCTAAGAAAGATAATAAAGCATGTTTGATAAGATGGATACTACTGTTGCAAGAATTTGATTTAGAAATTTGGAATAAGAAAGGATATGAAAATATTGTGGCTGATCACTTGACTAGGCTGATCGTTGAATCGAGTGACAATAAATTTCCTATTAAAGACTCATTTTCAGATGAGCAACTCATATCTATTTCTTAGTTACCTTGGTTTGCTAACGTTACTAATTATCTTGCCACAGGTCAAATGCCTGCACATTGTAGTAAGCAAGATTGGGTAAAAAATTTAGCTAAAGTAAAAAAATTCTTTTGGGAAGATCAATACTCGTTTAAGTATTACCTTGATCAAATCATTTAGACATGTGTTCCTGAGAGTGAGTAATCTAGTGTTATTTAATTTTGTCATGACCATGCTTGTGGAGGTCATTTTAGTTCTAAAAAAATGCTGCAAAGGTTTTGCAATATGGCTTCTATTGGCCATCACTGTTCAAAGATGCCTATTTGTATTGTAGTTCTTGTTAGCGTTGTCAAAAATAGGGCAGTATCTCATGTAAGAATATGATGCCTTTGACTCCCATTCTTATTGTTGAGATATTTGATGTATGGGGAGTTGATTTCATGGGTCATTTTGCTAATTCTTTTGGTAATTTATACATCCTTGTGGCTGTGGATTATGTGTCAAAATAGGTAGAGGCTCTTGCATGTAAAACAAATGATCACAAGATTATGGGAAAATTCTTGAAAGAAAACATTTTTCAAGGTTTGGCACACCATGGGCTATCATTAGTGATGGGGGGAAAAAATTTTGTAACAGGAATTTTTAGCAGTTAATGAGGAAATATGGCATCACACACAAAGTTGCTACCCTAAACCATCCACAGACTAGTGGTCAAGTTGAGATTTCAAATAGGGGAATTAAAAACATCTTAGAAAAAACGATTAACCTAAATAGGAAAGATTGGTCTTCGAAACTTTTGATGCTTTATGGGCTTATCGTACTACTTTTAAAACCCCTATTGGAATGTCTCATTACCGACTTGTGCATGGCAAGGACTGTTATTTACTTGTTGAATTAGAACATAAAGCTTATTGGCCCATCAAATAAATTAACTTTTCTCTTGACAAAGCAGGTTCTCATAGGAAGTTTCAACTCAATGAGCTGGAAGAAATAAGGAATGATGAATACGAAAAAGCAAAATTGTATAAGGATCGTATGAAAGTTTTTCATGACAAAAATATTTAAAAAAAATCATTTAATGTAGGTCAAAAGGTTTTTTTATATAACTCTCGTTTGCAGTTATTCCTAGGAAAACTACATTCTCGATGGTCAGGCCTATTTATTATTCGTACTATTTATCCACATGGTACAGTTAAGATTGAAAATCTCAAAAATGGTGATGTATTTAAAGTCAATGGTCAAAGATTGAAATTATTATTAGAATTGCACAACCCAGAGGTAGATGAGACACACTTGCATGATCCTATTTACCAAGATTGATTTTCTTCCTTTGTTAGAAATTGCTTCATACACTATTTAGTTTGCATTATTTTGTTCCTTGTTATCTTCTTCTAAAATTCTATTATTTTCTTGCTTCTGTTACTTTTATTTTTCTAAAAAAATGGAAGACATACTCAAAAATTTGAAAAACCATTTTCCTTCTCTTCCACCCAATGCATTGATGAGAATTTATAAAGCACGAGTTGAAAGATTGAGGTTAATGATGAACATGGGAATACCTGTTGATGTCCGTTGGCTTATTGAAGTTAAGGTATGATTAGCAGGTGAGTCTACAAATGGTTTCATTTCTTACATATCTAGTCTAGGAAAAAGCAACTTTGCTAAAAGGCATAGAGTAAAAGAATGGGTGTCTGCTACAAATGAGGACGTAAAACTTAAAACACACGTTGCCATTCTTTGGGATGGGTTCATGTAAATTGAGAAGATAAAATAAAATTCATTAAGAATGGCTTGAGTAAAGAGTTATTGGATGATGACTTTCATCCAATGTCTCTTGAGATACATCCTAGTGGATTTGTGTATTTCGGGATTGTTGGTTTATGGCCCCATTTTAAAAAAGAACAGAAATGATATAGTCTTGGAAATCTAACGTTAAAATACCCAGTTTGCCAATTTATAAGAAAATTGGATGGGAAGTATATCCTCGACCCATAGAGGGAGTTTAAGCTGTTACTGTACCTAAAATCAGAGGAAAATGTGAGCCACAATCACAACTACTGTACACATGCATGCGTGCCATCATTTTTGAATTTTTTACCTTTAATTTAGTTGACATTCGTCGACCTACTCACATAGATATTGAAATTATGCCACCACATATTCACATAGCTATTACAAGTATGCCCTTATTTGAGTTCTATAAATGCACACTTCATTATCTTCATCTTTATACTTAAAGTTAGGGTGAGTGCAGTTATGGAAGGAACCACATTTTTTCAATTTCGAAATATTTATGTCTTTTGTGGTTCCAATCCTAAGAGAAATGGAGAGTATTTGAAAATAGCACAAACTTTGGGTATAATACTAGCCAAGAAAAAAAAAATTAGTCTATAGTGGAGGTAGTCTTGGGTTAATGGGGTGTGTGTTTGTAGCTACACCTATAAGAGGATGCCAAGTTTTAGGTATTATTCCTACAACTCTAGTTGTATAAAACATCATAGGCAAAACAATTGGGGAAGAATGTAGGGTAGCCTCCATGCATGAGCACATTGCTAGAATGATTAGCAATGTTGATGCCTTTATTGCCTTACCAGGTGGTTTTTGTACTTTAGAGAAAAATTTTCAAATAGTCTCTTGAGCACAATTGGATATCCACCATAAACCCCTAGGTTTGTTAAATGTTAACCATTTCTTTGATGGTTTGTTGTCTTTTTTTTATCAAGCTATGGAATAATGGTTTATCTTACACTTAGCACGATGGATTCTCATCTCGAATTCAAATGCTGACAAGCTTATTGATGCATTACAAGCATTTGTTCATGTACCTAATCCAACAATAACTCAAATAGATTAGACATCAGACAATCGCAAAAAGCGTAAATTGCACTTAGATCTTCATCTGTAACTCATTTTATTTGATTAAATAAATTTTTATTCTCTGTTAGTTTACTGCAGGTTCATCTTTTCTTAGATCTCCTTCCAGGTAATATCTCTTTTAATCTTTATTGTTTATTTCGTGTTTCTTCATCTTTAAAAAAGGGTGTGGGTACCTAGCCTCCTCTATATAGGTTCTAGCACCTATATTTCAAAAAGAAAAAAAGTTTGAGTGATGTTTTGAGATTAGACAAAGCTAGCACCAATGATGAAAATCATTTAAAATTCTTGTAACCTTTGGAAAATAGATGAGTTCTGAGTGATATGTGTGAACTTAAACTTTAATGTAACTTATGTTTTACTTGATAATCCTACTATCCTGAGCACTTAATCTTTTACATTTAACTAATTGTTTATTTAGAGAAGATTTAAGTGATTCAGATATGCTAAGTGATCTCATAAGAGTTTAGAACTTAATGATTGTCCCTTTAGGCGAAATCTTAGACTACTCTTTATTTAAGAAATAAATTAGGCATTGTTGGAATCGTTTGAGCTTTTCAAACCAACCTATATATTATGTTATCCCTAGTAACCTATTTTGAGCCTATATTTATCCTTTCTTGTACACTTATATTATTATCTAGCCTTTAAATAAAAATATTTCTAACTCTTTCCTTTCACTCACAAGAATGATCATTTGAAAAGCTATGGTTCAAGGGTGGATGGTAAAAGTTTTTTTAAAAAAGGAAGAGGATAAAGAAAAAAAAGGTTAATACTCCCTAAATAAATAAGTTTGAGGGTGTTTATATAAAAAAAGTAGTATGAGCAAATAACGTAAGGATGATGATAAAGTTGGAGATAGAATTCACATTATAATATCAAAGTATTTGGAAAGCTTTAAATGATCATGTATGTTGTAGAGTGAATTAAGCTTTCATTCATATCATTTTATCCACCTTTAACCTATGTCATACATTACCATCCTAATGAAAGTCCTAATGATCGTAAATGTTATGATTAGTCTATATTAGTGGAGAGTGACATGAAAAATAAGATTATGAAGTCTCAAATGCACATATCTAGAGATATGTTTTAAATATTTGATTATGTAACATCCCATAATTTTTGTTTTTCAATAATAATATTTTTTTTATAAACAAATATATTTTTATTTGTGTTAAAAAGGATTATGTTCTGCTAAAAGAAAGTATATTTTTAATTAAAATAATTATTTTTTTGCTTAAAATAATTATATTAGCTTTTAATAAATTTTGTTGTATTTTTAGAAATATTCTTTCTTTTATTATGTATAAAGATGTTTATTTTATGATTTGTTTTATTAAGATTTTTATCAAGAAAAATCATGATTTAAGATTTTAACTAAAGGTTTATGAGAATGGAAATTTTTAGAAATTTTTGGGATATTTTACGATGAAAAATGAAATTTTTTTGAATATATATAAAAGAAAATCCTATTATTCAATTATTAATTTATTATTATTATTATTATTATAAAAAATAAATAAAAAGAAAGCAAATGGGGAGGGGGAAGACGGAATGTAAAACCAAGAGTGAATAATAGAATGAATAGAGATAAATAGTAACATTCAATTTCTCTTTAGAATTGGAGCATCTACAGGCCTCCGATCTCCAAACTGAAGATACCACTGGATTCAAGACGGAGAATACTATAGTTTGGACTAATTAATTTTTTAAATTAGCCGTTGAATCGCAGTAAATCTGAAGTAGAAAATCTCAGAAACAGGTAAACTCTGAAACTCTTACTTGGAGACTTCCAATTGAAGTTCTGACACCGTAGATGGATTCACGAGCTAGATAAACTTTAGGATATGAATATTTTTTACCATCTGACAATTTTTTGTTCGTCGTGAATAGTGATTTTCGGCGGGCGAATAGAGTTTTCTGGCAAGTGAATAGTATTTTCCGGTGGTGAATAGTGACCAAGAACCCGGAGTCATTTTCTAAGTCTTTGGATCCTCTAGACACTTTTTTGAGGTCTAATTGGTCAAATTCGGATTGGAAAAGTACATTTTAGGGCTGTCCAACCAGGAGCCCTACCCTATGAGTAGATAATTCTTTCTATGACTTGTCATATGCTCTTCTTGAACTATAAATGTATTATTGTTTATGTTTATAAATTGTTTATACTAGTATAAGTTTATTAAATGTGTTAAAATATCTGTTATATTTACAAACTGGCACATAGTTCAAGAAGAGTATGGTTTTAGAAATGGATTTTGGAACTCATTGAATGTGTGGTTCTAAATGTATTTATGATTATTTGATAAAGTGAATATTATGTGCACGATGCATTGATTTGTAAAGCTATATACTTGTGAAAATGATGCATGTCATATTATAAATGAGATTGAATGGCAAGCGTAAAGCTCATGGCGAGTTGCTTGATAATTTTACATGTATATATATGTATTGATGAATATCGGCTGGTTGTATGGCTTGTGATGGTACCAAATAAGGGACGCCCTATTAGCCTGAGTGAACCGGGGGAGGGCCGCTCCAACTGGGTAATAGTGGTAATGTGAAGGGGCAGGAGGGTGATATACTCACATTCCCTTATCACTTATTGTGACTGGGGTTGAGGTCACTATGCATATAGCAAATGAATTATATTTTCATTGTATTGACCAGATTGCCGAGTGAGGCAAGTGCATTAAAAGTGATGATTTTATCTCTAAATCTTAATATTTTACTATAGCTTATACAACTGAGCATAACAACATTTGTTTAATGATCATACCGTGCAGCATATGGTTTTGGATATTTGAATATCATTTGATTTGAGAATATTTGAAATACGGGTCCCATATGAATGTACTTCTGAACTATATTTTCTATGTGACATATTTTAAAATATAAGTACATCCATATGCTGACCTAAGAGGTCATAGGAGGAATTATTTGCTCACTGAGTTGTCAAACTCACTACACGATATTTCCACATTTTTCAGATAAGAATATCAGAGTCTAATTCGGCAGATAGGTGATATATTCTTTGGGTGAGTCAACGTTGCTTCCAAGACTCACGGTCTTTGAATTATACTGTGTTTGTATTCTAGAGTGCTTTGAACGCTATAGGCAGGATCCCCGTTTCTGCTGTACTTTGATGTTTATAGACTTGATTTGTATATTGTGTATACATGAGAGATCCTATATGTATCTGTTCCAATGATAAAGAATTGAATTATGCATCTTTATAAAAAATATCTGTTTGCGGAAATAAAAAAAATGTTTATTTTACGTAACGTAAATTGGGGGCATTACAGATAACATAAATTTCTTTGAATGCAAAAAGTCTAATGTCCTAAGGCTACTATACAAACACACTTGGGATTCAAAAGTAAATCATATGTTGCATTTGAATAAAAGTTCTACATAACCTTGGGATTCTGATATTTTCCTTGGTTGCACATTTTAAATCCTTAAGGAATGCTTAGTAAGCCAAAAATAACTCATCATTCACTCATCTTTTGAATTTAGAAGTTTATGTGTTTTGCTTGAGGATAAGCAAAAGATTAAGTTTAGAGGTATTTGATGAGTGAGTTTTATAGTCATAAATTAAATATTTTTATCTTATCTTTTTGCCATAATTAAGTATATATCTCCCTTATTTGTCTTTAATTTTGTCTATTTTTTACAGATAGAGAGAAGAATAGAAAATGGACTCAATTGGAGGAATCAGAGCAAAATTGTGGTTCTTTGGGATTGATGTTTATAAATCAAACAGATAAAACAAATTCTTTGACGATGGCTAAGTAAGGAGCATTATCTTACTGACTCCTAAGACGCATCCTAATGGATATATGCACAAATTTAATCTTGATTTATGACCACATTTCCAAAAGAACTAAAACAAAAAGATTCAAGGCAAAACACCCAATGTTGAAAATATGTTTGTTGTTTGTAGTCCAGCCCAACCTTGCTGCAGTATTTGGGCCGTATCGAAAAAAAATAAATATGCAATATTTATATAAGTTGATAGGTGAGTAGCTGACACAATTGGATACAACTTTCATGTTCAAGTGATCAGAACATTCGGACATTAATAGGGACAAAAGTGGGCTAGAAAAGAATCTATCTACTGTTAAAGTCCAGCCAGACTTTACTCTAGTATTTTAACCATGAGTCATAGAATACGTATCCAATTTGTCCAAAATTTATATGGTTAGTAAGATAAGGAAATTTTGTACAACTTTCATGTTTATGGGGTCTGTAAATGCGGTGGATTTCATGAAGATATTCAAGGTTCAATTTCGGTGCACATAATGGAATCCAACTTGTCAACTTTGTCCAACTTCCTACCTAACAATTTTGATAATTACCACACCTAATTGTATCTATAAATAGAGGGCTTGAGGAGTGAGTTTGGGAGCTTGGGGAGGGCTTGGGAAAGCTTTGTTGGAGTTCTAAGTGCTTGTAATATTCTTCTCTCTTTAGACATTTTGTATTTTCATTTTTTTTTATAATAGTATGATGTTTCTTCATCTTTCATGTTGCTTTTTCCCTTAATTATGGATAAGTAATCTCCTAATGCTAAGGTGAAAGGGTCAAACACTTGGTGTGAGAATAATAATTCATCTAACTCTTAATTTTAGTGTTTATATTTGATGTTGTATTTACCCTCTCCCCTTTTTATATTATGTTTTAATGGCTAGTTGAGCCACCTATTTCTTTTTCTTATTGTTTAATAGTTGGCTTTTCTACTTACTTCTTATTTTTATTGTTCATGGTTGGTTTTGCCACTTACTTTATTTCATTTTATTTTGTTATGTTAATTAGTTTTCTACCTTTCTCATTTTCTACATAATTTAATTTTGTAAAATGTGAATTTTGATATATTGTAGACAATCTTTGGCAAAATAAATGCTTGAATCAATCTTGATTTATTATAGAAAATATAATGATTAAAACAATTTATGCTTGAATCCATTTTACAAGAATGTTTTAGACATTAATAATACAATAAAAAGGAGGTAAATATAATTCATGTATAAAAAAAATGTGAGCTTAAATTAATATATATTTCGATTAGAACCTTATTCTTGTAAGAATTCTAATTGAGTAATAAAATAGTTAAATTTATCTTGAATTGATATACCAAGAGTAGATCCCCTAACCTTTGCGTGTTTCTTTACTTTGAATATATCTTTATTTAATTTCAGTATATTAGTTCTTTGCATATTTTATTCAATATTATTCTCACAAAACAAGAAATTGCCAACTAGGTTAGAATTATTTATTTTGGATTTAAATTAGAATTTTCTCTCAATTGGCAATCTCTGTGGGATCGACCTAACATACCACTAAATCTATACTCTAATAGATTCGTGCGCTTGTGATTTTTAATTAAAACAACAACACTAAGTTAAAATTAAATAAAAGAAAGCAAGATAAGTTAAAATATAATAAAATAAAACAACATAAAATTGAATAAAAAGAAACCTTAGATAAACACTCTGTGTGTGTGTGTGTGTGTGTGTGTATATGTATATAACACCTATGAGAATAAATAAGGAATAAGAGTTAGCTAAAACTATTTTCAAATTAAATTAAGACAAATAGAAAAAAGTTAGTGAATACAGTGAAGCTTAAATTGGTCTAGATGTAGTGCTACTTACAGAGTTTATGTTAAGCAAAGTCTGAAGTATTTATAGTTGATAGAAAAAGTGAGAAAGGGATACATGATGAAACATAAGAAAATATGGTCTTTCGGAAACAAAATTTGAGTTTGAATGATTTTTGGAGCTCCTAAGTAAAAGCACGAGTTTGAATTAGGTCGAAAAGATAGGTATAAGAAAGGATAGTCCCAAAAAGTTTTTTTAATGAGCTAAGACTTATAAAATGTAGAAAATATATACAAATTTATGTCATAAGCTCTTAACTTAATGTAACTACTAAAATAAGATAAACATAAATGTAAAACTATACACGTTTTAGATCATATCTAATAAAATATTAATTAATATGCAAAAATAATAGTCACCATGTTATAATTGTATTATTTACTTGTTAAGCCACAAGACTCATTCCATTTCTTTTATACTTTATAGTCAATGGTAGGATGGCGCAGATGAAGTGTTTAGAAGAATAGACTATTCTTGGTGAGCCCAAATTGTCCTTAGGCCTTATTTTATTTGTTCGTTTGTATGTTGTTGAAAATCTAGAGTTTCTTAAGTACCGCAAGCAAGGCTTGCATTTCGATGCATGACATTGTATGGCCATGAATAAAATGTTTTATATTTATGGTTAAAATGAAAGTATATTTTCAATAAAATGTTTGGATATTTATACAAAAATATGACGCTTGTGTTTTATGTTGTTGGCAATATGTTTCCATTAGGAAGGCTTACAGAGTAAGGAAATCCCTTATTTTGTGCCAGTCACATGCTCAGAGAATCTAAGATGTGATAAATTGCCTTATGGCAGAGGCCTAGGCGGTGGCCAAGTCATAATTGACATGTGGTACTTGGGTTGTTACAGTTAAGTAGAAATAGTTACACCTTGATTACATGTTATAGCATTTGGCTTAACGGTAATTGCTCGATTCAACAATTGGTATCAAAGCCAAGGTCATGTGTTGATTCCCAATGAGAGCAATTGTTGAAGGGGAGATTATTAGTCAGGTTGTACTAGTAATTGTCCCATGGTAGAGGCCTAGGTGGTGCTCAAGTAATAGTCAACACATGATGCTTGGGTTATTACGGTCAAATAGAAAGAATTATGACCTGACTACAAGCTATAGCTTTTGGCCTAGTGGTAAACACTCAATCTAATAGAATCTGCTCTCTTGTATTCTCTCTTAATTTTCTCATCCTCTATGTCTTTTTCTTTCTTATTTTCACTTATTTTCTTTTCTTCACTCTATTTATTTTGTAGCCTCACTTGATTTTCATAAACTAGTTTTGACGTCAATGGAACTAGAGTGATTGTCCTTTTTATTAAGCACAAATGAGTATTTGTTAGTGAAGCCATCATGCTTAACACGCCAATCAAATTTTCATGATTAACCTAATAACAAGTGTCCAGCTTGCATCAAAACTACACCAGACAAAACTTTATCATAATATTTTTCGATGCGGAAGGAAACTAACACCTATTCATTAACTTTTATCTCACCACTATCATTGAGCCATTGCAACTTGTAAGGCTAGAGACGTTCTATTATTAGCACCCTTGATTTATCCACCATTACGATGCTAGCAATGTTAGTATAACTACCTTTATCAATAATCATGCTACATACCTTGTCTTCCACGTGGAACTTAGTATAAAAGATGTTTTCTTGGTGCACTTCATTGTCTTTTTTGACCTGCATACTTATAGCTATCCTTGCAATCAACAAGTCACCTTGGGTAGCATACTCTTCATCTGCCATTCCTAGACCAGCAAGCATATTCACGTCAACATTTGAGTAAGCGAAGGACCGTGCTAGCGCAAAGGCAAATTCTACTTTTGCATTAGCTACTTGAGTTGACGATAGAAGAAGTAATCGAAAGGGAAAAAGTCTAAGAATTTATACTTATACAAAGTCTTTCAAATAAGTTCTTAAACTTGTCTCTTTTCCACTAAACTCTTCATCTGCTCGTTCCCCAAGGGCAGTTGTTGTAGGGCCAGTTTATGTAGTATGATGGAATTATACTATACCTCGTGTAGTTATTGTTGTTGATCCTAGAGACCCTACCCAAAGGTTCACACTGGATTGTAGGAAGTGGGCAATACATTTTTGTATTTCTATGAGAAGATCTACAGAATCCACAATTCCTAGTAGTAAGTCATCGGCATATCGCATGTAACATATCCTTATTAAATAATGAGTTTTTAAGGTGGTCACCTTATAGGCCAGGCTTCTCCCAAACTTGGTAACTAGTATCACCTTCCCACCTAGCTATATCAGTAGGCCCTTTCTTTTGCAATACTTAATAAGGTCTCTCATGGCTAAATTATTATTATAACATTCTCTACCATAGAATTCGGCATTCAAGGTCAACCCAACGACTTTTATGAAGAAGGCAGCACAAAGGAGGCCTTTTCAAAAGTATTTTTTCCCTTGTTGTGTGACATGTTTATTGCAAAACAATGTTAAAAACAAACCTTACAACACTCATTCCCGTGTCTTACTCAAAAATAATTCACTCAACTCGTGTTTCACACAAAATAAACTTTTCCTTTTAACTCTCTAATGTGCTCACCATTCATGTATTTTCCCACTTAATTTTCTCTTTTGATTTTTTTGAAATTTTAAAAAAATAATCAAAATTTCTAGCAATAATCATCAATAACTTACTGAAGGAAACTCGAATTTAACTTTCAATAACACAAAGCTGCTAAAAGATAAATTGAACAATTCACCTCTTTTTTCTTTTTCTTTTTTATTTTGAAATTCCTCTCTCTCTTTATTTTTCTAATCTATTTTGATTTCTCTTTCTTCTTCTTTTTTAAGATCAATACCATAACAAGGATAAAGGAAAACCAAAGAAGAAAAGCAGAATGAAGTACTTAAGAACAAGGATTCCAACAAGATTCAAACAAGAACACTGGGAGGATAAATGATTTAGACTCAAAAATTGAAAATTAAATAAATTAAAGGATAGGCAAACTTGAGACTAGAACTAAACTTTGTCACCAAATGATATGAACCCTGCCAAGAACTTTGGTATAATGGAGACACCATAATCAATGATGGAAGATCTGATTGATAAGTCAAGGATGAGTGCTATGAAAAATTAAGATAAGTTCAAATAGTTACTTCAAAGAACTAAAGAGAAAACACTCTAACTTTTATGCATAATAATATACTTTTTTTTATTGATTTTTCATGCATATTTATAGGCCAATTTGCATCAAAGAAAGTCTTAAATAGACTATGTCATTTAATCCTAACCAAACTAGATAATTTAATCATGATCAAACTAAGTAATTTAATCCTAATTCAACTAAGTAACTAAAAGTAAGAAACTCTAGTAGTTAAACTAGGAAACTAAAAAAAATTAGAAAACTCTCCTAGTTAAAGAAGCAAATTAATTTTCCTAGTTAAACTAGAAAATCAAAAAAATAGAAAACTCTCTTGGTCAAATAAGGAGACTAACTTTCCTTATTAAGCTAGGAGATTAAAAAAAGATAGCCAACTAAAATAACTACACCCTCTGAGTTTAGTTAAACTTGCCAACTTGGTCTTAGTCCATATATGGATTTCCTTTGATGATGTGGACCACTTTTGTCTCATTGACACTTTTCGGATTAAGCTATTAAGTGTTTATTGGAATCTTTTAACCTGAACTCTTATAATAGGTCCAACTAAAATTTAAAGCTAGTATGCATTTCATTTGTTAGCCTTAATGTGCCTTCATCATTAGTTACACATAATTGTCAATTGTACTTTTTAGTTTTTGAATTTATTACCAATTTTCAAACCCTCTTTGTTATGCAAATGATCTCCAAAAGAGAATAAGGTTTTTCAAAAGTTGTACCTTTTAAAATAACTCTAAATTTTTTAAAAGGTTTTTTTCAAAATAATTTTGCGAAGACATTTTCTTTAATAACTATTTTTCTTCGCCAATGAGCTTTGTGTTATTCCCCTCATGGAACAAGTATGACATGGGTTGATAAATTGCTTGGTAAAACCTACAAGCATGAAGCTATGATCCTTGTGGAGAGGACTGACCATTGAATTAGGTTAAGAATGATGATGCAAACATCAACGGTTGGTTAGGTGAAGAATTATAGTGCAAACATTAATGGTTGGTTGCTTAGTAATGTTCCGGTACATAGCGAACCATTTTTTACGATAAGATAGGATGCTAGTTTTGGAGGGAAATTGACCTATATTGTACCACGGCATGAACTTATACCAATTAAAGCACTCCCCTTATAGATAATGGCATCTCATTATCTTTTAGTAAAATGACGTTATTCGGCCTAGACTCGTTGTAACCTAAGAGAAGCCTTCTAATAGCTCAAAGTCGATATTGAGATTAGCTGCTTCTTAAGAATGCACTTCTTCAACTTATCTCTCGAGTTGAGTGTCTTCAATGTCTACAATGATTGTTTCTACCTGAAAAGTTGACTTTCCATTTATCAGATCATTTCCTTTGGCATGAGCATTCTTAGTCCTTCTCAAGTGTATGGGGTTGGTTGAAGTGTATGGATTGTACTTTAACTTGCTACTTTAGGCCAAACAAGTTGAGATCTTCCTTATTTCCATGAGATGCAAATAGTCACAAACAAACACATCAAAATTTACTTGATATGATTGGTAGAAGAGGTAATATGTAAATGAAACAGTTGATTATATAATACCTAGAAATTTCATTTTTTTTTAAATTTAGAAGCTAGTCCAACAACCAAAGGATATTCAGTAAACTTGATTACAGTTACCCTAATAACTACACTTAATGTTTTAAGTTTTATGGAAATCAGAAGGGAGAGTGGGACTTATCCAACTTACAATCATGACACAAATGAAAAATGAAAGAAAGCAACCCACACTTGCCAAAGGAGAGCCTTAATGTCCTCTCGAGCAAGAGTAATGATGAGGAGCTCCAAGGAATGAAAAATCACAAAAAGAGGCTAACAAAGTGGTTTAGGCATGAAGAGGTGATTATGGATAAGCTATCAATTGAAAATCAAGCATGGTACTCAGAATCACCACAAATTAAAAAGGAGAACTGTTGGGAGGAATAGGAATTGCAACAAAGTATCTTGTGAAACTCTGGGAAAAAGGAAGGAGAAAGGCATTTATATGAGATGACATTCTAGCTCTGGAAAATGGAGATTCTAAAACCAAATTCAATGAAGCACCATCATGTATTAGTGCACAAGCATCTTGGTCTCTAAGAAATGATTGGTACCCCAAGCAACCATCAAGTGGTTAATCAATCCATGAAGTGGCATGGCCAATATAAATTAAGGCCTTATGACCAAAGCTCATTACACTTTAAGGGTTGGTGATAATAAGTATTTTAGGCTTGTCTCAGGGATTAGGCTAGTCCTTGGGTTGGTTGACCTAATCCATCAAAGGCATAGGAAATTTTAACAACTTGATTGAATTAAGCCTTCAATGACCTTGACTGCACCAACTCTCAAGCACTGTTAATAACTATGAATGATTACACTTTATTTACGGGATGTTACACAAAAAGCCTCAATTCTAGTGTAAATTGTTTTGAAATTTATGGAATCTCAACACCATGTGTTTACATATTCTTGTGTAAATATTCTTCTTTTTTCTAGGTTCTTACAAGTGTTGTGTCTGTTTCATAAATAACCGTAAGTGCACAGTATAACTGTAGTTAGTCCGGTGAGTACAGGTCGTATCCCACAGAGAACAATTATCAACTACTAGAATTATATGAAATATTCTATCTACATTGATGTAATTCGATAGAGAGTTTGTCATAATTAAGTAAATAAGTAATTCAATTAATAAAAGCTGAAGGTTAGGGTTCACCACACTTATGATATTCAACATTCAACATGTACCTCTAATTGCAATTATCTAGGTAATTTGGGGGATAGTTTAGCCTTAATTAATTAGCAACCTCTTTCAAGCATTACTAATCGTACCTAGGTTAATCCAATTGCCTACTTTCGTGTTTCGTAGTTCAACCTAGGTCCATTAAGTTCTATGTAAACCATGGAATTCAATTAATCGATTTTCTCGTGCCTACTGATTGATTTGTTCCTAGAGAACCTTAAACTACTTTCATGATTAAGAAATCCGTAATTAACTATTAGGTTCTGGTTTTAACTTTCACATTTCAGTTCATCAATTAAATTAAGACTTGATAGATTGGTGATCAGACATTCTACCAACTCTTATTCATGCACATAATAGTTAATCCTAATTAACCTAGAAATATTCACAATTAGGGTTCCAACATTCAAATCAACAATGCAGTATCTGTAACATCCCGTAATTTTTATTTTTAAATAATAATGTTTTGTTCTAAACAAATATATTTTTATTTATTTAAAAATGATTATGTTTTGCTAAAAGCAAGTCTACTTTTAATTAAAGTAATTATTGTTTTGCTTAAAATAATTATATTGGCCTTCAATAAATTTTTGTTTTATTTTTAGAAATATTATTTCTTTTATTATGTATAAAGATATTTTTTTTATTAAGATTTTTATCAAGAAAAATTATGATTTAAGAGTTTAACTAAGGTTTTATGAGAATGTAAATTTTTTAAAAATTTTGATATGTTTTAGGATGAAAAATGGTATTTATATGAATATATATGAAATAAAATAAAAATAAATCTAAATATTTAATTATTAAATAATAATAAAATATAAAATAATAATAAAAGGGAAAGGAGAACGTGGAAGGGAGACGGAAAATCGAGAAGAGAATGAATGTTGAAATAATATGAATAGTATCTCCATATTTTCTCTGTAGACCTGGAGTGTCTACAGATTTCTAATGTCAAAACTAAGAGTACCACTAGATTTAGAACGGAGAACATTACGATTTTGACTAAACAATTTCTCAAATCAGTCGTAGAATCACCATAGATTGGAAGTAAAAAATCTCAGAAAAAAGATAAACTCTGAAACTCTTATTTAGAGACTTCAAATTGAAAATCTGACATTGTAGATGGATTCAAGAGCTAGATAAATCTTAGGATATGAAATTTTTCAGCTATCTGACAACTTTTTATTCTTGGTGAAAAGTATTTTCTGACGATAAATAGTGGTTTTCGGCGGTAAATAGTATTTTTCAGCCATGGATAGTGACCAAGTTCTCGGAGTCATTTTCTTGATTTTTGGACCCTCTGAACATGTTTTTCAAGTCTGTTTAGTCAAATGTGGATTGGAAAAGTGCATTTTGAGGCTATCCAATCTGGAGCCCCCTGTGAGTGGATAATTCTTTCTATGACTTGCATTATACTTTTCTTGATTTTTAAATGTGTATTTGATTATATTTATAAGATATTTACACTTTTATATGTTTCTGAAATGCATTAAAACTATCTAAATTGCTTACAATTTTGACTATAGTTCAAGAAGAGTATAGTTTTGAGAAATGGATTTCTGAACTCATGGTATATCTGATTTCACATGTATTTCTCATTAAATGGTGAAATGAATATTTATGCATGTGATATTGATTTATAAAGCTATATGATTGCCTCGAGAAAGGGCATGTATATGTGATTCTAAAGGTATTTATCATTATTTGGCAAAGTAAATATTAAGTGCATGAGGCATTGATTTGTAAAACTATAAAGTTACTGATTATGATTGAATGGAAAGTGTAAAGCTCATGGCAAGTTGCTTGATAATTATACATTACATTTGATGAATATGTATATATTTATATATATATATATATATATATATGTATTTATATGTATGGATGAATATTGACGGGTTGTATGGCTTGTGACGGTACTAAATAGGGGACGCCCTATTAGCCTAAGTGAACCGAGGGAGGGCCACTCCAACCAGGTGATAGTGGTAATGTGAGGAGGCAGATGGGTGATGGACTCACATTCCTTGATCACTATTGTGACTGTAGTCAATGAGTCACTATGCGTATAGCAAATGAGTGTGTGGGCTGACCAGATCGTCGAATGAGGCAGGTCATTTTAAAAGTTATAACTTTATGTCAAAAACTTAATATTTTACTATAGTTTATACAGCTTAGCATAACAACTTTTTTTTTAATTATCATACCGTGCTGAATATGTCTTTGGATATCTGAATATCTTTTTATTTGTGAATATTTGAAATACAAGTCCCATCTGGATGTACTTCTAAACTGTATTTTCTATGTGATAAATTTCAAACATGAGTACATCCATATGCTGACCTAAGAGGTCAGAGGAGGTATTATCTACTAACTGAGTTGTCAAACTCACTACACGATATTTCCACATTTTTCAAATGAGAATACAGAGTCTGATTCTTCAAATAGTTGATCAGTTAGATGACATAATCTCTGGGTGAGCCTACTTTGTTTCCATGGCTCATAGATTTTGATTTATATTATACTTGTACTTTAGAGTATGCTCTGAAATGCTACAGGTAGGATCCCTGCTTCTGTTGTACTTTGATGTTTATAGATTTTGTTTATATATTGTATATACATAAGAATACATATCTGTAAAAGAGTGTATTATACACGTTATGGAAAATATATAATCATAAAGTAAGTGTTTCACATGCTCTAAAATTAGGGGCGTTATAAGTTGGTATCAGAGCATTAGGTTTCCCTGTGGCTATCGGAGCAAAGGATTCTTTAGTAGGACCTTTAGTATGGGTATGAGCCAGACATATTTATACTTCAGGTGTTGTTAAGGGATTCTATAGGATTTTAATTTCCTTTCCATTTGAAGTTATTAAATTTCCTAGTATAAAGTTGATTGAGTATTGTGACATCTTAAGAGGTATCTATGGGTCAATTACTGCATGAATGTGAAAGGGATAGGTGTCCCAGAGAATTTAAAGAATTGAGACAAATGTCAAATATGATCATTTCTGAATATAATATCCTTTTTACCTGAATGTCTAAATATGGTAGACTTTGATGTGAAATTAGAAATGGATTGGTTGGCAACATGTCAGGCCATTTTAGAATGTCATCCGAAGATGATTAAATTCAATATTCTTGGAGAATCTTCTTTCTTGATACAAGGAGACTATAATGAGGTAACCAAAAATCTAATCTCTGTTTTAGCAGCCTATAAGTTATTACAACAAAGGTGCCAAGGATATTTGGCAGTAGTGGGAGATGTTGATATGAAGTATACTAGTGTAAATCAAGTTTAAGTGGTTAGAGAATTTTCTGATGTAATTCCTGAGAAATTGTCAGGTTTACCTCGAAACATAAAATAAAATGGCAATGACTGAACTCAAGGAATTGAAGAATTAGTTGTAAGACTTATCAAACAAGGGATTTATACGTCCTAATACTCTCCTTGAGGTGCTCTAGACCTATTTGTGAAAAAGAAGGATGGATCATTATAACTATGCATAGATTATAGACAATTGAATAAGGTGACAGTGTGGAATAAATACCCATTACCTCGTATAGACGATCTGTTTGACTAGCTACATGGTGCTCAACGTTTTTCAAAAATTGAATTGATTTGAGATCTAGATATCATCAATGAAAGATAAAGGAAGAGGATAGTCTAAAAAGAAATTCTTTTAGGAAGCATTATGGGCATTATGAGTTCTTGGTTATGTCATTTAGTTTGACAAATGTCCCCGCTGCAATCATAGAGTTAATGAATAGTAATTAAATCATCCCTAGATCAATTTGTTATTATATTTATTGATGATATACTTAAATATTCCAAAAGTTCAGAGGATCATAAGTAACATTTAAAGATGAAGATCCAAATCCAATTTGTGCTTTCTGCGGTTGTCTGCCATCCATTTTATTTGAGCCATAGTTGGATCAGGTACATGAACAAATGCTTGTAAAGCATCAATCAACTCTTCAACATTTGAAGCTGAGATAAGAATTCGTCGTGCTGAATGTGGGATAAACATTTGTTCCACAACTTGATCTACAAAAGACAACAGACCATCAAAGAAGTGATTAACATTTAACAAACCTATCGATTTGTGATGCATATTCAGTTGTGCCTAAGAGACTATTTGAAAAATCTCCTCTAAAGTACCAAAACTACCTAGTAAGGTAATGAAAGTATCAGTATTGCTCATGCATGGAAGCTATCCTAAATTTTTCCCCAATTGTCTTCCCCATAATGTTGGATGCAGCTAGAGCTATAGGAATAATACCTAAAACTTGACATCCTCCTACATATGCAGCTGTAGACACACACCCCATTAACCCACAGTTACCTTCACCATACACTAAATGATTTTTTCTTTTGGCCAGTACCATACTTAAGTTTTGTGCAGCTTTAAGATATTGTCCATCTTTTCCAAGACTGAAACCAACAAATACACAAATATTTCAAAACTGACAGAATGCGATTCCCTCCATAGCTACACACAACCTAACATTGAGTAAGAAGGTAAAGATACTAACGTGAGCATTTATAGAACTCAGAGAATGACTTACTTATAATAGCTATGTGAATAGGTCGGACATAATTAGAACAACTATGAGAGTGATTGGTGGATATTAGCTGAATTGAAGGTGGAAATTTTCAAAAAATGATGGCAAGCATGTATATATACAGTAGTTGTTATCATGGTTCACATTAAGCACATCAAGAGAATAAGGTTAAGATATTACCAGAAATTTGTCTTTTCCTTGTTGTCCTTGATGTAGTATTGATATCTTGATTATTGTAGGAAAGTTATAGGTTATAGGTGTAATTGTAAAAAAAAGAGTGAAAATGAAAACAAGTTAATTGTTGAAGAGGAATAATCAAATGGTTTATTTTGTTTTCCCAATGTTTCTTACCAATTGACTATCGGTATTATTAAGTAGACTAGCTATTTTGAGAATTTTTAATTTGGACTGTTTTATTTTACATTTGATTGATTACATCTATTTTGAAGCAATCAACTGCATCCTACCAGTTAACTATTTATTCTTTATTTTTCACAGACTTTTATAAGCTCAGAAATGTTTCTTTTTCACCGAATATCAACAGCGAAAAAGTAGATTTTGGCACATATGTTCAAAACTTGCGACCACCAATTTTTACTAAAATAACAGCTAGATTTTGTTTATAGATTTTCAATAATTACGACCACCAAATTTAATTTTCTTTCAATGCTTTGTCCAATTTTTTTATTTTCTATTTTGGCAACATTCTTTATTATATTTTTCGTATATTCTATTGCATTCTTCCTTATTAATGTTTGACATTAAATGCAAAGTTCTTTTTCCTCTTTACAAGAAAATTTAATTTCTTTTCTTTGAAACTCAGTTATTATGGTGTTCAAGTGGTTAGTAGGTTAAAGTATGGAGATTTTGAAAGAATTTATCTAACAAAGAACGCATTTAAAAAAAATCTTTATATCAAGTATGTATAACTGTGTAAGTTGCTAGATTATGTGCAAATTAGAAAGAATAATGAGTTTACAGTATATACTGATTGAGTATTAAGGTATGAAGAACACCTAAATTTACCTATTGTGGTTGAGAAGGGAAAGGAGAATAATTTGAGAATCATGTCCGAAAATAATGTAAAGCGATCAAGGTATTTGTGTTAAGGGTTTATACCATGCTAAGTTGAGTCTAGTACCTAGGATGTGAAGTATATTGAGATTGGAAATTCACGTGCGAACAATTGTTGAGAAAAGACATTTTAGAGGAATTCATAGATTGTGAACATGGATAACCTGAGACAATAAATATATACTAAGATATGAAAGAATTGCACTAGTATAATGGTAAAAAGAAAATACAAGTGAAATATTTTTCGTTGTTTGGTATGTCAGCAAGTAACAATTAAATATATAGTTTCAAGAGAGCTAATTAGGAAGTTTAGGATCTTAGCTAGATTATAGTATAGCTGATAGTAAATCTAAATGATGTGTTTTTACATTAAAAGCTATGCTTTAGGTATCTTTAAGCATATGTCTTCGAGTTTGGAAGGAGATCCCTTAACAGAATTTGCTTATAATAAGTGTTATTGGATGATTTAAAGCCTGAAGTAAAGGTGTTACAAACTTTTTGTTTGATGACTCAGTAGGGTTAGACTTATGGTAAGATGTCGTTGATAAAGTGAAATGGAATGAAAAAAAGAATACAAGCAACTTAAGATAGGTCAAAAGTCTATAAGGACCATGAATGTTGAGCACTAGAAATTATCAGTTGGTGACCACATATTCTTGAAGGACTCACCAATGAAAGAGGTAATGAGGTTTGGAAAGAAGGAAAAAGTTAAGCTGTAATATATAGAATCTTTTGAAAACTTGAACAAAGTAGGCATAGTAATACATTGCCTAGCCTTGCCATCAGGATTGAGTAATGTGGATACAGACTTTCTTGTATCAATGCTAAGGAAGTAACTATTAGATTCTTCTTATCTTACCTAATTCCAAGAAATTCAATTAGACAAAAATTTGGCTTAACTATGGGTACAATCGATGTTTATTATTGATCGACAAGTGAAGAACTTATGGATGAATGAAATCCCTATAGTTAAGTTATATGGCAAAATCACTCAAGTGAAGAGACATATTAAAAAGTAAAGATGATATATAGAATAGATATCCCCAATTATTTGAGTAATAAGGTTGGTAACTCCAAATTATGCCTTGAGTTCATTCCTTACGTGTGGTAGGTGGGTTGAAATTTAGGGACCGAATTTCTTAAGAAGAGAAAAATGTAACATCCCGTAATTTTTATTTTTAAATAATAATGTTTTTCTATAAGCAAATATTTTTTTATTTGTTTAAAAATGATTATGTTTTGCTAAAAGCAAGTCTACTTTTAATTAAAGTAATTATTGTTTTGCTCAAAATAATTATATTGGCCTTTAATAAATTTTTGTTTTATCTTTAGAAATATTCTTTCTTTTATTATATATAAAGATATTTATTTTATGATTTGTTTTATTAAGATTTTGATCAAGAAAAATCATGATTGAAGAGTTCAACTAAAGTTTTATGAGAATGTAAATTTTTAGAAAATTTTGAGATGTTTTAGGATGAAAAACGGTATTTATATGAATATATATGAAATAAAATGAAAATAAATCTAAATATTTAATTATTAAATAATAATAAAAAGGAAAAGAGAACGTGGAAGAAAGACAGGAAACTGAGAAGAGAATGAATAGTGAAATAGTGTGAATAATATTTCCATATTTTCTCTCTAAATTTGGTGTCTATAGGCTTCTGATCTCAAAACTAAAGGTACCATTGGATTTAGAACGGAGAATATTACGATTTTAACCGAACAATTTTTCAAATCAGCCATAGAATCGCCATAGATTGGAAGTAGAAAATCTTAGAAAAAGGTAAACTCTGAAACTCTTATTTAGAGAACTCAAAATCAAAATTTGACACCGTAGATGGGTTCAAGAGCTAGATAAACCTTAGAATATGAAATTTTTCAGCTATCTGACAACTTTTTCTTCTTGGTGAATAGTATTTTTCAGCGATAAATAGTGTTTTCCGGTGGTGAATAGTATTTTTGACCATAAAATAGTGACCAAGTTCTCGGAGTCATTTCATTGATTTTTGGACTCTCCGGATACATTTTTAAACTCTATTTAGTCAAATGTGGATTGGAAAAGTGCATTTTGAGGCTATCCAATTTGGAGCCCTTACCTTGTGAGTGGATAATTCTTTCTATGACTTTCCCTATACTCTTCTTGATCTTTAAACGTGTATTTGATTATGTTTATAAGATATTTACACTTTTATATGTTTCTGAAAAGCATTAAAATTATCTAAATTTCTTACAATTTTGGTTATAGTTCAAGAAGAATATAGTTTTGAGAAATGAATTTCTGAACTCATGATATATCTGATTTCACATGTATTTCTCATTAAATGGTGAAATGAATATTTATGCACGTGATATTAATTTATAAAGCTATATGATTGCCTCGAGAAAGGGCATGTATATGTGATTCTAAAGGTATTTATCATTATTTTACAAAGTAAATATTATGTGCATCAGGCATTGATTTGTAAAACTATAAAGTTACTGATTATAATTGAATGGCAAGCATAAAGCTCATGGCGAGTTGCTTGATAATTATACATTGCATTTGATGAATCTGCATATATATATATATATATATATATATATATATATATATATATATGTATATATATATATGTATATATATATATATGTATATATATATGTATATATGTATATATATATGTATATATATATATATATGTATTTATATGTATGGATGAATATTGACGAGTTGTATGGCTTATGACGGTACCAAATAGGGGACGCCCTATTAGCCCGAGTAAGCCGAGGGAGGGTCGCTCCAACCAGGTGACAGTGGTAATGTGAGGAGGTAGATGGTTGATGGACTCACATTCCCTGATCACTATTGTGACTATAGTCGATTGTTCACTATGCGTATAGCAAATGAGTGTGTAGGTTGATTAGATCGCGGAATGACGTAGGTCATTTTAAATTGGGTTGACTAGATTGCCGAATGAGGCAGGTCATTTTAAAAGTTATAGCTTTATCTCAAAATTTAATATTTTACTATAGTTTATACAGCTGAGCATAACAATATTTTTTTTAATGATCATACCGTGCTGAATATGGTTTTGGATATCTGAATATCTTTTTATTTGAGAATATTTGAAATACGGGTCCTATATGGATGTACTTCTGAATTGTATTTTATATGTGATAAATTTTAAAACATGAGTACATGCATATGTTGACTTAAGAGGTCATAGGAGGTATTATCTACTCACTAAGTTGTCAAACTCACTACACAATATTTCTACATTTTTCAAATAAGAATACAGAGTCTGATTCTTCAAATAGTTGACTAGCTAGACGACATGATCTCTGGGTGAGTCTACTTTGTTTCCATGGCTCATAGATTTTGATTTATGTTGTACTTGTACTTTAGAGTAAGCTCTGAAATGCTACAGGCAGGATCCCTTCTTCTGCTGTACTTTGATGTTTATAGATTTGGTTTATATATTGTATATGCATAGGAATACATATCTGTAAAAGAGTGTATTATACATGTTATGGAAAATATATGATCATAAAGTAAGTGTTTGACGTGTTCTAAAATTAGGGGCGTTACAGTATCATCATACCATAAGTGGGTTTACTAAAACCCTAGATCAATATCTACTTACACATCATAGAAACATGAACCAAAATCATATTCATTAAGTAAATCATTCAATCTCATTTATAATATGACATGCATCATTTTCACAAGTATATAGCTTTACAAATCAATGCATAGCGCACATAATATTCACTTTATCAAATAATGATACATACAAGTGAAATCAGATACATCATGAGTTCAGAAATCCATTTTCAAATACTATACTCTTCTTGAATCATATTTCAAATTATAAGCAGTTCAGATTGTAACAACTTTTTTTTTTCTTTACTGTTATACAATATTGATTTCAGATACACATCATTAATCAAAACATAAATGCAACATATTAAACACATATATATTTACATCTTGTTTGTTTTGGTTGACCAATTCCAGAGATACAGATGCGGGTGGTTGCACCTTCACCAGGATCTGAGCCAACTCGACCACAAATATCTTATTTGATTTTGAGATCTGCCCAACATAAAGTAACTCGATCCAATGTGCACTAAAAGCCAGAGCCATAGAAAAAGCTACATAACTAATTTTCTTAACATGATATGGAAATAGAGTGAGAATTAAATCCCAGTAAGTTCAACAATAAATCATCATCAATATATCTCATCACGTCATGTTCAGTTGTATAAACTATAGAAAATATCTTTGGTCACATGAATGCATTATATCTATGCACATAAGAATCATACAGTAATGATATGTATGATAGGATTAACTATTTTCAGAATATCATATGATGGCCATCAACTTATTCTCATTTCAAGCTACCCCGGTCAAGGTGAGTATCCTCTACTCTCCGGTACGGGCTTTTCTTGCTCCGTCCGACATGACACACTTTCTCTTTCTTTTCTCATAATCATAATCATAACCATTGGTAGGGCGTCCCCTACTGGTGCACCACACGGATTGCCATGTGACCGTGCTTATTTCTTTTCTTTTCACAATGATAGCCAAAAATATGCTTTCAATAACAAGTATGTTCATCAAAATATAACTATTACCATAAATCATTGGTAATCATGCCATGAACATAATCAATTCAAATATCACTTTATAAAATATTTCCATGTCAGAATTTTCCACTTAAGATGGTAAGAAGTTCATACAATGGCAATGGCTATGGCATATACTAGTCATTTATTATTTTCATTTATAAGATTCGTCTTCTTTTTTAAATATTAATTTTATTTCTTTATTTTTTTGATACAGGTTTTCATCATATCTAACCTTCTCTTACTAATCAGAGCATAACTCCCTCAATTGAAATCCGATGTAGGTGATATTGGTATCAATTTCAAGATAAAACAATTATCTAAAACTATTATGTTGAATAGTTTAGCGAAATATTAAGAACTCAAGGTGATATTACTCCCTCCAAGTATAGGTTATTTCCTCTCGGATAGGTTCTGACCTTTACTTGTAAATCTGTCTATATCTCCCTCATATGAATTCCAAATTAAGTTATTCCAGTGTCTAAAAATATGTGACACATATAGCAATAAGTTTTATGTTAACCATTTATTTTAATTCCCTACAGAATGTTCCCAGAAATTAAAACTCTGAAGCTATCCTAACATATTCTTCCCTAATTAACCATTTTCTGACCTTGGCTTACTAATCGACCATATCTACCTCATGGACTCCAAATTGAGTGATTCTAGTGGCTTAAAATCCATGATAGACATAGCTATAATTCTTCTGTTAACCATTTATTTTAATTCCCTATAGAATGTTTCTAGAAATTAAAACACAGAAGCTATCCTAACATAATCTTCCTTGATTAACCATTTTTTGACCTTTGCTTACTAATCGGACCATATCTACCTAATATGGACTCCCAATTGAGTGATTCTAGTGGCTAAAAATCCGTGATACACATAACTATAATTCTTATGTTAACCATTTATTTTAATTCCCTACAGAATGTTCCCAAAAATTAAAACATAAAAGCTATCCTAACATATTCTTCCCTGATTAACCATTTTCTGACCTTTGACTAGTAATTGGCTAATATCTTCCTCATATGGACTCCAAATTGAATGGTTTCAGTGGCTAAAAATCTGTGACACATATATCTTTAATTCTTATGTTAACCATTTATTTTAATTCCCTTCAAATAATTCTCAGAAATTAAAACACAGAAGCTTAAAATTTTTCCACCCATAGCCATACCTATGCAGAACTTTCTATACCAGCCTAAGTATTCAAACATACATCACATGCAAGATCAATATGTAACATGATATAGCAACATCCATGACCAATCATCAAAGTTTTAAGATTAAATCTCATATAAATATTATAAGTTTCAAAAGTTTTCTTCAAAAAGAAATATTGTTAAACTTACTTAGAGCACTTAGTCTTCTAGACTTCTCCTTCCTCTTTCTTCCTTTTTTCCTCTCCTTTCCTCACTCTACCTTGCTTCTATTTTTCCTCTCCCTCACATGGACGAAAATTTTAATGTTGTAAGGCTGGGTGTTTCTTAAACAGACCCTCAAATAATTTACCTTTCATGATCATGGGTCTGCCTTATCATAATTAGATTACACTTGGTTGAATTTTTGGAAAACAAACAACTTATGCTCTTGTCTTTCTCTTTCTTAGTCAAGATATGCATAGGAAAAGGAGATTTGTATTTTGAAAATTATGATAATATGTTCTTAAGATATGGGACAAGATCCCTTTGATTTAGGGATTCATTTCCTTTTTCTTTTGTCTTAATCAAGTATGATAGATTTGCCTTTTTAAGTGGCAAATTTCTAGCCCTTGAATCTCCATTATTTGGTTGAAATTATTTGTGTGGGATAAAGATGTTTTTTCATAATGCTATGTATTATTACCCACTTGCTAAAATTATGAGTGTAGGATATTGATATTTTGTCCTAAATTCTTGTATTATCATACTACTTGCTAAATTTTTGTCTTAATGTCAAATCACCTAATCTTGATTACACCATTATTCCATCACTTTATTTTTATTTTTATTTTCATTTTTCCTCTTGGGTTTGGGGTCATTCTTGCCCTTTTTCTTTACTTTTGTTAAAATTCTACCTTTCATAATGGGCTTGGTCACATTTTCATGATTTTTGGGCTATCGGTCCAATTTCTATATCCTAGTCCAAGTCTATGTTTTATTTCTTCATTGGGCTATCCTATTGGCTTGCTAAAAATTTATGTGAAGAAGAAAAACTCTATATGAAGTGTCCATAGGTAAAAGCCCAATTTATGGGTGGAGATACTAAACTTAGTAACTTTTACTCTTAAATTAGGAAAAAATTACCCTAATCCAATCTTTTTGAAATTTTAAGACCTTTACTTCACAAAAATTTATCTTCCTTACCTAAGAATTTCACCTTTCTTTAGCATGTTTATTTCTAATATGTCCTCTTAGGTTTTCTTTCTTTACCTATACCATTAATATTAGAACATTTCTATGCATATATGTAAGGTGAAGAATTTCTAAGGAAAATATCTAAAAATTACGGGATGTTACACAGATCATTTTAATGCATTTCAGAAACATATCAAAGTGTAAATATCTCATAAACATAATCATATACATGCTCAAATATCAAGAAGAGTATAAGGCAAGCCATAGGAAGAATTATCTACTCACATAGTAGTACTCCTGATTGGACAGCCTTAAATTGTACTTTTCCAAACTGAATTTGACCAATTAGACCTAAAAAACGTGTCAGGAAGGTCCAAAAACTTAGAAAATGACTCCGAGAGCTTGGTCACTATTCACTGCTGAAAAATACTATTCACCCACCGGAAATCACTATTCACGATGAACAAAAAGTTGTCAGATAGCTGAAAAATTTCATATCATAAGGTTTATCTAACTCCTGAATCCATCTACGGTGTCAGAATTTCAATTAGAGGTCTCTAAGTAAGAGTTTTAGAATTTACCTTTTTATGAGATTTTCTACTTCAGATCTACGGCGATTCAACAACTAATTTGAAAATTTGATCGGTCAAAACTGTAGTATCCTTCATCCTGAATCCAGTAGCATCTTCAGTTTTGAGATCGGAAGCCAATAAGTACTCCAAATCTAAAGAGAAAGTTGAAGGTTACTATTTACTCACTATTCATCCATTTTTTAAGCGTTTTGCTGACCCTATAGACATCCCCGTTCCCCTTTTTATTTTTATTATATTTAATAATTATTATTTTTATTTAATAATTAAATAATAAGATTTTCTTTATATAAATTCTGTTTTTCATCCTAAAATATCTCAAATTTTTTTTAAAATTTACATTCTCATAAACCTTTAGTTAAACTCTTAAATCATGATTTTCTTTATAAAAATCATAATAAAACAAATCTCAAAATAAATATCTTTATACATATTAAAAGAAAGAATATTTCTAAAAATACAACAAAAATTCATTAAAGATCAATATAATTATTTCAAGCAAAACAATAATTATTTTAATTAAAAATATATTTACTTTTAATAGAACATAATCATTTTTAAACAAATAAAAATATATTTGTTTATAAAAAAATATTATTATTTAAAAAATAAAAATTATGGGATGTTACAGCGTAGGGCACAGCCGTGTCTGGTGACATGGCCTACTTGTGCTTGGGACTGGAAGTGCCAAAATCTGCAAATTGTTTCTTGTGCTTGAAGCACGGGCGTGCCCTGTGGCACGGGCTACCCGTGCTTGGTGCTGGAACTCACTTTTCTTTGAAAAGTGCTGCAGTTTATGATCCTTTTAAATTTCCCTTGATTTTCATCCTTTTAATTCAACCTTGGGCACATGGGAATTTACCTATAAAACATATGAAAACACTCATTAAACCTATAACCTAAGAAATCAACTAAAATTAAAGATAAAAACAAAACCAAAAGCAATGAAACTAAACAAAAAAAAATTCAAAAATTAAAATGTGGGTTGCCTCCCACAAAGCGCTTGTTTAAAGTCATTAACTCGACTACTTTTCATGCTTTTACTCAAGGAGGCTTGAAGAGAGTTTGAATAACTCTCTTTGTTATCCATTGCCTCTTAGTATAATGCTTAAGGCTTTGTCCAATTTCCTTCAAAGTTCCTTTTAAATCAATCATTTCTTCTTTTGCTCCATTCAAGTTGAGAAGAGGTGGCTTAAGTTCTAACTTTAGAGTTTTAATTTCCTCCTCAATTACTTGCTTTTTGACCCTTGAATTTGTAGAACTCCAACTTGTTTAGCACAAGAGGAAGGACTTTCCACAGAGCCTTTATCAAGTGGGTAAATATTCATTACATAATCATCCATATTTGGTTTAGGTAAACCAATCATACAACAATATTCATTTAGAGAAGGAGGGTTTATAGTATCATTCAAATTAAATTCTACTTTTTCATCCCTTACATTCAAAGAAAGCTTTCCATCCTTTATATTAATGTTGGCACCAGCTGTAGCTAGGAGATGCCTTCTAAGAATGATGGGGATGTTGTCATCTTCCTTCATCTCTAAAATAACAAAATCAACAGGTATGAAAAATTTACCTACCTTTAGAGGAACATCCTCTAAAATACCTACTGGATACTTAATAGATCGGTCAACCAAATGAAGAGAAAGAGTGGTAGGCTTTAAGTCACCCATATTAAGCTTCTTGCAAACTAAAAGAGGCATGAGACTTACACTTGCTCCAAGATTACACAGGGCTTTATCAATCTTCATGTCACCAATGGAACAAGGTATGGAAAAGCTTTCAGGATCTTTAAGCTTTTGTGGCAGCTTATTTTGGATTAATGCACTTAATCCCTCTATTAATGCCACAACAGCATGCTCTTCAATTTTTCTCTTGTTTAAAAGGATTTCCTTCAGAAACTTCTCATAAAAAGGCATTTGGGAGATGGCTTCTAGGAATGGAATATTGATATTCAACTTCTTCAAAACATCCAGAAACCTCCCAAACTGCTTCTCTAATTTAGCCTTAACCAATCTTTAAGGAAAAGGGATTGATGGCTTGTAAGGTACAGGAGCCACATATTTTGGCTCTTCTTCTTTCTTTTCCTCTTATCTTTTCTTCTCAGATGTAGCTTGAGGTTCATCTTCTTTTATATCTCCTCTTCTCTCTGATTTAGCCAATTGTTTACCACTTCTCAGGGTAATGGCATTACAGTGCTCCTTAGGGTTCTCAGTTTGGCTTGGAAGTCTGCCAAAGTTCTTGTTAGATATGCTTGCTTGCTGTGCTATTTGAGTTTCCAGCATCTTACTATGGGTAATAAGCAAGTTAACCTTAGAGGCTAAATCTTTTATAGCCTCATTCATTGAGTGTTGTTGGGCTCTGAATTCATCATTCTGTTTACTTTGTGTAGTGATGAAATTCTCCATTAGAGCCTCTAAATTTGACTTTGGCTGTGGAGGACGATTGAATGGCCTCTGATTCTGAAATCCAAGAGGCTGCCTAAAATTATTCTAAAGCTAATTCACACTAGGCTTTTATGAGAGATTTAGGTGGTTCTTCCAACCTAGATTGTAGGTGTTGTTGTAGGGATTGTTTTTCTGGTTTTTGTTCACAAAGTTCACCTATTCACAATCCTGAGGTGTAGAGTTTCCAAGCTGGCATTCATTGGCTACATGACCAACACCTCCACAAATCTCACATGTAGAAGATGGAGAAGGGGAACCAATAGCATTGATGCTTAACTTATCTAATTTCTAAAACAGAGCATCCACTTTAAAAGTTAGATGATTAAATGCATCTACTTCATACATACCTGATGGTTTTCTTGGCTACCTCTCACTAGACCAAGAGTAGTGATTTTAAGCTATATCTTCAATTAACTCATAAGCCTCATCTACTGTTTTGTTCATCAAAGCTCCTCCTACTGCAGCATCCACAGATATACAGATGCTGTATGCTAGTCCAGTGTAGAATGTATGGACTATAGGCCACTTTTCGAACCCATGGTGTGGACATATTCTGAGGAGCTCTTTAAATCTCTCCCAAGCTTCATATAATGGCTCACCATCTTTTTTAGCAAAGGTAGTGATTTGGTTCCTAAGATGAGCTGTCTTACTTGGTGGGAAGTATTTGGCCAAGAAAGCTTGAGAAAGCTACTGCCATGTAGTTATTGACCCCGATGGAAGAGAATGCAACCATGCTTAGGCCTTGTCCTTCAGAGAGAATAGGAACAGTCTTAGTTTAATGGCATTAAAGGATGCTCTATTCATTTTCAATGTGTCACAACATTCCAAAAAGACTTATAAATGGAGATTAGGGTCTTCAGTAGGTGACCATCCAAAATGATTTTGCTGAACCATCTGCAAAAGAGAAGGCTTCAGCTCAAAGTTATTGGCCTCAACAACCGGTCTGACAATACTGGGATTCACGCCATAAGCATTTAGGATGGTAAAACCCTTAAGAGAACGGTTATCTCTCTCCGCCATAGTAGGTGCAGAATGTTCTTGCTACTGTCTTCTTTTTCTCCTTTATAATGTGCATTCATTTTTTGGATCAAATTCAACGACGAACTCACGTTCTCTTCGCATAAAAGAGAAACATACCTATAAAGGAAGAAAAGAGGCAAAAATTAGCAAGATAAAATTATGTAGAAAAATTAAAAGAAAGTAATTTAGTCTAACTATTTTGTAATATATCTAATATTGACGATTATTCGCTGGTAACAGCACCAAAAACTTGTTGTGTCTGTTTTATAAATAATCACAAGCGCATGGCATAGTTGTAGCTAGTCCAGCGAGTACGGGTCGTATCCCACAGAGAACAATTATCAATTACTAAAATTATACAAAATATGATATCTAAATCAATGTAATGCGATAGATAGTTTGTCACAATTAAGTAAATAAGTAATTCAATTAATAAAAGCCTTGGGTTAGGGTTCACCACACTTATGATATTCAACATTCAACATATACCTCTAATTGTAATTATCTAGGTAATTTGGGGATGGTTTAGCCTTAATTAACTAGCAACCTCTTTCAAGCTTTACTAATCGTACTTAGGTTAATCCAATTACCTACTTTCGTGGTTCTTAGTTCAACCTAGGTTCATTAAGTTCTATGCCAACCATGGAATTCAATTAATCGGTTTTCTCGTTCCCACTAATTGATTCGTTCCTAGAGAACCTTAAACTACTTTTGTGATTAAGATATCCCTAATTAACTATTAGGTTTCAATTTTAACTTTCACCTTTCGGTTCATCAATTAAATACCTAAAATGTGATAGATTGGTGATCAAGCATTCTACAAACTATTATTCATGCACATAATAGTTAATCCTAATTAACTTAGAAGAAATCACAATTAGGGTTCCAACATTCAACTCAACAATGCAGTATCATCATACCATAAGTGGGTCTACCAAAACCCTAGATCAATATCTACTCACACATTATAGAAACATAAAGCAAAATCATATTCATTAAGTAAATCATTCAAGTTCAATAGAATTGAAGAGAAGGAGGAGAAGTAGAAGTAAAGAACTAAAGTGGAAGGATGAAACTTGATTTGCAGAATGTAAATATGAAATATAATGCTTCAATTGTTGTAAATCCTACTCTAGAACATAAATTCAATAATGATTCTAGTAAAATCCTAATCTAAGAGTGTTTTCTAAGCCTAAATACTGAGTCTAGAATATATGTAAGTGTCTGGATCCTCTTGGCTGCGCTTCCCCATGTATTTATAACAATTTGGTTGCTCAAAACCCTAGAAATCATGTGGTGTACAGACACAAATCACGACCATGCTTCTTGACACGGCCTGGTCGTGCTTCGGGCTGAAAATATAGGAAATTCTCCACTTCTCGCAAAGAGAACGGCCTGGCTAAGATTTAAGCTATCAGGCTCATAATTTGCCAATTTTTTCAGGGTTACCTCCTCGCTTCCTCCTCAGCATGTTCCAAATCCATATGGCTCCTCTCATGAGTGTTTTCCCTTGCTTCTTGGCCTCTTTTGCTCTCTTACAAACATAAAACAAACCAAAGCAGTATTTAAAGCAAAGCATAACCAAATTTAGGGAAATAATCACAAGTTTACTTTAAATTAGGGGATAAAATATAATTATTAAACACTCAAATTTCCCCATTATCAACAAGTATCTCGACACCATTTAACTAGACTAATCTTGCTTGAGTATTGACTCTCTACACAAATCCTTTTCAGGGGCTCAAACCCATGACATTGAAAAGACCTTTAACTAGAGAATTCAAATTTACTTACCACTTGAACCATAAGCTTATGGGTTGTGTAACTATTCATTTACATATAAAATAAATAAGAAACAACTATATTTCTAGTCACCTAAAATTTTACAATAATCTATAATGAAATGCAGATAAAATAGAGCCAGCTTGGCATGTAAATTATTTCAATAAATCAAAATGTTGTTAAACTAATGAACGTAAAATTAAAAGCCTTGGAAAAAATGTAGAACAATAAAAAAGAAAAGAAGAGGAAAAAATGACAAATGATGAGTTATAGAATTTACTTGGTAATATAAATAAGTTGCATAAAACAAGAACAAAAGTGGCATTATGGCCTACAGGTATATTGTGCCGATAGTACTAATAAGAACAATGGTTGAAAGGAGTTACCAGACTTGACCCAAAAACATATTCACAGAATTAGCAACATTGCAATCTATATCTCCCATGTCTCTTGCAAACCTATTAATTATTCGTCTGATAGGATTAGTATGAAAGAATACCAATAGAGCAGACAATACTTTATGCAGCATGGCATCGTGCAATCTTTTGGCAGCATGAAGACTTGAAATGATCAACCAATAATAGTTTTCAAGTGTCACAACTACCTGAATCCAACAAAGGAAATAACATTTTAGTTCCAAAATATTAAAGAAATAGGGTTACAAAAAGGTATGGTCTGATAACAGTAAGATATTTTGTAGAAAGAACATTTTACATGAATTATTCTATGTACTTACTTGTAAGTTAAGAGATCTTAAGTACTTAATAGCATATTCAACTTTAAGATTCAGAAGCATCATGAGAAGGTAAGAATGTTGGATAGACTCATTGTAGACAAACTTGCCTAAATGAAAGAAGTGCATAGATGAAAATTAAATATGCTTGTTAGGAAATAACACAAATTTCCCTATAAGGTAGATTGGTAAGAATACAAAATAATAGTGGAAATAACACACACACAATTGATAACAAAGTTTGGCCAATTGTGTCTATGTCTCCGGATCTGTTGTAGATCATTTTACTAAAGGGAGAAAAATATACAAATTGTTTACAACACTCACAACTTAATGGCACCCAAGAAAATTGCTCTCAATTGTCTCTCACTGAGGCTTTTTCTCAAAGCCTAATTTTCTTCTCTCTCAAAACTCTTTAATTTTTTTCGGCCTTCCACGCTTTAATCTGTTATATATATAAGCACCTATTGGGGTTCTCTGTAGATGTAGAAGCCCTCATTCTACACATTTTTCCAATTAATTCTTAGTTAGCCTTCCTTCCTTTTTAAACAAAAGATGCACCATCCACTCTAAATTCTTTAGGTTGTTAGCCTTACAACCACTCTTCCTCTTTCTGTTTTATTTTCATTTATTGCAACTTTCAGTGCACATAAGTTTGACCAACAATCTCCCACTTGAAGACTGATTTCAATCTGTCTTCATGCCTCGATCAAAGGAACAATATTTTTGATCTTGTTACTCTAGTAGGTTAACTGAAGTTGAACATAACATTAATTTATGGATAGTCACCACCTTTGTTAACATATCCGCTAGTGTCTTGCTTCCTTGGATCTTCTTCAGTATTACCACTTCATCCTCCAATAGAGATCTGATGAAGTGATAATGAAGTCCAATATGCTTGGTTCTAGAATGAAATGCTAAATTCTTTGCCAAGTGTATCACATTCTGACTGTCACTGTGCAGAACATTCTTCTCCTATTTGAATCCCAACTCAGTTAACAAACCTTAAAGCCATATCATCTCTTTACTGCCTTTAGTCATTGGTACATTCTCAGCCTCTATAGTGGATAGAGTGACAATTTTTTGTATTTGCAACATCCAACTAACAACTATATTTCCAACAGTGAATATATAGCCAGTGGTTCTTCTTCGATGATCGACTTCACCGCCAAAGTCTGCATCTACGCAGCCTTGTACTTTTAACTCTCCTTACCAAAGTACAAACATTTTTTTGTGGTGCCTCATAGGTATCTCAAAATCCACTTTACAGCTTCCCATGAACTTTTCCTAGATTTGTCATGAATCTGTTAATAACTCCCATTGCATGGCCAATGTTTAGTCATGTACAAACCATTGCGTACATCAAATTTCTAATGGTTAAGGCATAAGGAACCTTAGCCATGAATTCTTTTTCTTCCTCTGTTTGAGGGGACTGATCCTTGGATAATCAAAAGTGAATGGCCAATAGTGTGCTGAATGGATTGACGTCGCCCATGTTGTATCTTTGCAAGACACGACTGATGTACTTTGCTTGAGATAATTGAAAAATTCCCTTATAATTATCTTTGGTAATTTGTATTCCAAGAATCTTCTTTTCTAGACCCAAGTCCTTCATGTTAAACTCTTTTGAAAATTGTTGCTTCAATCTTCTGATATTATCCATATCTAAACCTGTTACTAACATGTCATTAACATAAAGTAGTAAAATGATATAGCTAGACTTATATCTTTTGACATAGCAACAGTAGTCGGCATTACACTTCTGGAAGCCTTCCTTATGCATGAAGCCGTCAAATTTTTTATACCACTGTCTTAAGACTTGTTCCAAGCCATACTAGCTTTTCTTGAGTTTGCACACCATGTTATCCTTCTCTCTTTATGAGAAACCTTCTGGTTGATGCATGTATGTCTCCTCATTCAAATCTCTATGAAGAAATGCGGTCTTCACGTCTAACTGGTCAAGATAAAGATCTTCAATGGCAATAATACTCAACACTGTTCTAATAGTATTGAGCTTCACAACTGGGGTAAAAATGTCAGTGTAGTCAATTCCTTCCTTCTATTGGAATCTTTTGATAACTAGTAGAGCTTTGTATCTCTTAGAACCATCATGTTCCTCTTTCACCCGATACACCCATTTTTTATGAAGTGCCTTCTTCCCCACATGTAACTTAGTTAGTTCCCATGTCTGGTTGGAGATCAAAGACTTTATCTCGTCCTTCATGGAAAGCTCCCACTTGCTAGCTCTCTAATCTGACAAGCTTCATCATAACATTCAAGCTCCTCTCCATCAATCAGCAGTAGGTAGTTCATATATTTCTTGTTAGGCACATGAGACCGAGAAGACCTTCTTAATATAGAAGTTAGAGTAGGAAGTTGTGTTATGCCTGACTGTTGTGTATTGCTTTGTCTAACTAGGTCCTCTAGTTGAGGCTTGCTACAATCGGCTCTATCATAAGACTATCTGGGACATCATCTGCATTTGTAAATATTGTCCCACTCTATTATGAGTCGCTAGCATCAGTTTTATGCATGTCCTTATACATTACCTGTTCATTAAAAATCAGATCTCTACTACAGATTAAATTTTTGTTTTCGTCATCCAAATTCGATATCCAAACTCATCTTTACCATAGCCAATGAAAATGAATTTCTTGAATTTAGGATTAAGGTTATTTCTACCTTGATCACTAATATCCATGTAACATACCTAATTTCGTTTCTTTTATTAAGTAAGGTACATAAATATTTAATTAAGAAAATAAAATGTATTAGACAATTTTTAGATATCTAAGGATATATAAGCCTTAGAAAGTCTTTACCTTATGTTTATTCAATGTTTCTAACATTAAGGGAATAAATAGAGTGAAAACCTAATAGGAAAAATTGGAAATAACATACTAAAGAGAGGCAAAATTCTTGGGTAAGGAAGATAAATTTTTGGGAAGTAAGTAAAGGTCTTAAAATTTCAAGAAGATTGGATTAGGGTAATTTTTCCTAATTTAAGAGCTAGAGTTCCTAAGTTTAACATCTCCACCCATACATTGGGCTTTCACCTATGGACACTTCATATAGAGTTTTTCCACTTCACATGAGTTTCTAGCAAGCCAATTGGATAGCCCAAGCAAGAAATAAAACATAAACTTGGACTAAGATATAGAAGTTGGATCGATAGCCCAAAAATCATGAAAATGTGACGAAACCCTCTATGAAAGGTAGAATTTTAGCCAAAGTAAAGAAAATAGGTAACAATGAGCCCAAATCCAAAAGGGAAAAATAAGAACCATATGACGAAATAGTAGTGTAATAATAATCAAGATTAGGTCACATGGCATTAGGACAAAACATCTATATCCTACATTCATAATTTCAACTAGTAGGTAATAATACAAGGCATTAGGATAAAACATCTATATCCTACACAAATAATTTCAACAAGTAGGTAATAATACATGGCATTATGACAAAAAATCCTTATCCTACACCAATAATTTCAGCCAAGGAAGACTCAAGGGCTGGAAATTTTCCACTTAGAAAGGAAAACTTATCATACTTAAGTGAAACAAAAGAAAAAGAAAAAGAATCCCTAAATCAAAAGGATCTTGTTCCTTGTCTTAAGAACATTTTATGATGATTTTGAAAATACAAATCTCCTTTTACTATGCATATCTTGACTAAGGGAGAGGAAGACAAGAATATGAGTTGTCTTCCCCTAAAAAATAACCAAGTGCATCCTAATTGTGGTAAGGTAGACCCATAATTATGAGAGGTGAACCACTTAATAGTTTATTTAAGCAAAACCCACTATTAGAACATTATAATTTTGTCCAAATGAGCGAGAGGAAAAATAGAAGCAAGGTAAAGTGAGGAAAAGAGAGAAAGAGAGGAGAAGAGAGGAAGGGAGAAGAAAGAGAAGTCTAGAGAACTAAGTACTCAAGGTAAGTTACATTAATCTCCACTTGAATCCATCTTTTCTCTTCGTCCTTGGGGTTTTAAACTCAACCTCTTTCTCTTATTTAAGCTACTAGAAAAGGTAAGGAAAAGGAGGAATCTTGCTACTTTCTTCAAGAGGAAACAAGAAAAGGAATTTACTAAGTGAGCTAGGGAGATCTTTAGGCAGGTTTAATAATATCTCTTTTTAAAGAAAAGCTTTTAAATTTGTAACATTTATATGGGATTTTGATCTTAGAACTTTGATAAAATTTACAATATTTGTTAATTTGATGATTGGCTATGGATGTTGCTATATAATGTTACATATTGATCTTGCATGTGATGGATGTTTTGAATACTTCGGTTGATATAGACGGTTCTACATAGATATGGCTATGGGTGGCAAACATTTATGGCTTTTATTATGCTATTATGTATATTTGAATATGGCAGAAATGGATAGAAGATGGTTAGGTTGGTAAATTAAGTATGGCCTTAAACAACTAGGGAAAAACCATGAGAAATTTCTGTTGAGAAACACCCTTAGTGATGTATGATTTGATGTTTCTTTTCTTTTGAAGTGGATGATGGAATATGTTAAATTATTTAAGAAATATAATTAAATTTTGAGATGATTAATTCTATGGTTAGGTGGAAATTTGGAAGAAAAATGGAAGATGAATTAATAAAAGGATGAACTAGAACTTTAGGAAAGGCTAGGTTAAGAAAAACTGGATTTCAGAGTAACTAGGGAAGCTTCTATTTTTAAAATTCTGGGAAGAATCGATTAGGAATTAAAAGAAATGGTTAACAAGAACAATATAGATATATGTCTCATAGATTTGTAGCCACTAGAATCACCCCATTTGAAGTTCAAATGAGAGAGATATAGTCTGATTAGTAAGCAGTGCTCAGAAACTAGCTAACCAGGGAAGAATCTATTAAGTATGCTTATGTGTTTAAATTTTTGGGCATAATCTGTAGGGAATTAAAGGAAATTATTAACATAATAAATATAGATACATGTATCAATGATCTATAGGCTCTGAAAGCACTTAATTTGGAATCCATATGAAGGATATATGGCTGATTAATTAGTAGAGGTCAGAATCAGTCTAAAATCCATGGTGGTAAATGTAAGCATTTGTCTTTTCAATCTTTTGGGAATAATTCATAATGAATATGAAGAAATGATCACCGTTAAAGTTGTAGACAATTGTCTGAGCCTTTTAAAGGTTTTTGAATCACCTCAATTGGAGTTCATAGGAGGTAGATATGGTTGAATAAGTGAGAAAAGATCACAAAACACGGCCAGGCCGTGTTCTGGGTTGCTTCAACACATGTAGGTCGTGTTTAGGGCTGTTTTTAAGTAAGTTTGAAGTATTTTCAAGAATAGCCGTGTCTTGGAACATGGCCAGGCCATGTTAGGAGATGGTAAATCTTATTTGTAACAATTTTTACCCTAATTGAACCTCATTAACTATAGGGTAATAATAGAAACCAAATTGGAGAAGAATGCCCTTTAAAATTTTTGAGAACGTGTTGGAAATAATATAAGTAGGAGGAAAGTAACTAGAGACCATGCATAAAGAAAATGAAAAGATGAAAATAATATTTAAAAAATAAATAGAATCTTATAATTGGAAATAATAAATAACTAGTATATGTCCTAGCTATTGCCATTGCATGAACTCATTACCATCTTAAGTGTGTAATTTTGACATGGAAATATTTTATAAAGTGATATTTGAAAATGGTTATGATCATGACATGATTTCATTTTACCAATGATTTTTGGTAAGAATTATGCTTTGATGATAAATTATGGCATGTGAGCATAATGAACGTACTTGTTATTGAAATCATATTTTTGGCTATTAACGTTAAGAGAAAATAAAAGAAAAAAGACAAGCATGGTCACATGGTGGTCCGTGTGGTGCACCTGTAGGGGATGCCTTACTAACGACTATGATTATGCTAATGAGAAAAGAAAGAGAAAGTGTGCTATGTCAGACGAAGCAAGAAAACCCCATACCAGAAAGTAGAAAATACCCACTATGACTGGGGTAGCTTGGTATGAAAATAAGTTGATAGTCATTGTATAATATTATGAAAATAGTTATTTATGCCATACCTGTTATTACTGTACGATTTTCATGTGCATAGATAAAGTGCATTCATGTGACCTATGATATTTGTTGTAGCTTACACATATAAAGATGACATGATGAGCTATATTGATGATGATTATGATTTATTGTTAAACCTACTAGGATTTAATTCTCAATATATTTCCATATCATATTCAAAAAACTAGTTATGCAGATTTTCCTATGGCTCTGCCTTTTAGTACATGTTGGATCGAGTTACTCTATCCTGGGTAGATCTCAGAAATTAATAAGGTGTTTGTGGTCAAGTTGGCTAAGATCCCGGTGGCGGTGCAACCACCTATACCCGTATTTGTATGAATGTTCTGATAAATGATGTGTATGTGAACTCAAAAATACATTAGTGTTAATAGTTGAACTTATACCTTGATTATATTTGGTTAAATTAATTGAATGTTATTATGAGTTAAGTAATTAAAAGTAAATAAGTAATGACTTTATAAATATATATATATATATATATTAAAAAAAATATGTTGTTACAATCCACATATGCAATGCAACCGAAGACTCTTAGATGTGAGAGTTTTACCTCTTTTCCATTCCATACCTCTTCTAGTATTGTATGCTCCAATGGAACCGATAGACCTTAGTTGATCAAGTAAGCTACTGTGTTGACTACTTTTGCCCAGAACTGCTTTGATAGACTAGACTATACATGAATGCTTCTGGCTCTTTTTGTCAATGTTCGGTTTATATGCTCAGCTACAACATTGTGTTGAGGCATACCCAGCACAGTTCTCTCCATTCTGATCACGTGCTCATAACAGAACTTTTTGAACCTAGTGTCTTTATATCCACCACCATTGTCAGTTTTGAGCCTTTTGATCTTTAGACCTGTCTCATTTTTGACTATGGCTTTCCATTTCCTGAAAGCATCAAACACATCAGACTTATGTTTTAGAAAGTAAACCCATACTTTTCGAGAGTGATCATTGATGAAAGTCACAAAATAGTGTTTTCTGCCAATGGATGAAGTCATCGTTAGTCTCCAAACACCAGAGTGAACGAGTTCTAACCTATCCAAGTATGCAATCTTCGTACACATCTATTTCTACTGACTGTAGCCATGTATGTTTTCCCTTTGAGTACATAATCTTCATCCCTTTCTCACTCATGTGGCCAAGTCTTTGGTGCCACATATTAGGATCTTCATTTCCTACTACTATTGCAATTGAACAGCATGCTCCTGCTATCATGTAAAAAGTACCATTATTTTTACCTCGAATAACTATCGTTGCACCCTTTGAGATCTTCCAATCATCACCATGGAAGGCTGTAGTGTAGCCTTCACTAGCTAACTGCCCTATTCAGATTAATTTCTTTCTGAGGTTAAGAATATGTCTGACATCCTTTAACTCCCAAATAGACCCGTTCAACTTAATCTTCACTACATCTTTGCCAATAATATCATAGGGTTGATCATCACCAAGATATACCTTTCTAAGGTTTTCGGGAACATACCTCTTGAAGATTTCCTTTTTTGAAGTAGCGTGGAATGATGCTCTATAATCTAACACCCATGACTTCTCCTTACTTTCTAAAGAGCATATCAACGCATCATCTCTTCTTGAGGTAGAAGTAACATTTGCCTTGTTTTTGCTTCTTGGTTCTTCAGTGCACTCTTGTACTGATTTTGGCAATGCCTGGTTTTATTGCAATTCCAACACTCGACGGTCTTTGAGCTATGAGAACTATTAGGATTCCTAGACTTGGACCTCCTGCTCCTCGATCTACCAACATAGTTCGATCTACCACGTCTATTCCTTCTTGTTGAATTTCTTCCTCTTGACTCTATATGCAATACTGAAGACGTTGATGATTTGCCTGTTTCTCTTCGTCGGATCTCTTCACTAAGAACCATATCATGGACATCATCAATTTTTAACTTATTGCTTCCAAACGAGCTACTCACAGCCGTGATAATAGCATTCCAACTTTTTTGTAGAGAAGACAAAAGTATTCATGCTCGTACTTCTTCATCAAATTCAATCCCAACTGAACTCAATTAGGTTGTCACTGTATTGAGTTCATTGAGATGTTGAGCTACCGATGTGTCTTTCGTCATTTTCAAATTGAATAATTACCTCATCAAGTAGGCAGAGCGCTTCTCATACATATTGGAGAGAGCTGCCATAAGACCCATTGTGATTTTTTCTTTTGCTATCTTGAAAGCAACATTGTGGGATAGCGTCAATCAGATAACTTTGAGTGCTTGTCTGTCTGGAAGGATACAGTTTTCTTCCTTCAAAGACTCTGGCTTCTTTTATAACAGAGGTTGATACAGATTTTTCTGATACAAATAATCTTTGATTTACATTTTCCAAAAGCCAAAGTCTACACCATCGAACTTTTCAGTTTTCACTTTCCCTTCGTCTATAGCCATCGCTCCCACTCGAATATGACTTCTTCTTCCAAATTGTTTTTAATTATTTATACGAACCACCGTGTATTATGTAACATCCTAAGCCTCTAATAAAGTTAGATAAATTTAAGAATAAGTAGAAAACACATATGACAAGTAAATTAAGATGCTTAGTTATATGACAATAAGGCAAGTATAAAATAGTTGACATAGTTAATATTGAATCATATAAATAAAATTCTTAGGATCTTAATGGATGGAGAGAGGACACAAATACATTTGTTTTAGAAATTACTAATCTAGGATTAGTAATAAATTAAAACATATATGAACAAGAATTAAAATGTGTAGTTGTTGACAATAAAGTCTTTATAAAATATGTGGTACCATTTTATGGTTAGAAGTAATATAAATAAATTTTTTGGAGCATAAATGAGAGGAATAGGATACAAATATATTCCTTAAGAAGCTACTAATTTAGGATTAGCAACATATATATATATATATATATATATATATATATTTCTTGTCCACCTCCACCATGCATATTCTAATATATATATATATCTACATATGCAAAAGCAGAAGCATTATGTATATATATATATTCTCCCACCTCCACCATGCATATCATAATCTACATATGTATGCACGTGAGAATTTGAAACAAGCACCAGCAGATTGGTAGGTTAAAACACATATGCAAGGGTTGGAATGCAAGCAGAATTCATGACCATCCTTGCTCCATAAAAGCTAGTAGAAACACACCCACCAACTACAGTAGAAACATGCCCCTATCTGCTCCATAAAGCAAGTAGAAACATGTCCCACATGCAAGCAGAATCACGCCCCACAAAGAAGAAACACACCCACCAACTAAAGTAGAAACACGCTCCCATCCTTGCTCCATAAAGCAAGCAAAAACACACCCACTAACTACAACAGAAACATGCCCTCATCTGCTCCATAAAGCAGTAGAATCTTGCCACTTTGCTCCATGAGACAAGCAAAAGCATTCATGCATGCAAGTTATATGGCAGCATATGTCTCCTTTATGTATCATGCATACAATTTCACCCACTCACATTGAGCATATTATAATATATATACATATGCATGCACTTACATGGAGGAGCAATAGGAAACTTACCTCCCTGCCTTGCAGAACCCAGAGAATCCCTGCAACCATGGCAGCCACATCCTTGCATTTCGGTAATGGGCAGCAGAAACAAACCAGCATTTCCTCACGCCAGTAGGAGAAATGAGAGAGGGGAGGTAGTCAAAAAATTAAGTGGTAAGAGGAAGGAAGAGGGAGAGAGCAGCCAGGAAGAAAAAGAAAGTCTGAGAGAGGAGGAAGAGAGAGAAAGCAAGCAGGAAATATGGAGAGCTCCTTTTTCTTCTTTTTCCCTCACCATAAGGCAGTGAGAGTGAGAGTGAGTGCTGAGATTTGAAGCTTTGATCACCCCATATTTTGTACAAAAAAACGTGGCTGAGTTGCAAGGGAAACCAAGAGGAGAAGCAAACTGCAAATTGAGAGCCAAAGGAGTAGGTTTGCACAAGGTAAGTTTGGCTTCTTATAAAAATCTGGTTTAGAGTTTATTAAGATAAATTTAGGCTCTGCATAAACAAATTTTTGTCTAAAATATGAAAACTTGTTCAACATAGAAGTTGCAGCGCTATGTCTTATATTTCCATATCATTTTGAATCACATCAATCGGACTTAAAATGAGAGAGTTATACTCCAGGGAGTGATGAGAGGTCAGAATCAGGTCTGGAATTAAGACTGGTGAGAATAGCTTTAATTTCAAATTTTTGGGACTAACCTATAAGGAATATGAGGACACGGTTAACATTAAAGTTGTAGATATATTTCTCATGGTTACATAGCTGCTGGAATCACCCAATTTTGAGTCCATATGAGTGAGTTAGGGTCTGATTAGTGAGTAAAGGTCGTAGAACACAGAAGGGTTAGGTTGAGAACATAGTAACCTTTTAGCACCTGAAAATATGAGCTTAGTAAATTTAGTAAATGGCCTTTAATTTCTGTAAGTTTTGGTGAGAAAATTCTTAAAAATGTTCATAATCAATTCTGGAAATTTTTGTGATTTTTTAGAACCTACAACTAGGCCTTTTGCAATTAAAACAGTGCTGAGAACAATCTGCTGGACAGCTTAGACTGTTGATAGAAATACAAAATAATGAAGTGGTAGATGTTGAATTTTTGTATGAAAATTTTATGACCTGTTATAGGGATTCTAGTTAAGGATCCCACCAAATTTTAGAGAATTCTGGATAGGTTAAGGTATATAATAAAATGTAGAAATTAGGTAAGGTAGGAAATGAGTCAGAACAGACCATAACTAGGGACAGCCTTTAAAACTTCGATTATTCAAGGGGTCAAATGAATTAATTTTTACTTGAAATTTTTTTAGTGATTATATAACATATCTAGGATGCTTCATATAAAATATAAGGAATTTTGAAGAAGTTTTACCAATCCAAAGGAATGCAAAACAGAATAAAAATGGAACTGAAACCAATCTGCATTGTTCTAGGTTATGGAGGTAGTTCTTGGGGAAGAATGGAAGAGTAGAGGGCTGAGAGAACCATGAAATAAAATAAAAATGTGAAGGTACCTCCATAAAAGTTTTTAGAATTTTCAGAAAACTTTTGTCATATTTAATAATAACCCCAAATCTCATTGGAATCATAGTTTTTTTTGGGGAGCAGAAGCTCTTAAACTAGAGATTAATGACTTTAGGAGCTAATATGCATGCATTAACCAAAAGTTCTTATATGTTTTAGTTTGAGTTGCTGGTAGTAACCTTGGCAGCCTTGGATAACCTTGGCAGCCTTGGAAAGGAAGTGATTGTGCTGGAATTGGGGTAGCTAGCTTTTCCTTAGAACACTCTTTATGTTATGAACTTGAATTTATCAATTTTCACTAGTTGCCTGACTTTTATGCTATGATGAATGATGGTATAAAGATATGTTATATATGCATTCTCGGGAATTAAGGGGGTGCCCAAAGTGTGCCAAGTAAGCCCCATTTTTCCCACGTATTGGCCAATAATAGGAGAGGTGTAACCCTGTTGTAGGTATGGGACTACATTGGGTAAGTAGACCATAATGTTATGGGTCCCTAGTGTGACCAAGATGATGTATGTATGTATGGTCAGTGCTTATGTTTCAGTGAAATAAATTGAGATGTTTTAAGGAATGGAATGTATACTATTTTTCTAAAATTTTTGCTAGCTATTGAGATTGTCATCTCATTATTTTATGTCCACATAATCACATTCTAGGTACTCTAGCAAGAAGTGAGCAATATGGGTCTAAAGGTAGAATCATCTAATTATGGATTGTATTTTCTTTGGTTGTGTAATATATATGGGATGGCAAAGATGAGTGCTAATTCCCTTTTAGACAACTTATAATGTGATGTAATATAAGTTATGGATTGTACCATTTTTCTTTATGGCATAAGATCCTTTTTGTTGTAAGTAATGCATATCATGCCTAGTTAGTTGCCTATAGGAAATTGAAATTTGAAAATGCTTAGAATAGCCTGAAGCACTTTCATGCTTATCCAAGAAAGATAACAAACAATATAAGTGAACAGGTTAATTTATGGGTTAGGTAGACATTGCTAGAAATTTATAGATGAAAAAAAATGTATAATACTAAATTCTCTCAAGTGGAATATTCTATGATGTGGATGTATGAAATAAGATGCTAGTCAGTAAGTGTGACATATTAGAACACCTTTGTCGACAAACCAATACCACTGACAATATTTCACTATTCATGTGAATAATACTTTCACTATTCATGAATAGTACCTCACAAAAAATTGACAAACAAATCGATATTGCCAACAGTATTTCACAATTCACAAAATTCACTATTTATATGAATAGTAAACTCAAAAAAAAATTGACAGAATTCACCATAACTAGGCTCTAATACCAGTTGTTGGGAAATAGTACAAATTTCCTTATAAGGAAGATTAGTGAGAATACAAAATAATACCAGAAAAAACACACACACAATTGATAATAGAGTTCGGCCAATTGTGCCTACGTCTCCAGATCTATTACAGATCATTTTACTGAAGGGAGAAAAAATATAAAGTGTTTACAACACACACAACTCAATGGCACCCAAGAAATTTGCTCTCAATTTTCTCTCGCTGAGGCTTTTTCTCAAAGCCTAATTTTCTTCTCTCTCAAAACTCTCTCTAATTTTTTTTGCCTCTCCACGCTTTGATCTGTTATATATAAACACCTATTGGGGTGCTCTATAGATGTAGAATCCCTCATTCTACACGTTTTGCCAATTAATTCTTAGTTGGCCTTCCTTTTTTTTCGACAAAAAATGCATTGCCACTCTAAATTCTTTGCATTATTAGCTTTATGATAAAGGGGAAATTTAAGTGTTTAATGGTTATATTTTCTCCCCTAATTAGTAGTAAACTTGTGATTATTTCCCCGCATTTGGTTATGCTTTGATCTGGATACTGCTTTGGTTTATTTTATGTTTGTAGGAGAGCGAAAGAGGCCAAGAAGCAAGGGAAAACACCCATGAGAAGTGCCATATGGATTTGGAACTTGCTAAGGAGGAGGCAAGGAGGCCGTGTCCTGGAACAAAAAGGATCTTACACACCAAAAATTGGCAAGAAAGGAGCATGACAACCCGCAATACGGCCAGCCCGTTCTCTATGTGAATGATACAAAAAACTCCCAGAATTCAGCCCAAAGCACGGCCAGGCCATGTCCTGGAACACGGCTGTGCTTCGGGTCTGTACAACACGTGATTTTTAGGGTTTTGGGCAGCCAAGTTGATACATATGCATAGGGAAATGCAGTCAAAGACATGGAGACGCATTCAGACCTTCTTTTACTCAGGTTTAGGCTTAGGAAACACCATTAGATTAGTTTTTAGAGTAGGATTAATGTTTAATTCATGCTCTTAGAGTAGATTTTACAACAATTCAAGTTTGTATTTCATCATTACATTCTTCATCCAGGTTCTATCTTTCTATCTCTACACTCATCTCTTCTTCTATTCTTCCTTTTAGTTTGTATTGAACAATAAAGATTACTTTAATGAATTTGATTATGTTTTCTCTTTTAATAATGCTTTAGTATATTTGATCTAAGGTTTTGGTAAGCCCACTTATGATGTGATGATACATTGTGCTAATTGAATTGTTGGAACCCTAATTGTGTTATGCATGGTTAATTAGGATTAACTATTATGCATTAATTATATGAGTTGATGAATGTCGGGCCAACGTTTTATCATGTCTTAGGATATTAATTGATGAACTGAAAGGTGAAGATTAATACTAGAACCTAATAGTTAATTAGAGATATCTTAATCACAAAAGTAGTTTAAGGTTCTCTAGGAATGAATCAATTATTGGGCACAAGAAAACCGATTAATTGTATTGCATGGTTGGCATAGAACTTACTGGACTTAGGTTGAACTAAGAACCACAAAAGTACGCAATTGGATCAACCTAGGTACGATTGGTAAGGCTTGAAAGAGGTTGCTAGTTAATTAAGGCTAAACCATCCCCAATAACCTAGATAATTGCAATTAGAGGTACAAGTTGGATGTTGAATATCATAAGTGTGGTGAACCCTAACCCTAGGCTTTTATTAATTGAATTACTTGTTAGTTTAATTGTGACAAACATCCTATCGCATTACATCGATTTAGATAGAAAATTTCGTATTATTCTAGTAATTGGCATTGTTCTCTGTGGGATATGACCCGTACTCACCGGACTAGCTACAGCTACGTTGTGCGCTTGCGGTAATTAGTAAAAACAACACAACAAGTTTTTGGCGCCGTTGTCGTGGAACAATCATCAATATTAGATACATTGTGAAATAGCTAGACTACATCACTTTCTTTTAAGGATCCCGAAAGCTTATCAATTCCTTGCTCTATATGAGACATGAAGATTGACAGAGCCCTATGTGACCTTGGAGCAAGTTTGAGCCTCATGCCTCTTTTGGTTTGCAAGAAGCTTCAAATGGGTGACTTGAAGCCTACCACCCTTTCTCTTCATTTGGCTGACCGATCCATCAAGCATCCGATAGGTATATTAGAGGATGTTCCTCTTAAGGTGTGTAAGTTTTATTTTAGATATGGAGGAAGATGACAAAATCCCCATGAATTTTATTTATAAGATGCCAATATAAATGTGAGAGATGAAAAACTTTCTTTGAATGTCGGGGATGAAAAAGTTGAATTTAATTTAAATGATACAATGAACCCACATTCTCTAAATGAATCTTGTTGCATGATTGGCTTACCTAGACCTAAAATGAATAATAATACCATGAATTTTCCTCCAACTAACCCACTTGAGTTATGCTCTGTAGAAATTTCTTGTGTTTTTGTCAAAAAGGGGGAAGAAAAGAAGGCTGTTGAGGAGGCAATCCAACCTCCAAGAATAGAACCTAAGCCACCTGTAACATCCCTAATTCCGTTTCTTGTATTAATAAAAGTACAAAAGTATTCAAAGTAACATCTATAATTTTATTTCTTTTATTGATAAAGGTACATAAATATTTAACTAAGGAAATATAATCCTTAGAAATTTTTCACCATACATGTATGTATAGAAATGTTCTAATATTAATGGAATATATAAAGAAAGAAAACCTAAGAGGAAATATTAGAAATAAACATGCTAAATAAAGGTGAAATTCTTAGGTAAGGAAGATAAATTTTTGTAAAGTAAGTAAAGGTCTTAAAATTTCAAGAAGATTGGATTAGGGTAATTTTTTTTCTAATTTAAGAGCAAAAGTTACTACGTTTAATATCTCCAACCATAAATTGGTCTTTCACCTATGGACACTTCATATAGAGTTTTTCTACTTCACATAAATTTTTAGCAAGCCAATAGGATAGCCCAATGAAGAAATAAAACACAGACTTGGACTTGGATATAGAAATTGGACCGGTAGCCCAAAAATCATGAAAATGTGACCAAGCCCATTATGAAAAGTAGAATTTTAACCAAAGTAAAGAAAATGGGCAAGAATGAGCCCAAACCCAAGAGGAAAAAAAAGTAAAGTGATGAAATAATGGTGTAATCAAGATTTGGTGACATACATTAAGATAAAAATTTAGCAAGTGGTGTGATATCCTACATTCATAATTTTAGCAAGTGGTATGATAATACAAGGCTTTAGGACAAAACATCTATATCCTACACTCATAATTTTAGCAAGTGGTATGATAATACATGGCATTAAGATAAAACATTCCTATCCCACACAAATAATTTCAACCAAATAATGGAGATTCAAGGGCAAGAAATTTGCGACCTAAAAAGGCAAACCCATCATACTTGATTAAGACAAAAGAAAAAGGAAATAAATCCCTAAATCAAAGGGACCTTGTCCCTTATCTTAGAAACATATTATCATAATTTTCAAAATACAAATCTCCTTTTGCTATGCATATCTTGACTAAGGAAGAAGAAGACAAGGACATAAGTTATTTGTTTTCCAAAAATTCAACCAAGTGTATCCTAACTGTGATAAGGTAGAGCCATGATCATGAAAGGTGAATTATTTGAGGGTCTATTTAAGCAAAACCCACCCTTATAACATTAGAATTTTTTCTCCAAGTGAGGGAGAGGAAAAATAGAAGCAAGGTAGAGTGAGGAAAGGAGAGGAAGAAAGGAAGAAAGAGGAAGGAGAAGTCTAGAGGACTAAGTGCTCCAGGTAAGTTTAACAATATTTCTTTTTGAAGAAAACTTTTGAAACTTATAATATTTATATGAGATTTTGTTCTTAGAACTTTGATGATTGGTCATGGATGTTGCTATATCATGTTACATATTATGTATGTTTGAATACTTAGGCTGGTGTAGATAGTTCTGTATAGGTATAACTATGGGTGGCAAAATTTTAAACTTCTGTTCTTAAAATTCTAGAAAGCATTAGTAAGGAATTTAAGTAAATGGTTAACATAAAAAAATGTAGATCTATGTCTCACGGATTTTTAGCCACTGGAATCACTCAATTTGGAGTCCATAGGAGGTAGATATGGTCCGATTAGTATGCAGTGGTCAGAAATTGGTTAATCAGGGAAGAATATTTTAGGATAGCTTCTGTGTTTTATTTTTGGTAACTTTCTATAGGGAATTGAAATAAATGGTTAACATAAGAATTATAGATATATGTGTCACGGATTTTTAGCCACTAGAATTACTCAATGTAGAGTACATATGAGGTAGATATGGTCAGATTAGTAAGCAATGTTCAGAAAATGGTTAATCAGGGAAGAAGATGTTAGGATAGATTGTGTGTTTTAATTTCTTGGAACATTCTATAGGGATTTCAAATAAATGGTTAACATAAGAATTATAGATATATGTGTCGCAGAATTTTAGCCACTAGAATTACACAATTTGAAGTCCATATGAGGTAGATATGGTCTGATTAGTAAGAAGTGGTCAGAAAATGGTTAATCAGGGAAGAATATGTTAGGATAGCTTTTGTGTTTTAATTTCTGGGAACATTCTGTAGGGAATTAAAATACATAGTTAAACATATGAATTATAGATATATGTGTCACGGATTTGTAGCCATTGGAATCACTTAATTTGGAATTTTTATGAGGGAGATATGGACCAATTAGTTGGTAGAAGTCAGAACCTATCTAAGAAGAAATAACCTATACATTGAAGGAGTAATATCACCTTGATTTCTTAATATTTTGCTAAACAGTTCAACTTAATAGTTTTAGATAATTGTTTTATCTTGAAATTGACACCAAGATCACCAACATCGGAGTTCAATTGAATCAGTTATGCTTTGATTAGTAAGAGAAGGTTAGATGGGATGAAAACCTGCATCAAGAAAATAAAGAAATAAAATTAATATTTAGAAAAGAAGAAAAATTTTATAAATGAAAATAATAAATCACTAGTATATGCCATAGCCATTGCCATTGTATGAACTTCTTATCATCTTAAGTGTGAAATTTTGACATGGAAATATTTTATAAAGTGATATTTGAAATGGTTATGTTCATGGCATGATTACCAATGATTTTTGGTAATAGTTATATTTTGATGAACATATTTGTTATTGAAAGCATATTTTTGGCTACCATTGTGAAATTAAAAGAAATGAGCACGATCATATGGCAATCCGTGTGGTGCACCAGTAGGGGACGCCCTACCAACGGTTATGATCATGTTAATGAGAAAAGAAAGAGAAAGTGGGCCATGTCGGACAGAGTGAGAAAAGCCCGTACTGGAGAGTAGAAAATACTCACCCTGACCGAGGTAGCTTGATATGAGAATAAATTGATAGTCATCATATGATATTATGAAAATAGTTAATCCTATCATACATGTCATTATTGTATGATTCTCATGTGCATAGATATAATGCATTCATGTGACCAAAGATATTTGCTATAGTTTATATAGCTGAAAATAACGTGATGAGCTATATTGATGATGATTTATTGTTAAACTTACTGTGATTTAATTCTTACTATATTTCCATATCATGTTCAGAAAATTAGTTATGCAGATTTTTTTATGGCTCTGGCTTTTAGTGCACGTTCGATCGAGTATTTTATGTTGGGCAGATCCCAGAAGCAAATAAAATGTTTGTGGTCGAGTTGGCTTAGATCCCGGTGAAGGTGCAACCACCCGCACCTGTATCTCCAGAATTGGTCAACCAGAATAAATGAGATGTAGATTTTTATGTGTTTGATATGCTGTACGTATGTTTTAATTAATGACATATATGTAAACTTTATATTGTATAATAATAATAACAAAGTTGTTACACCACCTCCTCTCAACCTCAATGGAGCTAAGGAGGAAAAGAATGAGCCAAGAGGATCATTGAAGGCCATTAGGCAAAGCCTCATGCACCATACTGAGAGGCAATGGATTAAAAAGAGAGTTATTCAAACTCTCTTCAAGCCTCCTTGAGTGGAAAGCATAAAAAGGGAGTTGAGCTAATGACTTTAAACAAGCACTTTGTGGGAGGCAACCCACATTTTAATTTTTAAAGTTTCTTTTTATTTTGTTTTCTAGCTTTTAGTTTAGTTTTTATCTTTAATTTTAGTTGATTTCTTAGGTTATAGTTTAATAAGTGTTTCCATATGATTTATAGGTCCATTCCCATGTGCCCAAAAATGAAATAAAGAATGAAAATCAAGGGAAATTGAAAAGGCTTACAAACTGCAGCAATTTTTGAAGAATTAGAGGATCCAGCATCAAACACGGCCGTGCCCCATGCCCAAACCAAGCACCTCTCACCCGTGTTGGCCAACACATGCCAAAACTAGGAATTTCGAAATTCTAGCACCAGACACGAGTGGGCCGTGCTGTGAAGCACGACTGTGATCCAGGTAAAAGAGAGAGAGAGAGAGAGAGGAAAAGTGCCATCTGCTATTGGCATCACTATTATAGCTTCCCTCCAGGTATAATTTTAACCTTTTCTTTGTGCTTAATTTCTTTTATCTGGATTGAATTTCCCTGATGGTTGGACTGGATTATTCCTCTGGGTTACTTTTCTTGATGCAATTTATGACTTGGTTGTTAACCTAGATCATCTTACCCTATACTTGTCATTTTCTTTGAATTGAATTTAAAATCCCATGCTCCTTAATTTCGGACTTATTGACCATGGTTGGAGCTCCAATTCAAAATTGCTACATTACTTAAATCTGACATACCTATTGCGGATGAAAGCATGGTACAATTGGCACTTTAGCGAGAACCCACCTCAACCTCTTTCAGAAGACCTTTAAGCAAGTAAGTTACTTCTTCTTTTGCCTGTACTTTCAGTTATTATTGACATCGAGGACAATGTCAAGTTTAAGCATGGGGGAGTAGATTTAGGATTATGGTTTTCCCTGATTAGTTATTATTGGCTGAATATCTCATGTTGCACTATAAAATCACATAATTTACTATTTCAGAGATAGATTGATGTAATATAGGTTGATTTTAGTTCATGAACATGTGATGCACAATAGGATATAAAATAGGTAGCTTCAATTTTAGTCTCTCTCTTCTAGCATTAAACCTCTAATTTTTTGAAAAATGTCTCTCATATTGTGCTATGAATTGTATACCTTTATTGATTTTTAACACTATGAGAGTGTGAAGGCTGGGAGAGGTAAAAAATGAGGGAATTTAACACCCAAAAAAGCTTTCACTCTGAGTACCCCTTCAAGGCACCAAAAAGGCCCTAGTATGAGTACCTAGCTGCCTTTACCCTAGTGAGATGAAGCATAAAATGCACTCACGGAATATTTCTATAAAAGAAAAATAATGATGATGAATGAAATAGACAAATGAAATAAAAAATAATGAGAAATAAAAGAAATTGACTGAGAAAAATAGAAATAAGGGTAAGGCAACATAGGAAGATCTAAAGGATGAGGTGGCCTACTTGAGTGTCGAAAAATCAATTAGATGCATACATTCAATGGTACCAATAGAAGCAGATATATAATAGGAGAATTTTGTTTTAGTTTTAGAAGAATAGAGACTATACGATAAATGTCTATTCATATATCTATTGTGTGCACACTAATTGAGTGAAAAAAGTACATGTATTGCATTTTTCTATCTTCTGGAATTTGATTGCATATTCGCTCTTCCTTCTAATATGATGAGTTATTTGCTTGAGGACAAGCAAAGGTTTAAGCATGGGGGAGTTGATAAATGGGAAATTTGAGTGTTTAATGGTTATATTTTATCCCCTAATTAGTAGTAAACTTGTTATTATTTCCCTGCATTTGGTTATGCTTTGCTCTGGATACTACTTTGGTTTGTTTTATGTTTGTAGGAGAGCAAAAGAGGCCAAGAAGCAAGGGAAAACACCCATGAGAAGTGCCATATGGATTTGGAACATGCAAAGGAGGAAGAAAGGAGGCAACACACCAAAAATTGGCAAGAAAAGAGCATGGCAGCCCCTAACACGGCTAGCTGTGTTCTATGCGAAAGATGCAGAAAACTCCCAGAATCTAGCCCGAAGCACGGCCAGGTCGTGTCCTAGAACACAGTCATGCTTCAGGTCCGTATAGCACATGATTTTTAGGGTTTTAAGCAGCCAAGTTGATACATATGCATAGGGAAACGTAGCCAAAGACATGGAGACGCATTCAGACATTTTTTTACCAAGTTTTAGGCTTAGGAAACACCATTAGATTAGTTTTTAGAGTAGAATTAATGTTTAATTCATGTTCTTAGAGTAGATTTTACAACAATTTAAGTTTGAATTTCATCATTACATTCTTCATCCAGGTTCTATCTTTCTATCTCTACACTCATCTCTTCTTCTACTCTTCCTTTTAGTTTGTATTGAACATTGAGGATTACTTTAATGAATTTGATTATGTTTTCTCTTTTAATTATGCTTGAGTAGATTTGATCTAGGGTTTTGGTAAACCCACTTATGATGTGATGATACATTGTGCTAATGGAATTGTTGGAACCCTAATTGTGTTATGCATGGTTAATTAAGATTAACTATTATGCATTGATTATATAAATTGATGAATGTTTGGCCAACATTTTATCACATCTTAGGATATTAATTGATGAACTGAAAGGTGAAGATTAATACTAGAACCTAATAGTTAATTAGAGATATCTTAATCACGAAAGTAGTTTAAGGTTCTCTAGGAATGAATCAATTAGTGGCCGTGAGAAAACCAATTAATTGTATTCTCTGGTTGGCATAGAACTTAATGGACTTAGGTTGAACTAAGAACCACAAAAGTAGGCAATTGGATTAACCTAGGTACGATTAGTAACACTTGAAACAGGTTGCTAGTTAATTAAGGCTAAACCATCCCTAATAACCTAAATAATTGCAATTAGAGGTACAACTTGGATGTTGAATATCATAAGTGTGGTGAACCATAACCCTAGGCTTTTATTAATTGAATTACTTGTTAGTTTAATTGTCACAAACTTCCTATCGTATTACATCGATTTAGATAGTAAATTTCGTATTATTCTAGTAATTGGCATTGTTCTTTCTGGGATACAACCCGTACTCGCCAGACTAGCTATAGCTACGTCGTGCGCTTGCAGTAATTAGTAAAAACAACACTTTACAACCACTCTTTTCCCTTTTTTGTTTTATTGTTATTTATTACAACTTTCAGTGCATGAAAGTTTGACCAACACTTGTTTATAACTCTTAGCAGTATTTTGATTTGTCCACATGCTTAACCATGTGCTACTTGAAACTCGAAGAACTTCTGTCAATGCATAGCATGTGAAGAGTACAAAAACTATCCACAGTTCTCCTAATATAGATTTGTACTTGTAAAATTAGATTAATATTTACAAGAAGCCAACAAGATCATATAAACTTTCAGTCCATGTTAAAAATGGATGATGTAAGGTTGGTGGTTAGTGGTTACAGTAAGGAAAAATAATTGTAGAAGCATCCACCAACAAAGTAGATCAAGCAGGACCTAGTTGTTAAGGTTTCTCACACTGATATTTCTGCCATTTTAATAGAGGATATAATTCCATAACCATTTGGTGCGCACTGTCGCAGGCACGCCCAAATTAAAACCTTACCTCAACACTAACCTATAGTAGTGGGAGTAAGGGTCGATCCCACAGAGACTGTAATTACCTTATGTGATTCAGAAAGGGGGGAATTGAGAGTCAAAATTAAAATTAAGTAAACAATAGCAAAAATAATTGAGAGAAAGTGATTAATGAGAAAAGCGTTGGTTTCGGTCGATATTCACCATCAAGGGATTGCATTGATCATTGACAAAATTACCAATCTTAAACCAAATATCTATCATTGGGATTCTATCCCAGTTCCTCCTTAAGCCTAGTAAATTAATGACAATCGCACTAATTATACTCTAATTAACGAGCAATCCTTTAGCACATCGGTAAAACATCACTTATTAACCGCATGAAGAACAAGAGAAACTAATAGAGCTAAACGAATACAAGCACATCGGTTATATTCAATTTAGTTGATATTCATCATAGGGTTAACGATTTATAATCCAAAATCCTTAATCCTATTTGCTTCACGAATCAAGTAATAAAAGCTTTGTTCAAAACCTAATTCAGCAGCTACACATACAATATACTAGTAGGCCTCCTAGCAATCACATGCATAATATTAAGAAAATAAGAACAGATGAATAAACAATACCCGGTTAAGATTGAATGCAATGAAATCAAATTCGTATCTCGCAATGACATCAAATCCCTTGAGGTTTCAATCTCCCTCAACCAACTAAAGAAAATTAGCCGCGCAGGGCCATAGAAAACTAAACAAGAAGTAAAGAAAAGAGTTGAGAACTTGAATGAATTCTTTGCTGAATGAATAGATGCCTTCTCTGCTTACTTTCCTTCCTTTTTATCCCTTCAACCCTCCTAGTCAAAATAGGAAAGTTTTTAGGTCAAATCTCCATCAATTAGGCTTCAAATCAGGCGAAAAAACTCTAAAATCGCGACTTCCGGAGCGGTGGCGCCGCGGCGCATAAGGTCAGCGCCGCGGCGCTGCGAAGCTTCATCCATGGGGTGCCGCGGCGCACCAATGCAGCGCTGCGGCGCTCCATTCTTCGTACACGGGCGCCGCGGCACACCCATGCAGCGCCACGGCGCTCATGGTTCTGGGGCAAGGACGCCGCGGCGCCAATAACCAGCGCCGCGGCACTACGAGACATCCATGACGGGCCGCCGCGGCGCCTAGAAAACACCAGATTTTGCCAAAGTGCCGAACACGAAAGTTGTAGCTCTATGTTTCTTCTTTCCATAGCCACTAGAAACAGCTCAATCGGAGCTCAAATGAGTGAGATATGCTTCCATTAGTGACGAAAGGTCAGAAATCAGCATTTTTCATGATTTTCTTCTATTTTTCTCTTCTTTTCTTCTTTATTATTCCTAAAAACATAAAACAGACAATTTAATTAAAACCTATCTATTTATCATTTAAATAAAATAAAAAGAAACATAAAATATGCTAAATACATGCTTAATTTAAAGCATGTCAAATACCCCCACACTTGCTCTTTTGCTTGTCCTCAAGCAAATTAAACCATGTGAACAATATTCAATAAATAAGGTAAGTGAAAGTCTTACCAATATATTGCCTCATAGTGAAAATTGAATGCTCTTAAAGAAATTTCAGAAAATTTAATGACTATGTGCAATATTCAATTTAAATGTAATTCAGAATTCATTTTTCTAGAGCCCTGAGTGTGTGTGTGTTTTGAGCAGTTCAATCATCTTTCATTCAAATGAGTTTATATATCTCAAGAAATCAAGTATGGATCTCTTCGTAGGATTTCCATAAGCTTATTTTTCCTGCTGCTCTCCACTAATGTAGGTCAAAACTACTTTTAGGATCAAAAGGACTTTATTTAGCTTGTAATGTGGCCAAGGTGAAGGGTGGGACAAAGGATATTAATGTAGGATCAGTCACCCAGCACCACATGATTAAAATTGATCTCTTGAGCTCTTTGCTTTCCTCCAATAATTTTGGGAAGATTTTATCCCCACACTACTTTTCCTGCTTCAATCCATCATTGTCCTCTTTTTCTTTCACCCACAACATTTGTTCTTATATATATATATAATGTTTTTCTTTTTCTTTTTCTTTTGAAAATTTCTTTTCTTTTCCTTGCTCTACCCTTCCACCCTTTTTGTAAATAAAGCAATACAATACAAATATTCATCAAAATAATCATGGAGTGAGTGAATAGGGTAAAGAAAAAAAAATAAGGATATACAAACTTTGGCTTATGGCTCAGTTATGGTTTTCAGAAGGAAAAGTTCATTAAGCTCAAAATAAAGGAACTAGTGTTATTTTATTACTTAGGTTAGGCTTGAAAGGCTCAATCTATCAAATAATGCCTAAATCATCTCCTAATTAATAGTATCAACCTAGGATTTCGCCTCAAGCATCATTCAAATAAGTTCTAGAATCCTTTCTGAGATCATAAAAAATTTCTTTAAGTTGTATAAACTTTTTTTAAATAAAAGATAAATTAAATACTCAAAGTTGTTGTGCAAAATAGATTCAGGATTCTAGAAAATGGATAATAAATTGCAAAATTAAAATTACACATAATTATGATTTTCCTACGTTTCTTAGGAGCTATTAGCAATTTAAACATTTATATCATTGGCTATTGGTTTCACTAACACAAACCCATAGATTGAAATTTTGTTCACATGCTCACCTCATGACAGGAATAAAAGTGCACACATCATAGAATTATAGTAATGCATCAAAGTAGAAAAGTGCACAAGTGTATGAGTTATTATACAGTCATCCAGCTGAATCATAAAGTGACCCCCCCACACTTAAAAACATACATTGTCCCCAATGTAAGAATATCAAAGAAAAAACACAATAGAGACAAGTAATAAAATAATGAGGGGTCCAGGGAAACTTCCCTGATCAAGTGTCACCATTCATCGCATCATGCTCGGTGTCAGGCCGAAAGGGTGGTTCAGGAGGCGCCGGGAATGCAATTGGAAGGTTCAGGGCATGGGCTAGCTGACTGAAGCAGGCATGATTATGTTGTGCAATAGAGTGCTGGTAGAGGGGCCAGATCGTGCAGTTGGTGGCTCAGATACTCTGTGTGCTGCCATAAATCTTCAATGGTATGCTGGGATGGTGGTGGAGCTGAACTGCTGCCTGGTCCCTCTGTAGGGATTGGCTGAATCCCTAACTCCTCCTCTGCTGCTTCTTCATGGCCCTTGTACTTTTGGATATCTGTAGAGGAAATAGGCTTCATAGGGTGAATGAGAGCCTCAGTGGAATCCCAACTGACTCCTGCCTGTTGACATAGACCAGTAATTAAACTGGGAGCAAAGAGGGATCCGCCTCTAGTATTAATACAGCCGAGCATCTGCCTATGAATAATTTTGCCTACATCAATAGAAAGGCCCTTTAGTATCGCATAGAGCAGAATGGCCCTGTCCCTCCTGACTTGACTCACATTGAAGCTGGGCATGAGTCGTGCTGACATAAAATAATACCATGCTTTAGCCAACTTATTCATATCAGCCCTAGCAAAGTACAACGGTTGGCCATGGCTATCCAATTTCCAGGAGGCCCCTCTATGGCAAAGAGTGCCTATGACGTCTTCAAAGTCAATAAATGATTGAAGAAGAGCAGTATATTCATCATCCTCAATGTCAGGTAGGGAATAGAATTCATTGATGGCATGCGGAGAAAATGGTACCCTCTTGCCTCGAACCCGTGCATGATGATGTTCATGAACTGTAGCATTGGAATAGAACTCCTGGACCACGGGGATAACTCCTGGCTCTGGGTTCCTGCGGAAAATCTCCCAGTGCCTATAGAGGATATTGTCTCTGAGAGGTAGCCCTTCGGTGATCAGAAATCCACGTTCTGGAACAATAGATTTATGTACCACCACTTTAATATGGTGTTGATAAACCGGTTCAGTCACAAATGCCACAGTGTCGAATGCTGGAGGGTCCTCAGCTCTGTTCTTCCTCTTTGAAATACTCAATTTAGAAGTTTTTGGAGCCATTAGTTGAAAAAAATTCACTAGGGCCTTTTACCGAACACCTTGTGGGCGCTTGTAAAATTTGGAAGAATGAGTGGTGAATTTTCAACTAGATCTCCCAAACTCAGGACAAACCAGTAGCAATCAAGTATAAGGATCAATTGCAGCCAGAAAGAGGAAGAGAACTGTACCCAAATTGCCTTGAATGGTGGCTGGGAATTGCAAGCTCAAGAATACCTTAGAACCCTAGAAAAGTGTCTTTGAATTCGACTCAATTGCTGATATGAGGTGTATAATCCTGCAAAAGTAGATGAAAAATCAAGTTATGCAAGCAATATAATCGAATGGGAGGTGAGTATGGGTGATTGGAGGCAAGAAAAGGGATTTGGGGGTGAGAGAGAGCAAAAACGGCGGGGGAAACAAAGAGGGGCGCAACCCTCTTATAGAGAGCGCCGCGACGCTCACCCGTTCTGGGTTCGGATTGCCGCGGCTCTGTTCTAGAGGGCCGCGGCGCTCGGTTTGGGCGCCGCGGCGCATGTTTGCGTCCGCAGATCAAATTTTTTTTTTTTTTAAATTAATAAAGTAAAATTAAACTAGGAAAAGAAAAAATAAGAAGAAGAAGAATAGATGTTGGGTTGCCTCCCAACCAGCGCCTTTGTTTTACGTCGTTGGCTCGACTCAGCTCCCTATCTTTGTTCATGGAGGCTCTTTGAGGTTCACTTTAAATTTCTGGGACTGATTCAATCTTTGAAATTCAACTGCATAACCAGAAGGCACATCAGTAATAACAAGTGGACCTAACCAAGGGAGCGATTTCTTACCTTTAAAGGGTTCAACCCCTTTCATTTCTAGAACTTGATGCAATTTTATAGTCGGGTCTATGCCTTTAAGGTTTGCAATTGTTCTTATAATGGCATTTCTTTTTTCTTGAAAAATATGCATCAATTCCTCTTCTTTTTTAACACCTAAACTTTTTGCAACTATAATAGGTGATGCATCTCCTATTTCCAAGTATTTCAGGTGATTAGGCAGAGATGACAAAATTGATCCACGGTCCTGCAAAACAGAAGGTGCAAGAATGGTATCAAAATTTGATAATTCCATATAAGAAATCTTACCCTTTGGTGGCTCTTTCGAAGAATCATTGAGTGCAGTCAGTTTCTCCTTTGTTTTTTCATCTAAGTTTATCTCACCATCATCTGCTGCTATAGATTTGTTCACACTTTCCTCCATTTTATCCTTTTCATCTAATTCAAACACATCGTATGCTAATGAATCAAGCACATCAATGGAATAGACAGGAGTATCATCACCTGGGTATTTTATGGCTTCATACATATTGAATTTTATTACTTCACTATCAAATTCCATAGTGAGTGTGCCATTGTGAACATCTATCTTGGTTTTGGAGGTTTTCAAAAATGGTCTCCCTAATAATATTGGAGAAGTAAAATCCCCATTGTCCATGTCAAGCACATAAAAATCTGCAGGGAACACCAAATCATCTACCTGCACCAAGGCATCCTCAATTATTCCCTTAGGATATGTAGTGGACCTATCTGCTAGTTGAATTATCAAATTTACAGATTTCAATGGTCCCAAATTCAAAGATGTATATACAGAATATGGCATAACATTGATGGAAGCTCCTAAATCTAACATAGCCTTTTCAATGCGAGTTCCCCCAATTTTGCATGGGATAGTAAACATACCTGGATCCTTGCATTTAGTGGGGAGTTTTGTCTGTATCATAGCAGATACATTCTGACTCATATGAATCTTTTCAAAATCTTTTAATTTTTGCCCTTCTTTTTTAGTACATAGTTCTTTCAAGAACTTTGCATATCTTGGCACCTGTTTAATGGTATCTAGAAGGGGAAGATTAACTTCACATTTTCTAAAGATGTCATACAATTCAGAGGTTTTCTCATTTAGCCTATTCTCTTTAAGAGCTTCTGGAAAAGGAGGCATTACTTCATACTTTAAATTAGAAAGAGACTTACCTGTAGTTGCTTCATTCTCCTTAATTGATTTTTCTTGCTTTTTAGGAGAAAAAACAGATGGTGGACTTTCAATTTCCTTACCATTTATTGAAATAATTGAACTGACATTTTCTCTAGGATTCACCACAGTTTGAGAAGGTAACTTACCCGAGTTTTGAGCATCCAGTCGACTCACTGTGGTTGCTAACTGACCCATTTGAGTTGTCAGGTTCTGAATGCTAGCTCTTGTCTCTTGCTGAAATTGATGAGAGCTATGCACAAGAGTCTTCACAATATCTTCCAATGGATTACTTACCTGATGCTCCTGGGATGCATTTTGTTTAGGATAATAGGCCTGTTGGTTTTGTTGAAAATTCTGTCCTGCAGGCCAATTTTGTGCATTCCCATATCTGAAATTTGGATGATCCTTCCATCCAGGATTGTATGTATTAGCATATGGATCATACCTCTTTGGTTGGCCAGGAAAACCTCCTACAGCATTAGCTTGTTCTGTGGACTCCTCTTGAAGTGTAGGACACATGTCAGTTGGGTGCCCTGTTGCTGAACATATCCCACAGACTTTAACTTGTTGGAGTGTACCTGTAGCCATTTGGCGCACCAGAGAAGTAAGTTCAGATATTTGATTCTAAAGAGAAGTTGTACTTACCTCATGGGCATGTCTAACAGGAGGATCATGCCTAACGCCAAATTGTTGTGAATTGGCAGCCATATTTGATATGAGAATTCTGGCTGCCTCAGGAGTTTTATCTACTAGTGCTCCTCCACTAGCTGCATCTATCATGCTCCTGTCTCCCTGCAAAAGGCCTTCATAGAAATATTGGATTAGTAGCTGTTCACTAATCTGATGATGTGGGCAGCTTGCACAAAGTTTCTTAAACCTCTCCCAATATTCATAAAGGGTTTCACCATGCAATTGCCTAATGCTGCATATTTCTTTCCTAATAGTGGCGGCTCTAGATGCAGGAAAATAACGTTCTAAAAACATTCTTTTCATCTCATTCCAAGTAGTAATGGTACCAGAGGGTAAATAATACAACCAATCCTTGGCTGAATCTTTTAAAGAAAAAGGAAAAGCCCTGAGTTTAATTTGTTCCTCAGTTACTCCAGGGGGCTTCATACTGGTACAAACCACATGGAACTCCTTTAGATGTTTATGCAGGTCCTCACCTGCAAGACCGTGAAAACTAGGTAAGAGATGAATTAATCCAGATTTTAATTCAAAATTCACATTATCATCAAGATTAGGGAAAGTAATGCATAAGGGTTGTTGATGCAAATCTGGAGCTGCAAGCTCCTTCAAAGTGGGGTGTCTGGCCATGATCACTTCCTCCTTATCCTGATCAACGTCTTCTTGAATTCCTCTTCTGTGCCTGTATACAGATTTTCCAATATCTCGATTGAACAGTAAATCTTGACAATTAGCAGAACGAGTCACAGGCATAAATAAATAAAAAAAAATCACAAAAGTAATGACGCAGTCCCCGGCAACGGCGCCAAAATTTGGTGCGCACTGTCGCAGGCACGCCCAAATTAAAACCTTACCTCAACACTAACCTGTAGTAGTGGGAGTAAGGGTCGATCCCACAGAGACTGTAATTACCTTATGTGATTCAGAAAGGGGGGAATTGAGAGTCGCAATTAAAATTAAGTAAACAATAGCAAAAATAATTAAGAGAAAGTGATTAATGAGAAAAGCGTTGGTTTCGGTCGATATTCACCATCAAGGGATTGCATTGATCATTGACAAAATTACCAATCTTAAACCAAATATCTATCATTGGGATTCTATCCCAGTTCCTCCTTAAGCCTAGTAAATTAATGACAATCGCACTAATTATACTCTAATTAACGAGCAATCCTTTAGCACATCGGTAAAACATCACTTATTAACCGCATGAAGAACAAGAGAAACTAATAGAGCTAAACGAATACAAGCACATCGGTTATATTCAATTTAGTTGATATTCATCATAGGGTTAACGATTTATAATCCAAAATCCTTAATCCTATTTGCTTCACGAATCAAGTAATAAAAGCTTTGTTCAAAACCTAATTCAGCAGCTACACATACAATATACTAGTAGGCCTCCTAGCAATCACATGCATAATATTAAGAAAAGAAGAACAGATGAATAAACAATACCCGGTTAAGATTGAATGCAATGAAATCAAATTCGTATCTCGCAATGACATCAAATCCCTTGAGGTTTCAATCTCCCTCAACCAACTAAAGAAAATTAGCCACGCAGGGCCATAGAAAACTAAACAAGAAGTAAAGAAAAGAGTTGAGAACTTGAATGAATTCTTTGCTGAATGAATAGATGCCTTCTCTGCTTACTTTCCTTCCTTTTTATCCCTTCAACCCTCCTAGTCGAAATAGGAAAGTTTTTAGGTCAAATCTCCATCAATTAGGCTTCAAATCAGGCGAAAAAACTCTAAAATCGCGACTTCCGGAGCGGCGGCGCCGCGGCGCATAAGTTCAGCGCCGCGGCACTGCGAAGCTTCATCCACGGGGTGACGCGGCGCACCAATGCAGCGCTGCGGTGCTCCATTCTTCGAACACGGGCGTCGCGGCACACCCATGCAGCGCCGCGGCGCTCGTGGTTCTGGGGCAAGGACGCCGCGGCGCCAATAACCAGCGCCGCGGCGCTACGAGACATCCATGACGGGCCACCGCGGCGCTGTATTGTGAGCGCCGCGGCACCTAGAAAACGCCGGCTTTTGCCAAAGTGCCGAACATGAAAGTTGTAGCTCTATGTTTCTTCTTTCCATAGACGCTGGAAACAGCTCAATCGGAGCTCAAATGAGTGAGATATGCTTCCATTAGTGACGAAAGGTCAGAAATCAGCATTTTTCATGATTTTCTTCTATTTTTCTCTTCTTTTCTTCTTTATTATTCCTAAAAACATAAAACAGACAATTTAATTAAAACCTATCTATTTATCATTTAAATAAAATAAAAAGAAACATAAAATATGCTAAATACATGCTTAATTTAAAGCATGTCACCATTGTTTCAGACCATTTAGTGACCAAAATCATTTTATTCATATTTGGTAGATAATGACAACTTAAGGCAAAAAATATTTTTTTTAGAAAAAGTAAATTACATTGACTTCTTTCGAGATTTTTTTAAATTACACTTACACCTTTTTAGCTTCCATTTGAGACTAGAATCTTTCTTGAAGTTTATAAAACATGAAGTCATAAAATCACACTCCCTTGAGTTTTTTAAGTAAATTACATTGAACTTGGTGATAGTTGTTAACATTAATTATTTATGAAATAAGAAAAGAAGATAGGAAATCAAATTTTTTTGTAGGTTGTTAAAGTTTTAAAGAAACAGTTATTTAAATAACAAAGAAGAACATAAGCAAGATCGAACTGACTGTAGCATTAAAAATCCATGAAATCTGAGGAACATAAGCAGCAGTGCCTTTAATTATAACATTTGTGTAAGCTACAGGAGGTAGCTCTCCAATTATTGCTGAAACAAGTGATGTTTCCCTTGTCTAGTACCAACAACAATTGCAACTAAGCTGCCAATTGGTATTTTCAAGTTGATATTTGATACTCTAGGTTTCTTTGTCTATGAAATAAATAGATTTTTAGAAATAAATAGGAAATACAACATTCTAAATAGATATGGTTTTTGGGGGAGAGAGCACATAGTAGATGTATGGAAGGCTGATCAAAGTTCTATCTTCCATTTTAATATTTTCACAAGAAGTTATATGCAGAATTTTTTTACAGTCAATTTATTTTTATTTGGAATAGGATGCTAGAAGCTTTTGATGAGTAATATATGGCACAAATTAGTAAAATGCTACTACGCTTTTAAAAATATAACATGAAATTGGCCACCATTGTTTTTTTTTTCTTACTATTTGCTGCTGCACTTTCTTTGAAAATTTCCACATAGAATGTCAGTGGCTCATAGTAAGAGAGGATGAGTCAATGCTTTACCAACTTAGAAAAAAACTTATTGCAAGAAATAAAACTTATAATTGTTACCTTTAAACTAGTTATACCAAAAGCATGGCATCTAATCACTTGCCCTGTCGCCAACAGCCTACTGAAAAGAATGAAAAAAATAATAATTAAGTGCCAAAAAAATTATGAAATCTTTCACAAAATCACTGGCCTCAGGAGTGGCATTGCATTTTTTTGTCATAGAAATAAGTATAATTGAAAAACTGACCTTTTTTTAGTACAAGATAAGAGTCTAGAGGACTAGTCAAAGCAAAGTTGGGGAGTAGTTCTCCTTCTCATACACTCAAGAAAAAGTAATCCCAATTCCAATAGAGGTTTGCCCAGGAGGTATTGTTCTCTGTTCATGCTATAGGCTCTCTTGGCAAGTCAGTCGGCAATTCTATTCCTTTTTGTATGAGTGTGTTGAACTTTAGCTCTCCATTCTCTGCTTAACAAGCCTTTCACCTAGTAGATAATCTCTACATAAAGATGTTCTCTCCTATAATCTTTAATGCATAAATCCATTGCCACTTTAGAATCTTATTCTACCATCATATCCTTACAGCCTCTTTCCCATGTAATGGTAAGAGCTATTGAGATACCCCACAATTTTGCTTTTGTGATATTATAACTCCCTAATCTCTTTGTGAATCTAAGGATCTAATCCCTCACCGCTTTCTTGAGAACTCCTCCTCAAGTTGCTGTGTTAGGGTGTATTACTGAGCCATCCACATTAAATGTGACATGGTTCCCTTCAGGTGATATCCATCTTATCTCTTTCATGACTGTGTTTTTTCCCATGAGTCTAGCTTTCGATTCTAGCTAGTGGATGCATTCTTTTTTCTTTGATAAACAAATCCAGAGAAGATCATGGGCTGGATACGATGCAGGTTGAAATATCGTTTCACATCTTCTGAGCCAAATATTCCAAGCTATTATTCCAAAAATCGTCTTCTAATTGTATTATGCATTGGATTCATTCCCAAACGCCTGTATGAGGTTTTGGTCTATCTAATCTTGAATATTGCAATTGAAGAACTTATACCAACGTCTTGAGTGAACTACTCTCATCCATAAATTCATTGCCTTCTCACAGTCCCTCAAGCAGTGTATTTCTAACTCTACCTTATTGCCTTCTATTTGGCCAATGCCCATAAATTCTAAGTGTTTCTCATAACAAAGCTTGTTGGTAATAAAACTATTTTGGTCTGTTAGCCATAAGAAGGTGCGAATTTTCTGTGGGCCTGGCCATTTTCAGCTTTCCTATATTGGTTGTGTCTATTATTTCTTTCATGTTCTAATACCATATGCAGATTTAATTGAGAATTCCCTATTGCTGGAGTGCTTCCTTATAATTTTGTCCTCTTCCGTATTTTTGTGTGGAGGATTAATGGAATTCATCCTCATAATCACATTTTTGGGAAGGAGGAAGTTGAATTTTCCCCAGTCCCATTCCCCACTCTGTTTCATTATATCTTTCACCAAACAATTTTTGCTCTTGGTCACCAAATGGCTCATATGTGATTTCACATAATTTTCCTACTCCTGGCATTTAATCATCCATCCAGAATCTTGCTTTTTTGCCATTGCCGATACTTTATCCCATTCTGCCTTCTAAGTCTTCCTAAATTTTTTTAACCCCTCTCCATAAGTTGAAGGGTTGATTGTAATCACCTTGTGTTTTGGGGACTAGGAGACTATTGCACTTATACTTGGACGTTAGAATTCTAACCCATAATTCTTTCAACTTTTAAATTATTCCCCAGCCTATTTTCATCATAAAGGCCTCATTTATTTCTCTACATTTTCTCACTCATAGGCCACCGTCTTCCTTTGCATCACAAATTCTATCCCAATTGACAAGATAGATTTTCTTGGTTGTTTTCATTTCTCCCTTAATAAATCTTTAGCTTTCCTTTTCCAAGTCATCACATATGCTTAAGGGAAGGAGTGCATTTTGCATTTTACAGTATGGAACGCTATTCAGGACGCTACATGTAAGTGTAACTCAACCGGTAAGGTTTAAAACCTTAGATTTCCAACCAGTCTATCTCTACTTCAACTTTTCTGATATGTGCTTAAAGGTACCTTTGGATACTCTTTTATGAATTAGAGGCATGTCCAAATATCGTCCTAGATCATTAATGAGTTGAAAACCATCTCCTGGCTGTATTGTTTTTCCCTTGTGTGGTTTATGTTTCTTAAGAACAGACATTTGGATTTCCTCTCATTAATAAGTTATCCCGAGCTCTTGCAAAACAAGGACAGGCATTCCTTAATCACACTGCATTGCTCTAAATCAATGTTGGCAAATAGGAAAAGATCATCTGTAAATAAAAGATGAGATAGCTTGGGACCATTTTTGTTCAGCTGAATAGGCTTCCAAACTTTGCTACCTACTGACCATTGAATACAATGTGAGAGCCTTGCTTAATTCCTCTAATTTGTTCAAAGGGTTTAGTTATCTCTCCATTCCAAAGAATGCTAGTAGATCCTGAAGTTATACATCTCATGATGAGTCTCATAAATTGATCTCCAATCCTAATCTCCTTCAGGGTATCCTTTAGGAAGTCCTATTTAACTCTATCATAAACTTTATGGAGGTCTATTTTTATAGCCATAATTCATTGTTTACCTTTCTTCCTTCTCATGGAATGAATAACCTTTGACGCAACAATGACATTATCATTAATGTGTCTTCCAAGTAAAAACCTGCTCTAGCTAGGACTTATCCACTTTTTCATGTAAGGTTTTAATCTATTTGCAATAGCTTTAGTTAAAATCTTGAAGTCCACATTGCAAAGTGATATGGGCCTGAACTCCTTGGGGCTCTCTGGGTTGTCAGCCTTAGGTATAAGAACCAAGAGGCCTTTATTGATGTCCCTTACCAGTTCTAGTCTAAAGAGCATCTCGTTGATTAGCTTACAAAGGGAAGTACCAATTATTTCCCACTGACTTTGAATGAAGATCGCATGGAGATCGTCTGGTCCTAGTGCTTTGTGGGTATTCATGCTAAAAGCCACCTTCTTTATTTCCTCATCAAAAAAAGAGGTTTGGATAACGTTTAAATCCTCCTCCTTCAATCTTGGAAATTAATTGGTAAGAGGCAATGGGTAGAAGGGAGAATCTTCTTATTTAAATAGGTTTTGGAAGAATTCTCTCATCATCTCCTTTAATATAGCATTGTCATTTTCCCATCTTCTGTTTTCATACTCCAAAGCTAGAATTTTATTCCTTCTTCATTTCACAATAGTTCAGGTGTGAAAATATCTGGTGTTTCTATCTCCCATTTTCATATAAGAAAATCTGGATTTCTGGAACCAGATTGCCTACTTTTTTAAGAGGAGCTTTTCATATTCCTTCTACAAGTACTCCTTGAGGTTGTAAAGAAAAGGGTTGTCTCTAGTGAGGATAGCATTATTTATGCTTGTCAATCTTTTTTACAGCTACCTCTTTTTGTTTAAAAACAATACCAAACACGCTTTAATTCCACTTTTCAGCTTGCTCCCTAAAATTTGCAGTCGTATTAATCTAACTATTCTCATTTCCTTAAGCACTCTTAACTACATCTTGAAAAGAGTTGTCAAGTAACCAGGCTATTTGAAATCAAAATGATTTGGTCCCCCTATGAGTGTTGTTACAGAACCCCAACTTGAGAAGAACAGGCTTTTGGTATGATTTGAGTTACATAAGATAGTACACACATAAGTATGGAAATTTTGAATTCTAGGCAATGTTACATAGAGCATGGTCAATCCTCTCTTTAACTAGACCCCTTTTCCAAGTGAATCTTGAGCATTTGAAATTCATATCTAACAAACAGTTATCTGATATAAAGTTGCTAAATTCATGCATTGAGCTCCAATTCATATACTTACTTCCTACTTTTTCAGAGCAGTCTGTTGTGAGTATGTTTTACTAATTACCGTAGGCGCACGGCGTAGCAGTAGTTAGTCTGGCGAGTACAGGTCATATCTCACAAAGAACAATGTCAACTACTAGAATTTTCACAAAATATGCTATCCAAATCGATGTAATTCGATCAGAGAGTGTCACAATTAAATAGATGCAAATAACCAATTAAACAAAGCCTAGGGTTACAGTTCACCACACTTATGATATTCAACATCCAATTTATACCTCTAATTGCAATTATCTAGGTTATTAGGGATGGTTTAGCCTTAATTAACTAGCAACCTCTTTCAAGCGTTACTAATCGTACCTAGGTTAATCCAATTGCCTACTTTCATGGTTCTCAGTTCAACCTAGGCCCATTAAGTTTTATGCCAACCATGGAATACAATTAATCGGTTTTCTCATGCCCATTAATTGATTCATTCCTAGAGAATCTTAAACTACTTTTGTGATTAAGATATCCCTAATTAACTATTAGGTTCAGATATTATTTTTCACCTTTCAGTCCATCAACGAATATCCTAAGACGTGATAAATATTGGCCAAACATTCATCAACTCATATAACCAATGCTTAATAGCTAATCCCAATTAACCATGTATAACACAATTAGGGTTCCATTAATTCAATTCAACATAGTATCATCATATCATAATTGGGTTTACCGAAACCCTAGATCAAAACTACTCAAGCATAATAGAAACAGAAATCAAAGGCATAATCATTAAGTAAATCATCAATATCCAATACAAACCAAGAGAAAGAGTTGAAATAGAGATGAGTGCAGAGATAGAAAGATATAACCTAGATGGAGAATGAAATACAAACTTGAATTACTGTCTAATCTAAGTTAAGAACATGAAAGTAAACTCTAATCATACTCTAAAACTAATCCTAAGGTGTTTCCTAAGCCTAAAAACTGATTCCCAAGTGTCTTTTTCGGTCCTCTCCCTTCTGTTGCGCATCCCCCTGCATATATATATATATATCAGTTTGGGTGGCCAAAACCCTAATTTTTACGTTCAGTATGGACCCCGAAGCACAACCGTGCTTCGGGCTAGTTTCTGGGAGAATGCTGCACTCCTTGCACAGATCACATCCTGGCCGTGTTGGGGGCTGCCATGCTCCTTTCTTGCTGATTTTTGGTGGGCTTCCTCTTTACTTCCTCCTCAACATATTCCATATCCATTTGGCACTTCTCATGAGTGTTTTCCTTTGCTTCTTGGCCTCTTTTGCTCTCCTACAAACATAAAAACAACCAAAACAGTAGCCAGAACAAAGCATAACCAAATGCGGGGAAATAATCACAAGTTTACTACTAATTAGGGGATAAAATATAACCATTAAACACTCAAATTTCCCCTTTATCATAGTCCTTATAGGCATTGAAGTCTCCCAATAAAATCCATTAAGTGTTATCTTTTCTTTGAAGATTTCATGCTTCGTTCTATAGCTCTCTTCTAACAAGCTGTTGTGGACTACCATATACTGTAGTCACCAGATAAGAATTGTTGTTATTTTTGAAAGTAACCTATGAGTGAATAAACTATTCTTTCCTTCGTAGTATATTGACCTCTAATCTATTTAGATCCCAAAGAAGCCAAATCCCTCATGCGAATCCATCCGCTTCAACATGGTAGTTTCTGCCTTAGCCAATTTTTTTAATGATAGTCTCTACTCTCCTCCCACTAATTCTTGTCTCAAAAAGCACCACTACTCCTAACTTATGCATGTTTATAAAGTCCTTGACAAGGCTTGGGAAATATCTACATCTTGCACCCCTATATTTTATGCTAAAAAATTCATAAAAAATATAGAGAATATGGAAGTAAGGCAATTGTCCTGTAGCTAGCTGCTTTGTTTTGTGGGAGTCCCTAATCCTTCCTCCATGGTTGAGTCTCCTTCTGTGGGGAGTAAGCAATCCTTAGCTAGTTTGATTGGCTGTAGATTGGGTTTCAGGGGTTTGTCCTAAAATATATCCTAACTTTGCATTCCCTTCATCAACTGAATAGTACCCCTCTCAAGGATCTTTATCTTTTAAGGCTTGGTTCTTGATTCTGGTAATGGCAAACATTTTGTGCTACTTCTTTGAGCATATTTCTCGGTCTCTTTGTTGTTGGCTTGTGCTCTATTTAATGTTGATAGAGCTATCCTTGGATTCTTAGGCTCAAATCAATTTATGGGTTTTGGTCCTATCATCCTGATAATCTTCCCCACATAACTGGTGGCTTTCGGGACTCCTTTGGCTAGGGCTGCATTGGCCTGAGCATTCTTTTTCTTTATTCTTGCATTACACAAGCCCAGGCCCATGTTTTCTTTTCCCATTCTCATTTTGTCTTTTCCTGATATGCTGGCTACATGAGTTGACTACCCCAAACAATTAACAGGGCCTTTTCCCTTGTCTTCTTTTCTAGGTCATTTAATGTGTCAGACTGCAATGCCTCATCTTGAAATTAAGAGTGTTTTTCCAATGCTTCAAACCTGTAAGGCAGCTGACTTTTCAGCGTAACCTTCAGTGTCATTGTTGCATTCTCAGTAATGCTTCCTCCATTGCTTTTGTGGCCATGCTCCGATAACCATTCTCTGGTCATTTGTCTTCTCTTTGGTTTTTTCACTAGCATCCACATATCGAAATTTTCTTCCATGTTCTTATTACTAGGATTGTCTGCATTACTACAAGAGTTTATTGGTTCCATCACTACCCTTCTTTAGATGGAGTCTACAGAGATTTTCTGTACCCCTTATTTGTTAAATTGGCAAGCTTCCTTTCTGTGTCTGTACTTTCCACACTCAAAGCATATGAAGTACAGCCCTTCATATTCAATGTTGAAATGGTGGTTTCTCAGGAAAAATTTTGGTAGCAATTTTTTTCTCAGATCGATCTCAACACAAATTCTTGCAAAATTCCCATTTTTTTAAGAATCTTGCTAGGTAGAAATCATTCCCTATATCAATCAAACTGAATTATCTTATTGGGTGTCATATTTTCAACAATCTATCTTTTAGGTACATGTAGCCTATCTTCTTCCCCATCAATTTAATAATTAGTGATTTGCGCCAAGGTGTACAATAACTATGTCTTTCTTTTGCAGAAATTTCCACCATTGGGTAAGAAGAGTCCTCTATATACTCTCTATCCTCCATTACCTCTTCTTCTTGTTCATTGTTTGAAAATATATTGTTGCTATCTTCCTTGTTCCCAGAGTTATTGGCTATGCCGTTAAAACCAAGAACTCTATCTTTGTATGAGACCCCTTTCCCCTTTTTCGTTGTTGATATGAGGGTTTCCTTAGGCAGAATGCTAAAATTAGCCACTTTTGTTGCCTTTTCTTTACCTTCTGCTTTACTATTTTTAAGTTTCTTTTTTGGTTCTAGCAATGATCCCTTCTTTTCTCATCATCTCATCCATAGTTTCCAAAGTTGTTTCACCCACTTCAATTTTCATACATCTTCTGCTCAGGATGTCCTCCTCCTCCTTGGTTAAGGTTATTGTGTTGTTGTTATCGAAAAACATGTAGGGAGCTCTGCTCATTCTCTCAACTCACCGTCCTTTCATTTTGAAAGAAAAATGAAAAGAGGATTTGATTTAAGGTTTTAGAGTTCGATCCTCAGTCAATAATAGTTCCTCTAAACGTTGTAGTGACACATTTGCATTCACAACCTGCCAGAATACATAATGAAGCACAAAATTTAAGAATAATTTTCCTAATGGCATGACTTATGAAAAGGTAAATATCATCATGGCAAAGCCCTTTTTTTGGAGTATGTACCATGGAAACCGAGTTTATGAAATTATATGAAAATACATAGATAAATATTTTCTAATATAACTAGAAAAATTGTAATGAATTCACTTGGGCTAAAAGAAAAATTATAAATTCAAGAGAATATAATGAATATATACTTTTTACCTGACCTTGTGTAGTAGTTATTTCCTACATGTTGGTTAATATCAATGTAAAAACTTGCTAGAATTAAGTAAATATAGTAGGCTTTGTTAGTTATTCTAAAGTTCCACATTGCTTGTTTCTTATGCGTATAGTTTTTCATTATTATAAATAGAATATATTGTGAGCCATACTACTCAAGCTTTAAAAACTATCCTCTCTCTTTCTTGGGTTTTAACATGGCATTAGAGCTTAGTTAAGAGAAAACTACAGTTTTGCTAATATGGAAAATTTAAGGTGGCTATGAATCTCTTTGTCATAAAATTTTCCAGTATGTCCCTTTCAGTTTGGTGACCCTCCAATCAATGTTAATAGATTTTAAGTGGCCCTTCCCTAGTAATGACAGCTAATGTCTCACAAGGCCTCGCACGTACACAATTTTTTTAGCAACACACGAGGGTGTGATAATGCTTGGCAGCTTTGGTGATGCTCTAGTTAGTCCAAACTAGGTGACATGAATGCCTTCACCTTTTTCACCATTCGCTCACCCAAGTAATCCCTCTTTATGGTGTTTTTGGTTCTACCCTAGCTTTTCTTCAATGTTTATCTCCATTTTTTGACGACCTAGAGCTAAATGGTGTGTTTTTCGAACTTCTTTAGTGGTTGTGCAAATCTTTTGATCATTGTGCACTTTGACATCCATCTAAAAGTATATCTATTGAGCAATACTTACTTGCTTATATAACTTATACTGGTAATTCTATTTTTTTGCTTGGAACTATCTTTTTCACTTCTTGGATTCGATTCAATCAGCTTTCGAAACTCAACCAAATTGAACCGATTACAAACTACTTTAAAAAGTTTGGACCTATTCTGTTTGGTTGAGGTATATGAAACCGAACCAAACCAAATATGCAAGAAATTGGTTCAAATTGGTTCAATTCATCAGTTTTTCTTTATGGGAGGCCGTGGTGCTGAAGGAAAATTAACTCTTAAAAAGAGTTGAAATTTTACCTTCTGTTTGAGACCTTTCTCTCGCCATTGTTGAGTGTTGTCCTTGCTCTCTCATTATTGCTCCAACTTTTTCTTCATTGTTCTATTGTTGATGGACACTTTGGTTTTTTTTCTTTCCATCAACTTCCTCTACTTGTTTGGTTGTTAAACTGCTAGCCAAGACTCTTAGCACAAAGCAAGGGTTTGCATGAAAGCGCTTTAATTGAAGGAAGGAGAAAAAAACACATTAAGCCCCCCAAAACACTGTGTTTTGGCATTTTTGTGAGTCTCAAGTGATGAACATATGCCTATTAGTCCACTACACGAAGATTGAGAGAAGAAAGGCTCTTGATTTATTACTTATTGTGTTTTCCAATATGCTAACAAAAAATTTAGGAGACCTTTAGCTTTTATTATATATATATATATATAATAGGAATGATTCAACCTCTGTGAATTTGATGGCATTGTAAGTGGCCTGAATTTTCTTTATTAATAAGTTTGTTTGGTTGGGAATCAGAGTAAGTACCTACTTTAACTGGAATTTTATTTTTTCTTACTTAAGCTAAAAAAAAATCAGCAAAACTTTTAATAGCCTGCATGAGAAGACTGATTGACTACAGTGCAGGTCTTGAGGGTAGAGAAAAGTTATACAATTTAAACGTAAATATTATATTAAATCTAATAAAAAATATTAAATAAAAAGCTGTCAATTCAGTCCAATTTCATTGAAAAAAAATTTCAACTGAAAACCTAAACGAATTGTTCGGTTTATAGGTTACAAAACCGATCTAAACTATCTAAAATCAATTTTTTTAGTTTTTGGATGGTTTGATTTAGTTAGTTTTATTTTGTTTTGTTCACTTTTGGACACCCCTATCTTCGCTTAGCCCATAGATTATTGATTAGGTGCATCTGATCATAGTTCTAGTAATAAGGATCTTTTCACTAAAGTTGATCCACATAGTAGAGTGGGAGTATAGAGCATAATATCATTGATCTTTCTCTTTTATTTTCCTGTTGATGTAGTTTAGGAGTCAGCTCTATATATTATGCGATATCTGCTCCATATTTGTAAGAGCAGCTCCGTATATAAATTTCCAGTAAATTTAAATAAAATTCATTATGGGTCAAATATCTTTCTCTATTTTCTTTTGACTCTCACTTGTATGGTATAATGGTAAGCGTAAAGCCTATGGGCTACTTGCTTGTGTTCCTCTATTTTTTGTTCAAGGCTCAACCATCACAATGGAGACAAGTCTAAGCTAGATGTGAACCTAGAATTTGATGAACATAACCTAGAGCTAAAAGCAAGAACTGTAACATCTCAGATTTTAATAAATGAAAATTAATTCTCATGGTGAAGGGAATAAAAGAGAATGAAATGGAACATCAATGAAACCTTAGTAAAAGGATCAAGTGGAATTAAAGCATTTGGTGGAATTTTCATACAACCAAACAAAGCCTTACCTAATGGCATAGTTTAGTTGTGATAGGATGGCTAGGTTGTAATAGTTGGATAAAGCAGGGTCTTGGCTCAGAGAGGAGGCCTTGACTTGGAGAGAAAGTTTTGGCTTGGAGAAGAAGTATACCAAAAGATCAAGGGAGAGGGAGGTAGCGGCCAAGGAAAAGAAGATAAGAGAGAAAGACTGAGAGAAGGAGAGGGAGAAAAAGAAGAGAGAGAGAGAGTAGATAGGAAGGCACAAAGGTGATGGTCCAAGGATTTTGTAGGGAAAGGAAGAAAGAGGAGTATTCAAAGAGGAGAAAATCCAAGGAGGGTTTGAGAAGAGAAAGAATCTCTGGTTTTGGTAAGTTTAACACTATTCATTACATGGAATTTTATGTATTTTGAATGATTTAAAATTTTTACAAATATCCTCTTTTGATGATGGATTATGGATATTTCTTTTTAGCCATAAAGAGTGAGAGTTGGATGCATAGATAATACATGTGTTTGCTAAAATTGGCTTAAAAAGGGTGAAAATCGATGGTCTGAATGGGTGGTTCTGTTAGTTATTATTTATATCGAATTTGGAAATCAATTCAAAAGATTAGTTGTAGCCCTATTCTTTAGCTTTCTAATGCCTCTCAAATCACCTTAATCGGATTTTAAATGAAAGAGATATCCCCTGATGAGTGAAGAAATGTCAGATCTAACACACAGAATCACGACACTGTTTTGGAACACCTTTTTCACCTGTTTTGGTTTCTAAATTATTAAAGTGGTAAACAAAAAAGATTGTAGATAATTGTCTTAACTTTCCATAGACACTGAAATCACCTTAATCTGATTTAAAATGAGGGAGTAATGATCTTTTTAGTAAGAGAAGGTCTGGTTGGACAGAAATTTGGAATACATGAAAACTCGAAGCACAGCCGTGCTACGGGTTGTTTTGTGATTTTTCAGCACAGTTTGCACAACTTGAAGCATGGCCATGCTTACTGACACGGCAAAGCCGTGCTTGAGGATGGAATTGCTCTGTTTTACATTTTGAAGGCTCTAAATGAACTCCAATGAATGGATGATGTTAAGAGGAACTAAAATACAAATAAATACATTTTTAATGATGCATTGTAGTGCGAATTCTATCCTTTTATTATGAGAAATTAAATCACATATTGCATAATGATGAGATGTATGTTAAATGTATGGATAAAAATACATATTAATGAGACATATACAAGTGAATTTGTTATGTATGGATGAGACATATTTAAGTAAATTGCATAGGAGATATATGTATGATGCATTGTAGCGTTAATTCCATACTTTTATTATGAGATATATGTTCAATGTATGGATGAAATGCATGATGGTTTAATGCCTATGCTAGTATATCAATGCATGAGGATTAGAAAATATAATGTCTGCCTTGTTACATGATAGTAAGTGTATTAATACATATTTGTTAAATGATGTGGTGATGATATTATGCATAATATTAGTGATGTGCTTGGTTAATGCATAGTCCTATTGAGATGCTCATGATGATTAAAGAATATGATGTGTACATTATTATATGACAATAAAAGGGTTATTACATAGTGATTGTATGAAGAGATGAAGTTGATTGTGGATAGCAAGCATGATGATAAAGGTGAGTTGTTTGATGTATCCATGGGTATATCATATTAATGTATATGGTTGAGATGTGGCTACAGACGATTAGTCACTGAGTGTGAAGATGTGGCTGTAGAAAATCAGTCACCCTGCATGAAAGCACTACAAAGATAGATATACAAGCATATTATTGAAGTATAACCTGATTATTATACATGATTGATATTGATGCATAACCTATCCATTAAACACACAAGCATACTATACGTTCTTGTTATTTTATCATATACAAAGAGAAAATATTTTCTGTAGTTTACACAACTGGACATAACATTGTGATTTTTTTATTTAATGTATGATGCTTTTAATATTAAACCTATTTGAAACCTTCATTCTCATTATTGTTGGTGTTATGTTCAGATAAGAGCAAAAGTCATGCTAGCTTCTTCCATGCACTTAATTATAGAAGATCTAGTGGATGTCGATGCCTTGTACAGATTCTGATGCCAGCACCCCGTCCTCCACCCTTTACACCTAGGGGAGATGTACAGTATAGGGTTCAATGTTAAGTTGATGTAGTTATGTGTCTTAGTGTCGCTTATGTATAAATATTAATCTCTAATGTAGTTTGGATATCATGATGATGAAATATTAGCTACTTATATAAATGTGTATGGTTTGCTGCTTGGAATGCGTTATTGATTGCTATATATATATATATATATATATATATATATATATATATATATATATATATATATATATATATATATATATATATATATATATATATATATATATATATATATATATATAAATTGGTCATTACATAAACCCAACAGCTTGAAACCAGAACTCGATGGCAAGCCACTCTGCATGGAAGATTGCCTTGACGAGTTGTAGACGTCTAGAACCTAGGAAGTGCCTAGGGTAGCGTAAAACTAGCAAACCAGGGAGGCAACAATCTGGACTCATCTTCAAACTCACTCTACATAAACATCCACAGACTCGATGCGGGGAATTATGTGGAATGGGCCCAAATTATAAAGTTGATATAAAAAAACTCTCTAATTATTGCATGGTTGATAAATGCAGTGGAACCAGCAATTAGTAAGCCATTTATATTTTTACCTACTACTAGATATGTTTAAGAGACCGTTTGAGAAACATAGTTAGATTTTGAAAACTCTTCCCAGATCTTTAAGCTAAAATTAAAGCTATGGCATACAAACCAAGGAAACCAGGATGTAACATCTTATTATAATGAATTAATGACACTTTGGCAAGAGCTAGACCTATGATATGATGATAATTGGAAATGTTCTGGAGATAGTGTCCTTTTTACTAAACATCAAGAAAATGATTGTGTGTTCATGTTTTTAGCAGGACTGAACAAAGAGTTAGATAAATTACGAGATTGTATTTTGGGAAAAATCCTATACCCTCTATCAGGGAAGCATTCTCTGAGGTTCACCAAGAACGAGCTCAACAAAGTGTCATGTAAAACCAATACTCTCATGATTCAAAAGTGGAGAACTCTGCTCTAATTACGAAAAATGTTCATGAGACATTCAAGAAAAATGGGAAATAGCCATGGTGGGATTATTACAAACGTCCTGGGAACTCACGAGAGACTTACTGGAAAATCTATGGCAAGCCACTAAATCAAAAAAGGAAATCTAGAGGAGATGGGTGCACATTTTAGGCTACTATATATGATCAAAACCAACAAACATCCCCAGGTCCATTTCCTTTAAAAAAAACAAATTGACTAATGGTGCAAACTATTGGAATCTCAAAAGTCTCTCTCACGTTCCTTAGCTTAGAAAGATAACTATTCAAAAACTGATTTTCTTAGTGACAACTTTGATCATAGATTCATATGCAACTGACCACATGATAGGGGTATCTAGTCTTATTTGTCTTATATTCCTTATGCAGGAAATAAAAAAATAAAAGTTTTTGATGGTTTCTTATTAGCTATCGCGAGCAAAGGTTTCATTATAGTTTCCCCTTCTCTTACCCTTCATAAATTTCTTCATCTTCCTTCTAACATCCCGTAATTTTTAGATATTTTCCTTAGAAATTCTTCACCTTACATATATGCATAGAAATTGTTTAATAATAATGGAATAGGTAAAGAAAGAAAATCTAAGAGGAAATATTAGAAATAAACATGCTAAAGAAATGTGAAATTCTTAGTTAAAGAAAGATAAATTTTTAGAAACAAGTAAAGGTCTTAAAATTTCAAGAACATTAGATTAGGGCAATTTTTCCTAATTCAAGAACTAGAGTTACTAAGTTTAAAACATTTACCCATACATTGGGCTTTTACCTATGGACACATCATGTAGAGTTTTTCCACTTCAAATAAGTTTCTAGCAAGCCCATTGGATAACCTAAGCAAGAAACAAAACATAGACTTGGACTAGGATATAGTAATTGGACCAATAGCCCAAAAATTATGAAAATCTGACCAAGCCCTCCAAGAAAGGTAGAATTTTATCCAAAGGAAAGAAAATGGGTAGGAATAAGCCCATAATGGGTAGGATTAAGCCCAAATCCAAGAGGAAAAATAAAATAAAATAAATTAGGTGATGATATAATAATGTAATAATAATAAAGATTAGGTTACATGGCATTAAGACAAAAATTTAGCAAGTGGTGTGATTCTACATTCATCATTTTGGCAAGTGGCATAATAATACAAGGCTTTAGGACAAAAACATCTATATCCTACACTCATAATTTTAGCAAGTGGTATGATAATACATGGTATTAGGACAAAACATTCCTATCCCACACAAATAATATCAACCAAATAATGGAGATTCAAGGGCTAGAAATTTGCCACCTAAAAAGGCAAACCATTCATAATTGTTTAAGATAAAAGAAAATGAAAATGAATCCCTAAATCAAAGGGACCTTGTCCCTTATCTTAAGAACATATCATCATAATTTTCAAAATACAAATCTCCTTTTCTTATGCATATCTTGACTAAGGAAGAGGAAGACAAGAACATAAGTTGTTTGTTTTCCAAAAATTCAACAAAGTGTATCCTAATTGTGATAAGGTAGACCCATGATCATGAAAGGTGAATTATTTGGTGGTCTATATAAGAAAACCCACCCTTACAACATTAGAATTTTGTCCAAGTGATGGAGAGCAAAAATAGAAGCAAGGTAGAGTGAGGAAAGGAAAGGAAGAAAGGAAGAAAGAGGATGGAGAAGTCTAGGGGAGTAAGTGCTCCAGGTAAGTTTACCAATATTTCTTTTTGAAGAAAACTTTTGAAACTTATAATATTTATATGAGATTTTGATCTTAGAACTCTTATGATTGGTCATGATGTTTCTATATCATGTTACATATTGATCTTGCATGTGATGTATGTTTGAATACTTAGGTTGGTGTAGATAGTTTTGCATGGGTATGGCTATGGGTGGCAGAATTTTAAGCTTCGGTGTTTTAATTTTTGGGAACAATCTATAAGGAAATAAAATACATGGTTCACATAAGAATTAAAGATATATGTGTCACGGATTTGAAACCACTGGAATCATTCAATTTGGAGTCCATATGGGGAAGATATGAGCTGATTAGTAGTCAAAGGTCAGAAAATGGTTCATCAGGGAACATTATGTTAGGACAGCTTCTATATTTTAATTTCTGGGAATTATTTGTATGGAATTAAAATAAATGGTTAACATGTAAATTATAGCTATGTGTGTCATGGATTTTTAGCCACTAGAATCATTCAATTTGGAGTCCATATGAGGAATATATGAGCTTATTAGTAGTCAAAGGTCAGAAAATGGTTCATCAAGGAAGAATATGTTAGGATAGCTTCTGTATTTTAATTTCTGGGAATTATTTGAATGGTATTAAAATAAATGGTTAACATAAGAATTATAGCTATGTGTGTCGTGGATTTTAAGCCACTGGAATCATTCAATGTGGAGTCCATATGAGGAAGACATGAGCTGATTAGTAGTCAAAGGTCAGAAAATAGTTCATCAGGGAAGATTATGTTTGGACAGCTTCTGTATTTTAATTTCTGGGAATTATCTGTATGGAAATAAAATAAATAGTTCACATAAAAATTATAGCAATGTGTATCATGGATTTTTAGCCACTGGAATCATTCAATTTGGAGTCCATATGAGGAAGATATGAGCTTATTAGTAGTCAAAGGTCAGAAAATGGTTCATCAGGGAAGAATATGTTAGGACAGCTTTTGTATTTTAATTTCTAAGAATTATATGTATGGTATTAAATTAAATGGATAACATAAGAATTATAGCTATGTGTGTCAAGGATTTTTACCCACTAGAATCACTCAAGTTGGAGTCCATATGAGGAATATATGAGCTTATTAGTAGTTAAAGGTTAGAAAATGGTTCATCAGGGAAGAATATGTTAGGACAACTTCTGTATTTTAATTTCTGGGAATTATCTGTATGGAATTAAAATAAATGGTTAATATAAGAATTATAGCTATGTGTGTCATGGATTTTAAACCACTGGAATCATTCAATGTGGAGTCCATATGAGGAAGATATGAGTAGATTAGTAGTCAAAGGTCGGAAAATGGTTTATCAGGGAAGATTATGTTAGGACAGCTTCTATATTTTAATTTCTAGGAATTATCTATATGGAATTAAAATAAATGGTTAACATAAGAATTATAGCTATGTGTGTCATGGATTTTTAGCCACTAGAATCATTCAATTTGGAGTCCATATGAGGAAGATATGAGCTTATTAGTAGTCAAAGGTCAGAAAATGGTTCATCAGGGAAGATTATGTTAGGACAGCTTCTGTATTTTAATTTTTGGGAATTATATGTATGGTATTAAAATAAATGGTTAACATAAGAAATATAGATATGTGTGTCACGGACTTTTAGCCACTGGAATCACTCAAGTTGGAGTCTATATGAGGTAGATATGGTCCGATTAGTAAGTAGACGTCAGAACCTATCCGAAAAGAAATAACCTACACATTTAGGGAGTAACATCACCTTGATTTCTTAATATTTCGCTACAATGTTCAACATAATAGTTTTAGATAATTGTTTTATCTTGAAATTGACACCAAGATCACCTCCATCAGAGTTAAATTGAGGGAGTTATGCTCTGATTAGTAAGAGAAGGTTAGATAGGATGAAAACCTGCATCAAGAAAATAAAAAAATAAAATTAGTATTTAATAAAGAAGATGAATCTTAATAAATGACTAGTATAGCCATAGCCATTGCCATTGTATGAACTTCTTACCATCTTAAGTGTGAAATTTTGACATGGAAATATTTTATAAAGTTATATTTGAAATGGTTATGTTCATGGCATGATTACCAATGATTTTTGGTAATAATTATATTTTGATGAACATACTTGTTATTGAAAGCATATTTTTGGCTATCATTGTGAAAAGAAAAGAAATGAGCACGGTCACATGGCAATCCTTGTGGTGCACCAGTAGGGGATGCCCTACCAACGGTTATGATTATGATTATGAGAAAAGAAAGAGAAACAGTGCCATGTCGGACCGGGTGAGAAAAGCCCGTACCGGAGAGTAGAGGATACTCACCCTGACCGGGGTAGCTTGATATGAGAATAAGTTGTTGGCCATCATATGATATTCTGAAAATAGTTAATCCTATCATACATATCATTACTGTATGATTCTTATGTGCATAGATGTAATGCATTCATGTGACCAAAGATATTTTCTGTAGTTTATACAGCTGAACATGACGTGATGGGCTATATTGATGATGAGTTATTGTTGAACTTTCTGGGATTTAATTCTCACTATATTTCCATATCATGTTCAGAAAAATTAGTTATGCAGATTTTTCTATAGCTCTGGCTTTTAGTGCACGTTGGATCGAGTACTTTATGTTGGGCAGGTCCCAGAAGCAAATAAAATGTTTGTGGTCGAGTTTGCTTAGATCCCAATGAAGGTGCAACCACTCGCACCTGTATCTCCGGAATTGGTCAACCAGAATAAATAAGATGTAGATTTTTATGTGTTTGATATGTTGTACGTATATTTTGATTAATGACATGTATGTGAACTCTGTATTGTATAAATTTAATAAATGTTATATTGAGTTAAGTTGTAACGAGGTAATAACTTCATGATATTTAAAAAAAAAATTGATACTTAAATGGAGTTGTTACATAATTGGTATAAGAGGAGGTCGATCCTAGATGGCTAGTGGGTGGATGGTTATCTGAATCAATCTTATAGTGTCTTGAGTATGTTGTGGTTGTGCTGTGTAGGGGATCAGTGACTCATATAGGTAAGAAATTACTAGTGTTTCTTATCTATATGCCGAGGTGGTGTTATGACTGCTGTTAAATATTTTTTTGAAACTAACTATTGGGCTTGATCACCTCAATAGCAGCATAAATTTTTTTTTTACCACAGTAAGAAATGGCACCACCAAGGCGGAATCTGGCAAACAATGCGGAGGAAATCTTGCACAACCTTGCCACAACAATTTGAGAATTTGGTATTGATTTACTCCTTAGAACCCAACTAGTATCTATATCCCTATATAGAATGATATCGATTGAATTTAAAAAAAAAATAGTTACAAGACTTATTAGACAAGGTATTTAAATACCCCATTACTTTTATTCGGAGTGCTCCAGTTCTATCTGTGAAAAAGAAAGATGGATCACTATGACTATGCATAGATTATAGACAGTTGAATAAGGTGACAATGTAGAATAGAAACCCATTAGCTCATATAGATTACCTGTTTGACCAGTTATAAGGTGTTTAATATTTTTCCACAAATAGATTTGGGATATGAGTAACATTAATTAAGGATAAGAGAAGAGGATGTAGGACTTATTGTGAGCATTATGAGTTCTTGGCGATGCATTTAAATTGACAAATCTTTAGCTACATTCATAGATTTAATGAATAACAATTAGGTCATCCCTGGATCAATTTGTTATTATATATATTGATGATATACTAGAATATTTCAAAAGTTCAGAGGATCATAAGCAACATTCAAAGATAGTTTTACCAACTCTAAAGGAGTATGGTTGGTAAATATGGTATCCAAGTAGACTCTAAGAAAGTAAAAGTAGTACAAAAATAGCTACATTTTACTACATTTAAAGATGAAGATCCAAATCCAATTTACGTTTCATGTGGTTATCTGCCGTCCATTCTATTTGAGTCATAGTTGTCTCAGGTACATGAACATAGGCTTGTAAAGCATCAATCAACTCTTCAGCATTTGAAGCCGAGATGAGAATTCATCGTGTTGAGTGTGGGATAAACCTCTGTTCCACAGCTTTATCTAGAAAAGACAACAAACCATCAAAGAAGTGATTAACATTTAACAAACCTATCGGTTTGTGATGTATATTTAGTTGTGCCCAAGAGACTATTTGGAAAATCTCCTCTAAAGTACCAGAACCACCTGGTAAGGCAATGAAGGCGTCAGCATTGCTCATCATTCTAGCCATGCGTTCATGCATGGAAGCTACCCTATATTCTTCCCCAATTGTCTTCCCTATGTTGCTGGATGTAGCTAGAGCTGTAGGAATAATACCTAGAACTTGGCATCCCCCTACATGTGCAACTATAGCCACACACCCCATTAACCCACAGTTACCTCCACCATACACTAAATGAATTCTTCTCCTAGCCAGCACCATACCTAGAGTTTTTGCTTCTTTAACATACTCCACATCTTTTCCAGGACTGGAACCACAAAAGACACAGATATTTCGAAACTGACGGAATGCGGTTCCCTCCATAATTTCTATCACCTTAACTTTGAGTATAGACAAATATACTAATGTAAGTATTTATAGAACTAAGAGAAGGGCATATTTATAATAGCTATGCGAATAGGCCGGGTATTATTAGAACAACTATGTGAGTGATTAGTGGATATCAGCTAAATTAAAGGTAAAAAAAATTTTCAAAAATGACGGCAAGCATGTATATGTACAGTAGTTATGACTGTGACCCATATTTAGCACATAAAGAGAATAAGGTTAGGATATCACCAAGAAATTTTCTTTTTCTTATTGTCCTTGATGAAGGAGTGATGTCTTGAGGCATGTAGGGAAGTTGTAGATGATAGGCGTCATTGTAAAAAAAAGTGAAGATGCAAACCAAATAATTAGTGAAGAGGGACATTTTTCTTGTTTTCTTAATGTTTTTGCCAGTAGACTATCGGTATTATGAAATCGACTAGCTATTCTGAGAAATTTTAATTTGGACTGGTTATCTTACAGTTGATTGATGACATCTATTTAGAAGCAATCAACTGCATCCTACCAGTTAACTACATATTCTTTGATTTTCACAGACTTTTATAAGCTCATAAATGTTTCTTTTTCCACGTGATATCTTTCCACCGAATACCAACAGATTTAAAGTAGATTTTGACACATATATTCAAAATTTGCGGCCACTAACTTTTGCTAAAATCGTAGATAGATTTTGTTTATAGATTTTCAAGAATTACGGCCATTGATTTTAATATTTTTCAATGCTTTGTCCAAATTTTTGACTTTCGCTTTTGGCACCATTCTCTATTATGCTTTTCGTATGTTTCACTGCATTCTCCCTCATTAACGGTTGGCATTAAATGCAAGGTTATTTTCCCTCATTGCAATGAAAGATAATTTCTTTTCTTTAAAACTCGGTTATTATGGTGTCTAAGTTGTTAGTAGGTTAAAGTAATGAAAAGTTTGAAAAGAATGGACGGATGAGGGGCTTATAGTGTTTTGACGAATGTAATCAAGAGAATTGTGGTGTTGAAGTTCTCGAGGAATAAAATATAGGAAGTAGGTTTTAAGTTAGTCTTTGAACTCTTAATTTGGAAATATAGAGAATATTTTGAGAACCATGTCCGAAAATAATGTAGGTTATCAAGATATTTGTGTTAAAAGATTATATCATGCTAAATTGAGTCTAGTATCTAGGATGTGAATTATGTTGGAATTGAGAATTCATGTATGAGTAATTGTTAGAAAAAAAAATCTTCTTGAAATGATTGGGTGAATTAAATGGGATTGGCATAAGCTAGAATGAGGTGCTTTTGGATATGATAGAAGAAATAATTGAAATTTTTGACAATGAGTCTAATGGTGTTAATAAGCTTGTATAGAATTACCGTGATGAGTTAAGTTGGAATTATTAGACATGTGTCAATGGTACACGTTATTAAAAGTTTGAAGGATTTATTGATACTTATGTTTAACATATTGATTAAAGGATTTGGGGATAAAAATAGATGATAGATTAAGATGATGATATTCGGGGGATGATGTTGATATATGAAAAAAAAATGACTTGATAGAAGTTTGGAATAAGAAAAGATAGTTACCCAATATGAAGGTGAATATGTTCCTTTATATGTGTGTTTTCTAATATCGACCCATAGATATATCCATGCGAGATAGAGGATATAAATTGAAGAACTTATGAGTGAAAGAAATCCTTATGGTTAAGTTATATGGCAAAATCACTCAAGTGAATAGACATATTAAAAAGTAAAGATGTTATATAGAAAAGATATCCCAAATTATTTAGGTAATAAGGTTGGTAACTCTGAATAATGCCTTAATTTCATTCCCTACATGTGGTAGGATGGATTAAAATTCGGGGACCGAATTTCTTAAAGGGGGAAGAATGTAACATCCAGTAATTTTTAGATATTTTCCTTAGAAATTCTTCACCTTACATATATGCATAGAAATTGTCTAATATTAATGGAAAAGGTAAAGAAAGAAAACCTAAGAGGAAATATTCGAAATAAACATGCTAAAAAAAGGTGAAATTCTTAGTTAAAGAAAGATAAATTTTTAGAAACAAGTAAAGGTCTTAAAATTTCAAGAACATTGGATTAGGGTATTTTTCCTAATTCAAGAACTAGAGTTACTAAGTTTAAAACATTTACCCATACATTGGGCTTTTACCTATGGACACATTATGTAGAGGTTTTCCACTTCAAATAAGTTTCTAGCAAGCCCATTGGATAACCTAAGCAAGAAATAAAACATAGACTTGGACTAGGATATAGTAATTGGACCAATAGCCCAAAAATTATGAAAATGTGACCAAGCCCTCCAAGAAAAGTAGAATTTTATCCAAAGCAAAGAAAATGGGTAGGAATAAGCCTATAATGGGTAGGATTAAGCCCAAATCCAAGAGGAAAAATAAAATAAAATAAATTAGGTGATGATACAATAATGTAATAATAATAAAGATTAGGTTACATGGCATTAAGACAAAAATTTAGCAAGTCGTGTGATTCTACATTCATCATTTTGGCAAGTGGCATAATAATACAAGGCTTTAGGACAAAAACATCTATATCCTACAATCATAATTTTAGCAAGTGGTATGAAAATACATGGTATTAGGACAAAACATTCCTATCCCACACAAATAATATCAACCAAATAATGGAGATTCAAGGGCTAGAAATTTGCCACTTAAAAAGGTAAACCTTTCATAATTGTTTAAGACAAAAGAAAATGAAAATGAATCCCTAAATCAAAGGGAACTTGTCCCTTATCTTAAGAACATATCATCATAATTTTCAAAATACAAATCTCTTTTTCCTATGCATATCTTGACTAAGGAAGAGGAAGACAAGAACATAAGTTGTTTGTTTTCCAAAAATTCAACAAAGTGTATCCTAATTGTGATAAGGTAGACCCATGATCATGAAAGGTGAATTATTTGGTGGTCTATATAAGAAAACCCACCCTTACAACATTAGAATTTCGTCCAAGTGAGGGAGAGCAAAAATAGAAGCAAGGTAGAGTTTGGAAAGGAGAGGAAGAAAGGAAGAAAGAGGAAGGACAAGTCTAGGGGAGTAAGTGCTCCAGGTAAGTTTAACAATATTTCTTTTTGAAGAAAACTTTTGAAACTTATAATATTTATATGAGATTTTGATCTTAGAACTTTTATGATTGGTCATGATGTTGCTATATCATGTTACATATTGATCTTGCATGTGATGTATGTTTGAATACTTAGGTTGGTGTAGATAGTTCTGCATGGGTATGGCTATGGGTGGCAGAATTTTAAGCTTCAGTTTTTTAATTTCTGGGAACAATCTATAAGGAAATAAAATAAAGGGTTAACATAAGAATTAAATATATATGTGTCACGGATTTGTAGCCACTGGAATCATTCAATTTGGAGTCCATATGGGGAAGATATGAGCTGATTAGTGGTCAAAGGTCAGAAATGGTTCATCAGGGAACATTATGTTAGGACAGCTTCTGTATTTTAATTTCTGGGAATTATCTGTATAGAATTAAAATAAATGGTTAACATACGAATTATAGCTATGTGTGTCATGGATTTTTAGCCACTGGAATCATTCAATTTGGAGTCCATATGAGGAAGATATGATCTTATTAGTAGTCAAAGGTCAAAAAATGGTTCATCAGGGAAGAATATGTTAGGACAACTTCTGTATTTTAATTTCTGGGAATTATCTGTATGGTATTAAAATAAATGGTTTACATAAGAATTATAGCTATGTGTGTCATGGATTTTAAGCCACTGGAATCATTCAATGTGGAGTCCATATGAGGAAGACATGAGCTGATTAGTAGTCAAAGGTCAGAAAATGGTTCATCAGGGAATATTATGTTAGGACAGCTTCTGTATTTTAATTTTTGGGAATTATCTGTATGGAATTAAAATAGATGGTTGACATAAGAATTATAGCTATGTGTGTTATGGATTTTTAGCCACTGGAAATATTCAATTTAGAGTCCATATAAGGTAGATATGGTCCGATTAGTAGGTAGAGGTCAGAACCTATCCGAGAAGAAATAACCTACACATTTAGGGAGTAACATCACCTTGATTTCTTAATATTTCGCTACAATGTTCAACATAATAGTTTTAGATAATTGTTTTATCTTGAAATTGACACCAAGAGCAACTCCATCAGAGTTAAATTGAGGGAGGTATGCTCTGATTTGTAAGAAAAAGTTAGATAGGATGAAAACCTGCATCAAGAAAATAAAAAAATAAAATTAGTATTTAATAAAGAAGATGAATCTTAGTAAATGACTAGTATAGCCATAGCCATTGCCATTGTATGAACTTCTTACCATCTGAAGTGTAAAATTTTAACATGGAAATATTTTATAAAGTTATATTTGAAATGGTTATGTTCATGACATGATTACCAATGATTTTTGGTAATAATTATATTTTGATGAACATACTTGTTATTGAAAGCATATTTTTGGCTATCATTGTGAAAAGAAAAGAAATGAGCACTGTCACATGGCAATCCTTGTGGTGCACCAGTAGGGGATGCCCTACCAACGGTTATTATTATGATTATGAGAAAAGAAAGAGAAAGAGTGCCATGTCGGACGGAGCGAGAAAAGCCCGTACTGGAGAGTAGAGGATACTCACCCTGACCGAGGTAGCTTGAAATGAGAATAAGTTGTTGGCCATCATATGATATTCTGAAAATAGTTAATCCTATCATACATATCATTACTGTATGATTCTTATGTGCATAGATGTAATGTATTCATGTGGCCAAAGATATTTTCTGTAGTTTATACAGCTGAACATGACGTGATGAGCTATATTGATGATGAGTTATTGTTGAACTTTCTGGGATTTAATTCTCACTATATTTTCATATCATGTTCAGAAAAATTAGTTATGCAGATTTTTCTATCGCTCTGGCTTTTAGTGCACGTTGGATCGAGTACTTTATGTTGGGCAGGTCCCAGAAGCAAATAAAATGTTTGTGGTCGAGTTTGCTTAGATCCCGGTGAAGGTGCAACCACTCGCACCTGTATCTCCGGAATTGGTCAACCAGAATAAATAAGATGTAGATTTTTATGTGTTTGATATGTTGTACGTATGTTTTGATTAATGACATGTTTGTGAACTTTGTATTGTATAAATTTAATAAATGTTATATTGAGTTAAGTTGTAACGAGGTAATAACTTCATGGTATTTTAAAAAGAAAAATTTGATACTTAAATGGAGTTGTTACATTCCTAACCTGTCTTGTAATCTTCTATCTGTTAGTAAACTTGGCAATGATCTAAGTTGTTTTCTTGTAATGTTTTATCTATTAGTAAACTTAGCAGTGATCTAAATTGCTAAACTAATTTCTTTCTAGCTTATTATGTCTTTCAAGATTTGACCTCAAGGAAGATGATTGGTAGTGCTAAGAAAAATGAAGGATTGTATTTATTGATTCAGAATTCAAACCGAGTCAACAATCACTAAGTACAAGTTCTAGTTCCTATTTTAAATTTATTTTTATTTTTTATGATAATGACATTATGTTATGCATTTTAGGTTAGAGCATCCTAGTTTTCAATATCTTAAACATCTATTCCCTCATTTATTTTATAATAAAAATGCAACTTCATTTCAGTGTGAAATATATGAATTAGCAAAACACCATAGAACTTCTTTTCCATCATAGCCATATAAGCCTTCAAAACCATTCACAATTATACACAGTGATGTATATGGTCCTAATAAAATAAGTACACCTAGTAGCAAAAGATGGTTCATCACTTTTACAAATAATCACACTCGCTTATGCTGGGTATATTTATTGAAGGAGAAATGAGAAGCTGAACAAATTTTCAAAATTTTTTATTATATGGTGCAGACTCAGTTTCAAACCAATATACAAATTTTTAGGAGTGATAATGGAAAGGAGTACTTTAATATGTTGGGTGTACTACATTTACTCATGATCACAAAAAAGGTAGCAAACTTGAACCAAGAGCTATCAAATGTGTCTTCATAGGTTACTCCCCAAGACAAAAAGGGTAGAAATGTTTTGATCCCATCTCAAGAAGAACATATGTCTCAATGCATGTCACTTTCTTTGAAAATTAACCATATTTTAAAAACAATCATCTTTAGGGGGAGAACTTGGGGGAAGATTCACTTGATTCCTTTAATAATTTCTTTGAAGTTTGTCTACCACAAGAATACCTAGAATCAAAATCATCTGCACCTACAACAAATGACTAAAACTCATCTTCTGGATATCTTTCTTCCATGAGCAAATGTCCAAATGAATCTCGGCCTACATCTGAAAAAATATTTAAAGATTAATATTTCAAAAAACGTAGGGAAATAGATAGTGAGTAACAACCCACTAGAATGCCACAACATGATAAAGATAGTAAAAATGGAACTTGGAAAGGATTTGTTTACCAAAAAAAGAGAAACAAAGATAACTGTGAAGATGTTACCCTTTAGCATTGTCATAACTCTGATCCAGAGGCAAATAATGGTAACTCTAACTCTTGGTATGATAATTTATCCCTTGAATGTGATATATCGATTACTCTTTAGAAAGAAGTTCGATCTTGCACCAACCACTATTTATTTAACTTTGTTTCATATTCAAATTTGTCATCTTCTTTTACTACTTTTAGCTCTCAATTGTCTAATGTAGAGATTCCTAAAACTGTATAGGAGGGTCTTAAAATACCATAGTGGAAGGAAGCTGCACTTGAAGAAATGAGAGCTCTTGAAAAGAATAATTCCTAAAGTGTTGAAACTTTACCAAGAGGGAAGACAAAAGATGGCTATAAATGGATATTTATAGAGAAATACAATTCAAACAATTCTATAAAAAGATATAAAGTTAGACTGATGGCTAAAGGATTCACTCACACATATGGGGTGGACTACTCTGAAACCTTTGCACCTATTGCAAAGTTTAATACAATTAGAGTGGTTATGTCAATAGCTGCTGATAAAGGGGAAATTTGAGTACTTAATGTTTATTTTTTATCCCCTAATTCAAAGTAAACTTGTGATTATTCCCCTGCTTTTGGTTATGCTTTGCTCTGGATAGTGCTTTGGTTGGTTTTATACTTGTAGGTGAGTAAAAGAGGCCAAGAAGCAAAAGAAAACACTCATGAGAAGTGCCATATGGACTTGGAAAATGATTAGGAGGAAGTGAGAAGGCAAGCCTGAATAAATTGGCAAGAAAAGAGACTTGCAGCCCTCAACATGTAACATCATTTTTTTTTATTATTATTATACAATATTGAGTTCACATACACGTCATTAATCAAAACATACATGCAACATATCAAAGACATAGATATTTACATCTTGTTTATTTTGGTTGACCAATTCCGGAGATACAGATGCGGGTGGTTGCACCTTCACCGGGATCTGTGCCAACTCGCTCACAAACATTTTATTTAGGATCTGCCCATTATAGAATAACTTGATCCAACGTGCACTAAAAACCAGAGCTATAGAAAATCTGCATAACTAATTTTCTGAACATGATATGGAAATATAGTGAGAATTAAATCCCAGTAAGTTCAACAATAAATTATAATCAATAAAGCTCATCACGTCATGTTCAGCTGTATAAACTACAGAAAATATCTTTGGTCACATGAATGCATTATATCTACGCACATAAGAATCATATTGTAACGATATGTATGACAGGATTAACTATTTTCAAAATATCATATGATGGCCATCAACTTATTCTCATTTCAAGCTACCTCGGTTAGGGTGAGTATCCTCTACTCTCCAGTACGGGCTTTTCTCGCTCCGTCCGACATGGCCCACTTTCTCTTTCTTTTCTCATTATCATGATCATAACTGTTGGTAGGGCGTCCCCTACTGGTGCACCACACGGATTGCCATGTGACCGTGCTCATTTCTTTTCTTTTCAAAATGATAGCCAAAAATATGCTTTCAATAACAAGTATGTTTATCAAAATATAACTATTACCATAAATCATTGGTAATCATGCCATGAACATAACTATTCCAAATATCACTTTATAAAATATTTCCATGTCAAAACTTCACACTTAAGATGGTAAGAAGTTCATACAATGGCAATGGCTATGGCTATACTAGTCATTTATTAAGATTCATCTTCTTTTTTAAATACTAATTTTATTTCTTTATTTTCTTGATGCAGGTTTTCATCCTATCTAACATTCTCTTACTGATCAGAGCATAACTCCCTCCATTTAACTTTGATGTAAGAGATCTTGGTGTCAATTTCAAGATAAAACAATTATCTAAAACTATTATGTTGAACATTGTAGCGCAATATTAAGAAATCAAGGTGATATTACTCCCTAAATGTATAGGTTATTTCTTCTCGGATAGGTTCTGACCTCTACCTACTAATCGGACCATATCTACCTCATATGGACTCTAACTTGAGTGATTCTAGTGGCTAAAAATCCGTGACACACATATCTATAATTCTTATGTTAACTATTTTTTTAATTCGATACAAATAATTCCCAGAAATTAAAATACACAAGCTGTCCTAACATATTCTTCCCTGATGAACCATTTTTTTGACCTTTGACTACTAATAAGTTCATATCTTCCTCATATGGACTCCAAATTGAATTATTCCAGTGGCTTAAAATCCATGACACACATAGCTATAATTCTTATGTTAACCATTTATTTTTATTCCATACAGATAATTCCCAGAAATTAAAATACAGAAGCTGTCCTAACATATTGTTCCCTGATGAACCATTTTCTGAGCTATGACAATCAGACCATATCTACCTCAAATGGACTCCACATTTAATGATTCCAGTGCCTTAAAATCCGTGACACATATATCTTTAATTCTTATGTTAACCATTTATTTTAATTCCTTATAGATTGTTACCAGAAATTAAAAAACCGAAGCCTAAAATTCTGCCAACCATAGCCATACCCATGCAGAACTATCTACACCAACCTAAGTATTCAAACATACATCACATGCAAGATCCATATGTAACATGATATAGCAACATCCATGACCAATCATCAAAGTTCTAAGATCAAAATCTCATATAAATATTATAAGTTTCAAAAGTTTTCTTCAAAAAGAAATATTGTTAAACTTACCTGGAGCACTTAGTCTCCTAGACTTCTGCTTCCTCTTTCTTCCTTTCTTCCTCTCCTTTCCTCACTCTACCTTGCTTCTATTTTTCCTCTCCCTCAGTTGGACGAAATTCTAATGTTGTAAGGGTGGGTTTTCTTATATAGACCACCAAATAATTTACCTTTCATGATCATGGGTCTACCTAATCACAATTAGGATACACTTTGTTGAATTTTTAGAAAAAAACAACTTATGTTCTTGTCTTCCTCTTCCTTAGTCAAGATATGCATAGGAAAAAGAGATTTGTATTTTGAAAATTATGATAATATTTTCTTAAGATATGGGACAAGGTCCCTTTGATTTAGGGATTCATTTACTTTTTCTTTTGTCTTAATCAATTATAATAGGTTCCCTTTTTAGGTGGCAAATTTCTAGCCCTTCAATCTCCATTATTTGGTTGAAATTATTTATGTGGGATAGATATGTTTTGTCCTAATGCTATGTCTTATCATACCACTTGCTAAAATTATGAGTGTAGGATATAGATGTTTTTTCCTAAAGCCTTGTATTATTATGCCACTTGCCAAAATGATGAATGTAGAATCACACCACTTGCTAAATTTTTGTCTTAATGCCATGTCACCTAATCTTGATTACACCATTATTTCATCACTTTAATTTTATTTTTATTTTTTTTCCTCTTGGGTTTGGGCTCATTCTTGCCCATTTTCTTTACTTTGGTTAAAATTCTACCTTTCATAATGGGCTTGGTCACATTTTCATGATTTTTGGGCTACCGGTCCAATTTCTATATCCTAGTCCAAGTCTATGTTTTATTTCTTCCTTAGGCTATCCTATTGGCTTGCTAAAAATTCATGTGAAGTAGAAAAACTCTATATGAAGTGTCCATAGGTTAAAGCCCAATTACGGGTGGAGATACTAAACTTAGTAATTAAGAAAAATTACCCTAATCCGATCTTCTTGAAATTTTAAGACCTTTACTTACTTCACAAAAATGTATCTTTCTTTACCTAAGAATTTCACCTTTCTTTAGCATGTTTATTTCTAATATTTCCTCTTAGGTTTTCGTTCTTTACCTATTCCATTAATATTAGAACATTTCTATGCATATATGTAAGGTGAAGAATTTCTAAGAAAAATATCTAAAAATTACGGGATGTTACACAACACGGCCAGACCGTGCTTGGTGTGCATGAAGCACATCCAGGCCGTGCTCTGTACGAAAATAGGAGAATTTTGCTAGATTTCCAGCTCGAAGCACGGGCATACTTCATATCCGTACACCACAGGATTTTTAGGGGTTTGAGTAGCCAAGTTGTTATAAATACATGGGGAAGCATAGACAAGACTATCCAGACATATACATACTCACTTTTACTCAGTTTTAAGCTTAGAAAACACCATTATATTAGGTTTACAGTAGAATTAGTGTTTACTTTCATGTTCTTAGGTTAGATTTGAGATTGATTCAGCATTGTATCTCTATTACATTTTACAAATCAGGTTATATCTTTCTATTATGCACTTACTTCTTCTGTTACTCCTTTTCTCTTAGTTTGTATTGAACTTTAATGATTTACTTAATGAATATGCTTTTGATTTCTGTTTCAATTATGCTTGAGTAGATTTGATCTAAGGTTTTGGCAAACCCACTTATGGTATGATGATGCTAAACTATTGAATTGAATAGTGCAACCTTAATTTTATTATCCATGGTTAATTAGGATTGACTATTATGCATTGATTATATGAGTTGATGAATGTCTGGCCAACGTTTTATCACATCTTAGGATATTAATTGATGAACTAAAAGGTGAAAATTAATACTATAACCTAATAGTTAATTAGGGATATCTTAATCACAAAAGTAGTTTAAGGTTCTCTAGGAATGAATCAATTAGTGGGCAAGAGAAAACCGACTAATTGTATTCCATGGTTAGTATAGAACTTAATGGACTTAGGTTTAACTAAGAACCACGAAAGTAGGAAATTGGATTAACCTAGGTACGATTAGTAATGCTTGAAAGATGTTGATAATTAATTAAGGCTAAACCATCCCCAATTACCTAGATAATTGAAATTAGAGGTACATATTGGTTGTTGAATATCATAAGTGCGATAAACCCTAACTCTAGGCTTTTATTAATTAGATTACTTATTAGTTTAATTGTGATACACACTCTTATCGCATTGTATTGATTTAGCTAGCATACTTTGTAAAGTCTAGTAGTTGGCATTGTTCTCTATGGGATACGACCCGTACTCACCGAACTAGCTACAGCTATGCCGTGTGCTTGTGATTATTTATAAAACACACACAACAATTGCTAATCTGGACTAGCCATTACAACAACAAGATGTAAAATATGTCTCCTTGAATGGTGACATGGAGGAATAAGTATATATAGAATGACCCCCAAGATTTGAGAAAAAGTTTGACTATGGAGTGTGAAGATTAGAAAAAGATAATATAGCCTCAAATAGTTTCTAAGGGCCTAGTCTGAAAATTAACTCAATTAGTGAAGAAACAATGATACACTCAAGGCCAAACTGATCATAAGTTATTATTTAAATTTTCATCGAAAGGAAAAATTGATGTATGAATTGTTTATGTTAATGATATTATTCTTACAAGAGATGTTATGAATGAAATAAAGTGGCTAAAAAGGAACCTTTCATTAGAATTTGAAATCAAGGACCTTGGAGCTCTTCAATATTTCATGGACATAAAATTTGCTTGCTCTAGGAAAGGAATAGTGAATTCACAACAAAAATATATTCTTGATCTTCAGAACGAAACATGAATGAGTAGGTGTAAACTAGCCAAGACTCTTATGGATCTAAATATAAAATTGTGAGAAAAAGGGAGTACACCCATAGACACGGGAAGATACCAGAGGTTGGTCGGAAAGTAATCTATTTATCACATACTAGACCAGATATTGCTTATTTTGTTAGTGTGGTTAGTCAATTTATGCATGGTCCATATGAAAAACATCTTGAAGTAGCTTACAGGATCTTGAGATATCTAAAATCTTATCCTAGAAATGGTATATTTTTAAAAAATACTAATCATAGGAATATCGAAGTCTTCACAGATGCAGATTGGGCTGGATCAGTCATTAATAGAAAATCTACATTAGGATATTGTACCTTTGTTTAGGGTAATTTGGTTACTTGGCTTAGCAAGAAATAAAATGTAGTTGCTAGAAGTAGTGTAGAAGAACATTTAGAGCTATGGCTCAAGGGATATATAAGGAGTTATGGGTTTGAAAGATTATGCATGAACTCAAAAAGCCAATAGACTATCTTCTAAAATTATACTATAATAATAAAGTTGCTATTAGCATTACACAAAATCCTATCCAACATGATAGGACCAAGCATATTGAAATTAATAGACACTTCAGTAAAGAAAATTTGGAAGGTTGAACCATCTGCATGCCTGGTGCATTTTGTCGTGGTTACACCCAAATTAATACCTTATCTTTCAACTATCTGTAGTCGTGGGAGTAATGGTTAATCCCACAGAGACTAAAATTACCTTTTTGTGATTCTTGTAATATAGTTTGATAATCGAAAGTAAAATAAATTAAACAATAATGATGATAATTAAAAAGAGAGTATTAATAATAGAGGCATTAGTTTCAATTGATATCCACCGTCAAGGAATTGTATACGTAATAGACAACATGATCAATATCAATCTGAATATCTATCATTGGGATTCTAACCATGTTCCTCCTTAAGTCTAGTAATTGATGACAATCATTACAATTAACCCTAATTAATAAGCAATCCTTTAGTACATCGGTAAAGTCTAACCTATTAATCGCATAAGAACTAGAGAAACTGATAGAGTTAAATAATTATAAACACATCAGCTATATCTAATTTAGTCAATTATTCACCAAAGGTTTAATGATTTATAATCCAAAATCCTTTAGCCTATTTGTATCATGAATCACGATAATGATAACTTTGTTCAAAATATAATTCAGCAATAGATTAAGGTAGATAATATACTAGTAGGCCTCCCTAGCAATTATAAGAATAATCAATGAAAAGAGTAGAGTAGATGAATAATCAATACTCAATTAAAGTTGAACTAATAAAATCAAATCTAAATTTGACAATGCATGAAGATTGCCTGAGGTTTCAATCTTCCTTTACCAACTAAAATTAAAATTGATTATCTTGATGCTTGTTTTCTCCCTATTTTTAAAGATTGTCTCCTCCTAATTGAAGTAAAATTGTTTCCAGGTCAATTCTCGGCCCATCGAGCTTTAGTTGGAGCTAAAAAGACCTAAAAATCGTGATTTCAACATTCTGATAAGGCAAAGGGCGCTACGACGCTTAGAAACCTCCAGAATTTGCCAAAGTTACAAACACAAAAGTTGTAGTTCTATGTCTCTTGTAACATCCCTAATTTCATTTCATTTATTAAAAAATGTACATAAATATTTAATGTAACATCCCTAATTTTTTTTCTTTTATTAATAAAGGTACATAAATATTTAATTAAGGAAATAAAATTTATTAGACAATTTTTAGATATCTAAGGAAATATAATCCTTAGAAATTCTTAACCTTATGTGTATGCATAGAAAATGTTTCTAACATTAAGGAAATAGGTAAAGAGAGAAAACCTAATAGGAAAAATTAGAAATAACATACTAAAGAAAATAGAAATTCTTGGGTAAGGAAGATAAATTTCTGTGAAGTAAAGGTCATAAAATTTCAAGAAGATTGGATTAGAATAATTTTTTCTAATTCAAGAGCTAGACTTACTAAGTTTAAAATCTCCACCCATAAATTAAGCTTTCACCTATGGACACTTCAAATAGAGTTTTTCCACTTCACATGAATTTATAGCAAGCCAATAAGATAGCTCAAGCAATAAATAAAACATAGACTTGAACTACGATATAGAAATTGGACCGATAGCCCAAAAATCATGAAAATGTGACCAAACCCTTCATGAAAGGTAGAATTTTAGCCAAAGCAAAGGAAATGGGTAAGAATGAGCCCAAATCCAAGAAGGAAAAATAAGAATCATGTGAGGAAATAGTAGTGTAATAATAATCAAGATTAGGTCACATGGCATTAAGACAAAATATCTATATCCTACATTCATAATTTCAACAAGTAAGTAACAATACATGGCATTAAAACAAAAACATCTATATCCTATATTCATAATTTCAACAAGTGAGTAATAATACATAGCATTATGACAAAATATCCTTATCCTACATAAAAAATTTCAGCCAAGTAAGGGAGACTCAAGGGCTAAAAATTTGCCCCCTAGAAAGGCAAACCTATCATGCTTGAGTGAGACAAAAGAAAAAGAAAAAGAATCCCTAAATCAAAGGGACCTTGTCCCTTGGCTTAAGAACATTCTATCATGATTTTCAAAATACAAATCTCCTTTTTCTATGCATATCTTGACTAAGGGAGATGAAGACAAGAACATGAGTTGTCTTTCTCCAAAAAACAACCAAGTGCATCCTAATTATGATAAGGTAGACCCATGATCATGAAAGGTGAATCACTTGATAGTTTATTTAAGTAAACCCCACCCTTATAACATTATAATTTCATCCAAGTGAAGGAGAGGAAAAATAGAAGCAAGGTAGAGTAAGGAAAGGAGAGAAAGAGATGAGAAGAAAGGAAGGAAGAAGAAGGAAAAGTCTAGAGAAATAAGTACTCAAGGTAAGTTAGTTTAATCTCCACTTAAATCTATATTTTCTCTTCATCCTTGTGGTTCAAAACTTACCCTCCTTCTCTTATTTAAGCTACTAGAAAAGCTAAGAGAAGGGAGGAATCTTGCTACTTCTTTCAAGAGGTAACAAGAAAAAGAATTCACTAAGTGAGCTATGTAACATCCCTAATTTTGTTTCATGTATTCAAAGTAACATCCCTAATTTCATTTCTTTTATTAATAAAGGTACATAAATATTTAATTAAGGAAATAAAATTTATTAGACAATTTTTAGATATCTAAGGAAATATAATCCTTAGAAATTCTTCACCTTCCGTATATGCATAGAAATGTTCTAACATTAATGTAATAGGTAAAAGAGAGAAAACCTCAGAGGAAAATTTAGAAATAAATATACTAAAGAAAGGTGAAATTCTTGGGTAAGGAAGATAATTTTTTGTGAAGTAAGTAAAGGTATTAAAATTTCAAGAAGATTGGATTAGGGTAATTTTTCTTAATTTAAGAGTTAAAGTTATTAAGTTTAGTATCTCCACCCATAAATTGGGCTTTCACCTATGGACACGTCATATAGATTTTTTCCACTTCACATAAGTTTCTAGCAAGCCCATTGGATAACCTAAGCAAGAAATAAAACATAGACTTGGACTAGGATATAAAAATTGGACCGATAGCCCAAAAATTATGAAAATGTGTCCAAACACTCCAAGAAAGGTAGAATTTTATCCAAAGTAAAGAAAATGGGCAAGAATGAGCCCAAACCCAAGAGGAAAAATAAAAATAAAAATAAAATAAAGTGATGAAATAATGTTGTAATCAAGAATAGGTGACATGGCATTAAGACAAAAATTTAGCAAGTGGTGTGATATTCTACATTCATAATTTTAGTAAGTGGTATGATAATACAAGACTTTAGGACAAAACATCTATATCCTACACTCATAATTTTAACAAGTGGTATGATAATACATGGAATTAGGACAAAACATTCCTTTCCCACACAAATAATTTCAACCAAATAATGGAGATTCAAGGACTAGAAATTTGCCACCTAAAAAGGCAAACCTATCATACTTGATTAAGACAAAAGAAAAAGGAAATGAATCCCTAAATCAAAGGAACCTTGTCCCTTATCTTAAGAACATATTATCATAATTTTCAAACTACAAATCTCCTTTTGATATGCATATCTTGACTAAGAAAGAGCAAGACAAGAACATAAGTTGTTTGTTTTCCAAAAATTCAACCAAGTGCATCCTAATTGTGATAAGGTAGACCCATGATTATGAAAGGTGAATTATTTGATAGTCTATATAAGCAAAACCCACCCTTATAACATTAGAATTTTCGTCCAAGTGAGGGAGAGAAAAAAGTAGAAGAAGGTAGAGTGAGGAAAGGAGAGGAAAAAAGGAAGGAAGAGGAAGGAGAAGTCTAGAGGACTAAGTGCTCAAGGTAATTTTAACAATATTTCTTTTTGAAGAAACGTTTTGAAACTTGTAATATTTATATCGGATTTTGATCTTAGAACTTTAATGATTGGTCATGGATGTTGCTATATCATGTTACATATTATGTATGTTTGAATACTTAGGCTGGTGTAGATAGTTCTGCGTAGGTATGGCTATGGGTGGTAAAATTTTAAGCTTTTGTTTTTTAAAAGTCTGGGAAGAATTGGTAAGGAATTTAAATAAATGGTTAACATAAGAATTATAGATATATGTGTCATGGATGCTTAGCCACTGGAATCACTCAATTTGGAGTTTGTATGAGGTAGATATGGTCCGATTAGTAAGAAGTGATCAGAAAATGGTTAATTAGGGAAGAATATTTTAGGATAGCTTTTATTTTTTAATATTTGGGAACATTTTGTAGGGAATTAAAATAAATTATTAACATAAAAATTATTTCTATATGTGTCACGGATTTTTAGCCACTGGAATCACTTAATTTGGATTTCGTATGAGGGAGATATGGACAGATTGGTAGGTAGCGGTCAAAACCTACCTGAGAAGAAATATCCTATACTTTGAGGGAGTAATATCAACTTGATGTCTTAATATGTCGCTAAACTGTTCAACATAATAGTTTTAGATAATTGTTTTATCTTTAAATTAACACCAAGACCACCTACATCGGAGTTAAATTAAGGGATTTATGCTCTGATTAGTAAGAGAAGGTCAGATAGGATGAAAACTTGCATCAAGAAAAAAAAATTAATATTTAAAAAAGAAGAAGAATCTTATAACTGAAAATAATAAATGACTAGTATATGCCATAGCCATTGCCATTGTATGAACTTCTTACCATCTTAAAGTGTGAAATTTTGACATGGAAATATTTTATAAATTGATATTTGAAATAGTTATGTTCATGGCATGATTACCAATAATTTTTGGTAATAATTATATTTTGATGAACATACTTGTTATTGAAATCATATTTTTTGCTATTATTGTGAAAATAAAATAAATGAGCACGGTCACATGGCAATCCATGTGGTGCACCAGTAGAGGACATCCTACCAACGGTTATGATTATGTTAATGAGAAAAGAAAGAGAAAGTGTGCCATGTCGGACGGAGCGAGAAAAGCTTGTACCGGAGAGTAGAAAATACTCACCTTGACCGGGATAGCTTGATATGAGAATAAATTGATAGTCATCATATGATATTCTAAAATAGATAATCCTGTCATACATGTCATTACTGTACGATTCTCATGTGCATAGATATAGTGCATTCATGTGACCAACGATATTTGCAGTAGTTTATACAGATGAACATGATGTGATGAGCTTTATTGATGATGATTTATTGTTGAACTTACTGGAATTTAATTCTCACTATATTTCCATGTCATGTTCAGCAGAATAATTATGCAGATTTTCTCTATAGCACTGGCTTTTAGCATATGTTGGATCGAGTTACTCTATTTTGAGCTGATCCCAGTAATATATATGTTGTCTATGGTCGAGTTGACTAAGATCCCGGTGAAGGTGCAACCACCTGCACCCGTATCTCTGGAACTGGTTAATAGGGATGAATAAGATGTAATTATATATGTGATAGACTTTTGTATGGATGTTATTGATTAATGATATATATGTAAACTCTGTATTGTATAAATTAAATAAATATTATTTTGAGTTAAGTTGTAACTAGGTAATAACTTCATGGTATTTTAAAAAACAATTCTTACTTAAATGGAGTTGTTACATTTATATGGAATTTGTAACATTTATATGGAATTTTGATCTTAGAACTTTGATGAAATTTACAATATTTGCTACTTTGATGATTGGTCAATTACATGTTATTTTTCATATGATGGATGTTTTGAAGATTTTGATTGGTGTGAAAAATTCTGCGTAGGTATGGCTATGGGTGGTAAAATTTTATGATTTTTATGCTACTATTTTGTATATTTGAATGTGGTGAAAATTGATGGAATATGATTTGATGTAAAGAAAATGGAAGAGGATGTAATATAATGATGAACTAAAACTTTAGGAAAGATTTGGTTAGGAAACTGGATTTCGGAGTTACTTGGGAAGCTTCTGTTCTTGAAATTTTGGGAAAAATTGGTTTGGAATTAAAAGAAATAGTTAACATGAAAAAAGTAGATCTATGTCTTATGGATTTTTAGTCACTGAAATCACTTAATTTGGGGTCCAAATGAGGGAGATATTGTCCGATATGTAAACAAAGGTCAAAAACTAGCTAACCAAGAAGAATCTGTTAAGTATGCTTCTATGTTTGAATTTTTGGGCAAAATCTGTAGGGACTTTGTAATATCCTAAGCCTCTAATAAAGTTAGATAAATTTAAGAATGAGTAAAAAATACATGTGACAAGTGATTAAGATGTTTGGTTATATGACTATAAGGCAAGTATAAAATAGGTGACATAGTTAATATTGAATCATATAAATAAAATTCTTAGGATCATAGTGGATAGAGAGATGACACAAATAATTTTTTTTAGACATTACTAGTCTAGGATTAGTGATAAATTAAGACATATAGGAACAAGAATTAAAATGTGTACTTGTTTGATAATAAAGACTTTATAAAATATGTGGTACCATTTCATGGTTAAAAGTAATATAAATAAAATACTTTTGGAGCATAAATGAGAGGAATATGATACAAATATATTCCTTAGGATGCTATTAATTTAGGATTAGCAACATAATAAGGAAGGAAGAAGCGTTATGGGATGCAATATGAATATATATATATATATATATATATATAGTTTCTCCACCTCCACCATACACATTATAATATATATATTTACACATGCAAAAGGAGAAGCTTTATGTGTATATATATATAGATATAGTTTCTCTCAATTACACCTTGCATATCGTAGTATACATATCATAATGCATGCACGTGAGAATGGAAACAAAAACACCAGCACTTTGGTAGGTTAAAAACACAAATGCAGCTAGGAAATGCAAGCCGAAACATGCACCCAACTTTGCCCCACATCCAGCATCTTCACGCCATCTTGCTCCACCAATAACCAGCAGAAAACCTACCCCACATGCAACAGACTCATTCCCATCTTGCCCACCAGAATGCACGCCACATTTGCTCCATTAGACAGTACAGTTGGCGCCACATGCAAGCAGAGGAAATGACCCACAAAGCCAGCAGAATTAGCGCCACAACAAGCAGAAAAAGACATCCTACATGGAAGCACTCTCACACCCACATTAGCTCCATAAACCCAGCAGAAACACACCCACCCACTGCAGCAGAAACTCACGCCTCCACTTGTAGAAATCACGCTCCCCTCTGCTCTAAGAAAGCTACAATTTCACGCTCATACAACCAGAAACATCCATGCGTGCAAGTATGTGGTAGCATGTCTTCCTTTTATGTGTTATACACCCACTCCCCAACTAAGCATATTATAATGCATGCACCTACGTGGAGAGGTAGCAGAAAACCTGCTCCCTGCCCTGCAGAATCCAGGGAATCCCTGCACCCATGGTAGTCGCCACCTTGCATTTAGAAATGGTGTAGCAGAAAACACTCAGCTTTGCCTCATGCTAGCAGGAGAAATGAGAGAGAGAAGTGGTCAAAAAACTGAAGAGGAAGAGGAAGGAAGGGGGAGAGAGTAGCTAGGAAGCAGAAGAAGGTTGAAAGAGGAGGAAGAGAGTGGAGAAAACCAGAAAAAAGGTGGAGAGTCTTCTTCCCTCACCATAAGGCAGTGAGAGTGAGAGTGAGTGCTGAGGTTTGAAGCCTTGATCACCCCATATTTGGTGCAAGAAATGTGGCTGAGTTGCAAAGGAAACCAAGAGGAGAAGCAAGCTCCAAATTGAGAGCCATAGGAGTAGGTTTACACAAGGCAAGTCTGGCTTCTTATAAAAATCTGGTTTAGAGTTTTTCAGGTTAATTTATACTCTGCATGGACGAGTTCCTGTCTAAAATATGAAAACGTATTCAACATATAACTTTTAGCCCTATGTCTTAGCTTTCCATATCATTTGGAATCACATCAATCGGACTTAAAATGAGAGATTTATACTCTAGGAAGTGATGAGAGGTCAGAATTGGGTCTGGAATTCAGGATGGTGAAGAATAGCTTCGTTTTCGAATTTGTGGAACTAACCTATAAGGAATATGAAGACATGGTTAACATGAAAGTTGTAGATATATTTCTCGCAGTTACATAGCCACTGGAATCACACAAGTTCGAATCCATATGAGGGACTCAACCTCTGATGATTGAGTAAAGGTCATAGAGCACGGAAGGGTTAGGTTGAGAACATAGAAACCTTTTAGCACCTAAAAATATTGGTTTAGTAAATTTAGTAAATGGCCTTTAAATTCTCTAATTTTTGGTTATAGAAGTCATAAAATATTCATAATCCATTCTGGAAACTTTCATGATTTTTAAGAACCTACAACTAGTCCTTTTGCAATTAAAATAGTGTTTAGAACAATCTGCTGGACAGCTTAGACTATTGATGGAAATACAAAATATTTAAGGGGTTAGATGTTGAATTTTTGTATGAACATTTTATGACAAGTTATAGGGATCCTAACTAAATATGCCACCAAAATTTAGAAAATTCTGGGCAGTTTAGGGCATATAATAAAATGTAGAAATTAGGTAGGTCAGGAAATGAGTCAGAACAGACCATAACAGGAGACAACTTTAAATCTTGGGTTATTTGTAGGGCCAAATGAATTATTTTTTACATGAAATTTTTATGGTTATTATATAACGTACGTAGGATTCTTCATATAAAATATCATGAATTTGGAAGAAGTTTTACTAATCCAAATTAATGCAAAACATAATAGAGATGGAACTGAAACTAATCTTCAATGTTTTGGGTTATGGAGGTATTTTTTGGGGATGAATGGAAGATTTTAGGGTGAGAGAATTTAAAACTAAAATACACATGTAAAGGTACCTCCATACAAAATTTTAGAATTTTTAGAGAACTTTTGTCATATTTAATAATAACCCCAAATCTCAATAGAATCATAGTTTTGTTTTGAGGAGCAGAAGCTCTTAAACTAGAGATTTATGACTTTAGGTGCCAATATGCATGCATTAACCAATAATTCTTATATGTTTTAGTTTAAATTGCTGGTAGTAACCTTGGCAGCCTGGAAAGGAAGTGATTGTGCTGGAATTGAGGTAGCTAACTCTTCCTTAAAACACTCTTTATGTTTATGAACTTTAGTTTATCAAATTTTCACTGGTTTCCTGACTTTTATGCTATAATGAATGATTGTCTAAAGATATGTTATGTATGCATTCTCGGGAATTAAGGGGGTGCACAAAAGGGTGCCAAGTAAGCCCCATTTCCCTCACGATTGGCCAATAATAGGAGATGCATAGCCCTTTGTAGGTATGGCCGTATGTGATTGCATTGGGTAAGTAGACCAAAATGTTATGGGTCACTAGTGTGACATGGAATATGAATGTATGTATAGTCAGTGCTTATGTTTCAGTGAAATAATTTGAGATGTTTTAAGGAATGGAATGTGCACTATTTTTCTGAAAAATTTGCTAGCTATTGAGATTGTCATCTCACTTTTTATGTCCACATAATCACATTCCATGTACTCCAGCAAGAGGTGAGCAACAAGGGTCTCATGGTTGAATCATCTGATTATGGATTGTATTTTCCTTGGTTGTGTAATTGTTGTGTGTATGTTTTACTAATTACCGCAAGTGCACGGCGTAGCTGTAGCTAGTCTGGCAAGTACGGGTCGTATCCCACAGAGAACAATGCCAATTACTAGAATTTCACAAAAGGTGCTATCTAAATCGATGCAATTCGATGAGAGAATGTCACAATTAAATAAATGAAGAAAATCAATTAAACAAAAGCCTAGGGTTACGTTTCACCACACTTATGATACTCAACAACTAATATGTACCTCTAATTGCAATTATCAAGGTTATTTGTGATGGTTTGACCTTAATTAAATAGCAACCTCTTTCAAGCGTTACTAATCGTACCTAGATTAATCCAATTGCCTACTTTCGTGGTTTTTAGTTCAACCTAGGTCCATTAAGTTCTATGCCAACCATGGAATACAATTAATCAATTTTCTCGTGCCCATTAATTGATTCATTCCTAGAGAGCCTTAAACTACTTTCGTGATTAAGATATCCCTAATTAACTATTAGGTTCCAGTATCAATCTTCACCTTTCAGTCTATCAATTAATATCCTAAGACGTGGGTTTACCAATGCTTAATAGCTAAAAATTCACTATTAGGGTTCCATTAATTCATATCCCTAATTAACTATTGGCTAAAAATTCATCAACTCATATAACCAATGCTTAATAGCTAATCCTAATTAACCATGGATAACACAATTAGGGTTCCATTAATTCAATCTGCACAATGTATCATCACACCATAAGTGGGTTTACCAAAACTCTAGATCAAAACTACTCAAGCATAATAGAAACAGAAACTAAAATCAAATTCATTAAACAAACCATAAGTGTTCAATACAATTCCAGAGAAAGGAGTAGAAGTAGAGATGAGTATAGAGATAAAAAGATAAAACCTGGATTGCTGAATGTAATTATAATACAAGCTTGAATCAATGTAAAATCTACTCTAAGAACATGAATTGAACTTTAATCCTACTCTAAACCTAATCCTAAGGTGTTTCCTAAGCCTAAAAATGAGTAAAAATAAGCCCTAATGTGTCCCCCCTCAGTTTGGCTGCGTATCCCCTTCAATATATATCAATTTTGGCGGCCAAAACTCTAAAAATCTCGTGTGTACAGAGCCCAAAGCATAGACATGTCCTAAGACACGGCCTGCCCGTGCTTCGGGCTGGATTCTGGGAAGTTTCTACATATTTTGCCCAGAACACGGCCTGGCCCTGTTGCATGCCACCAAGCATAGGCTGGCCGTGTTGGGGGCTACCATGTTCCTTTCTTGCTGATTTTTGGTGGGCTTCCTCCTTGCTTCCTTCTCATCTTGTTCCAAGTCCATATGGCACTTTTCATGACTGTTTTTCCTTGCTTCTTGGCCTCTTTTGCTCACCTACAAGAATAAAAACAACCAAAGCAGTATCCAAATAAAAGCATAACCAAAAGCAGGGAAATGACCACAAGTTTGCTATGAATTAGAGGATAAAATATAGCCATTAATACTCAAAATTCCTCTTTATCAACTCCCCCATGCTTATACTTTTGCTTGTCCTCAAGCAAATAACATATCATATAAGGAAGGAAGGGGGAAAGATGCAATCAAATTCCAGAGGATAGAAAAATGTAATATAAGTAATTTGCACTCAATCAATGTGCACACAATAGATATATGAATAGACATTTACTAGATAGTCTATGTTCTTCTAAAATTAAACCAAAAATTCTTCTATTTTATATCTGCTTCTATTGATACCATTGAATGTATGCATCTAATTGACTTTCAAGCACTCAAGTAGGCTACCTTATCCTTTAGATCTCCCTATGCTGCCTTACCCTTATTTCTATTTTTCTCACACAATTTCTTTTATTTCTCATCCTCATCATTCATTTTTTTATTTCATTCATCATCATTTTTTTTATAAAAATATGCTGTGAGTGCATTTTATGCTCCGTCTCACTAGGATAAAGGTAGCTAGGTACTCATACTAGGGCCTTTTTGGTGCCTTGAAGGGGTACTCAGAGTGAACTTTTTGGCTGTTAAATTTCCTCATTTTTCACCTCTCCCATCCGTCACAGTCTCATAGTGTTAAAAATCAATAAAGGAATATAATTCAAAGCACAATAGGAGAGATATTTTTAAAAAAATTAGAGGTTTAATGCTAGAAGAGAGAGACTAAAATTTAAACTACCTATTTCATACCCTATTGTGCATCACATGTTCATGAGTTAAAATCAACCTATATTTCATCAATCTATCTCTGAAATAGTAAACTAAGAGATTTTGCAATGCAACATGAGATATTTAGCCAATAGTAACTAATTAGAGAAAACCACAAGCCTAAATCTACTCCTCCATGCTTAAACTTGACATTGTCCTCAATGTCAGTAATAACTGAAAGTACAGGCAAAGGGTGAAGTAACTTACTTGCTTAATGGTCTTCTGAAAGAGGTGGAGGTAGGTTCTTGTTGAAGTGTCAATTGTACCATGCTTTCATCAGCAATAGGTAGGTCAGATTTAAGCAATGCAACATTTTGGAATTGGAGCTCAAACCACAGTCAATAAGTCCAAAATTAAGGAGCATGAGATTTTCAATTCAATTTAAGGCAAATGGCAAATACATGGTAAGATGATCTAGGTTAACAACCAAGCCATAAATTTCATCAAGAAATGTAATGCAAAGGCATAATCCAGTCCAACCATCAGGGAAATTCAATCCAGATAAAAGAAATTAAGGATAAAGAAAAGGTTAAAATTATACCGAGAGGGAAGCTATAATGGTTATGCCAATAGGAGATGGCTCTTTTCCTCTCTTCTTCTTTCTCTTTTTTTGTTTTTTTTACCTGGAGCACGGGCTAGGGGCTGGGCCGTGTTAATCAGCACGGGCAACCCATGCTGTGGGCTGGAATCCATAAATTTTTTGGGTGATCAGACTTTGACCTGGGACATGGCCGCGTCTTGGGACACGGCCTACCCGTGCTTCTCGCAGGTTTCTCTAAATTTTGCAGATTTTGGCCCGTGCTTACAACACGGGCGTGGTGGAGGACACGGCCTAGCCGTGTTGCTGGCTAGAAACCTTAATTCTTCGAATTTTGCCTCGACTTTTGATTCTCCTTGATTTCCCTTAATTTTAAGCCTTTTATATCACCTTTAGCACATGGGAATGAATCTAAAATACATGAGGAAACACTCATTAAACCTATAACTTAAGAAATCAACTGAAATTAAAGATAAAAACTAAACCAAAAACTAGAAAACAAAACCAACAGAAACTTTAAAAATTAAAAATGTGGGTTGCCTCCCACAAAGCGCTTGTTTAAAGTCATTAACTTGACTCTTTGGCATGCTTTCCACTCAAGGATGCTTGAAGAGAGTTTGAATAACGCTCTTTGCTATCCATTGCCTCTTAGTATGTTGCTTGGGGCTTTTCCTGATGGCCTTCTCCTTCAAAGATCCTCTTGGCTCATTTATTTCTTCCTTTGCTCTATTCAAGCTTTGAGGAGGTGGTTTGGGTTCTAACTTTGTATCCTTCATTTCCTCCTCAATGTATTGCTTTTCTCCCCCCTGTTTGACATAAACACAAGAACTTTCCACAGAGCAAATCTTAAGTGGTTCAGAAGGAGAAAAATTCATGACATAATCATCCATATTTGGTTTAGGCAAACCAATCATACAACAAGATTCATTTAGGGATGGAGGGTTTATTGTATCATTCAAATTAAATTCTACTTTTTCATCCCCTACATTGAAAGAAATCTTTCCATCTTTCACATTTATATTGGCACCAGCTGTAGCTAGGAAAGGCCTTCCAAGAATGATGGGGATTTTATCATCTTCCTCCATCTCTAAAACAAAAAAATCAACCGGTATGAAAACTTTACCTACCTTTAGAGGGACATTCTCTAATATACCTACCGGATACTTGATTGATCGGTCAGCTAAGTGAAGAGAAAGGGTGGTAGGCTTTAAGTCACCCATCTGAAGCTTTTGGCAAATCGAAAGAGGCATAAGGCTGACACTTGCTCCAAGGTCACATAAGGCTCTGTCTATTTTCATATCTCCAATGGAGCAAGGAATGGAGAAGCTTTCGGGATCCTTAAGCTTTTGAGGAAGCTTATTCTAAATTAATGCACTAGATGCCTCTGTCAGTGCCATCACAGCATGCTCATCAATCTTCCTCTTGTTTGAGAGGATCTCTTTCAGGAACTTTGCATAGGATGGTATTTGGTAGATGGCTTCTAGGAATGGAATGTTAATATTCAGCTTCTTCAACACATCTAGAAATCTCCCAAATTGCTTCTCTAACTTGGCCTTAACCAATCTTTGAGGAAAAGGGATTGGTGGCTTGTATGGTTCAGGAGCCACATATTTTGGCTCTTCTTCCTTCTTTTCCTCTTCTTCTAATTCATCTTCTCTTTTATTCTTAGATGTAGCTTGAGATCCATTTGTCTTTACCTCCTCACTTCTCTCAGATTTAGCCAACTACTTACCACTTCTTAAAGTAACGGCATTGTAATGCTCTCTGGGGTTCTCAGTTTGGTCTGGAAGTCTACCAAAGTTCCTGTTAGATAGACTTGTTTGCTGTGCTATCTGAGTTTCCAACATCTTGCTATGAGTAGCAAGCGAGTCTACCTTGGAGGCTAAATCTTTAATAGCCTCATTCATAGAATGGTTCTGGGCTCTGAATTCATCATTCTGCTTACTCTGTGTGGAGATAAAATTCTCCATCAGAGCCTCCAGATTTGACTTTGGCTGGCGAGGAACTGGGTTGAATGGCCTCTGATTCTGATATCTAGGAGGCTGCTTAAAATTATTCTGACGCAGATTTGCATTCGACTTGTAAGGGAGATTCGGGTGATTCCTCCAGCCTGGGTTGTATGTATTCAAGTGAGGGTTTCCAAACTGACATTCATTGGCTACATGGTCAACACTCCCCCAAATTTCACATTCTGATAATGAAGAAGAGCCAACAGCATTGATGCTCAACTAATCTAGCTTCTGAAACAGGGCATCAACTTTAGAAATAAGATGATTAAATGCATCTACTTCATACATACTTGCTGGTTTTCTTAGCTGCCTTTCACTTGACCAAGAGTAGTGAGTTTGAGCTATGTCTTCAATTAACTCATAAGCCTCATCAACTATTTTGTTCGTAAGTGCCCCTCCAGTTATAGCATGCACAGACATACAGGTGCTATGAATTAGTCCAATATAGAACGTATGGACTATCAGCCACTTCTCCAACCCATGGTGTGGGCATATCCTAAGGAGCTCTTTGAATCTCTCCCAAGCCTCATATAATGATTCCTCATCCTTCTGAACAAAAGTAGTGATTTGATTCCTCAGTTAGGCCGTCTTGCTCGGTTGAAATACTTGGCCAGGAAAGATTGAGAAATTTATTGCCAAGTGGTGATGGACCTTAATGGAAGAGAATGCAACCATGTACGGGACTTGTCCCTCAAAGAGAAAGGGAACAATCTCAACCTGATGGTGTCTGAAGATACCCTATTCAACTTCAGGGTGTCACAATACTCCAAAAAGACTGACAGGTGTAAATTCGGGTCTTCAGTAGGTGACCCTCCAAACTGATTCTACTGAACCATCTGCAAGATAGAGGACTTCAGCTCAAATTTTTTAGCTTCAACAACTGTCCTGACTATGTTGGGATTCAGGCCATGAGTGTCCAGGGCGGTAAAATTCTTTAGAGATCGGTTATCTCTCCCCCCCATGGTAGCTGTAGAATTTCCTTGCTGTTGTCTTCTTCTTATCCTTCGAAGTGTGCATTAAATTTTCGGATCAAATTCAGCAACAATCTCACGTTCTTTTCGCATAAAAGAGAAACACACCTATAATGGAAGAAAAGAAGCAAAAATCAGCAAAGGAAAATTATGCAGAAAATAGAAAAGAAAAGAAAAGAAATAATTTAGTCTAGCTATTTCGTAAAATATCTAATATTGACTTTGTTCCTTGGCAACGGTGCCAAAAACTTGTTGTGTGTATGTTTTACTAATTACCCCAAATGCACGGCGTAGTTGTAGCTAGTCCGGCAAGTACGGGTCGTATCCCATAGAGAACAATGCCAATTACTAGAATTTCACAAAAGGTGTTATCTAAATCGATGCAATTCGATGAGAGAATGTCGCAATTAAATAAATAAAGAAAATAAATTAAACAAAAGCCTAGGGATACAGTTCACCACACTTATGATACTCAACAACTAATATGTACCTCTAATTGTAATTATCAAGGTTATTGGCGATGGTTTGGCCTTAATTAACTAGCAACCTCTTTCAAGCATTACTAATCGTACCTAGATTAATCGAATAGCCTACTTTCGTGGTTCTTAGTTCAACCTAGGTTTATTAAGTTTTATGCCAACCATAGAATACAATTAATCAGTTTTCTCGTGCCCATTAATTGATTCATTCCTAGAGAGCATTAAACTACTTTCGTGATTAAGATATCCCTAATTAACTATTAGGTTGCGGTATCAATCTTTACCTTTCAGTCCATCAATTAATATCCTAAGACGTGATAAATATTGGCCAAACATTCATCAACTCATATAACCAATGCTTAATAGCTAATCCTAATTAACCATGGATAACACAATTAGGGTTCCATTAATTCAATCAGCTCAATGTATCATCACACCATAAGTGGGTTTACCAAAACCCTAGATCAAAACTACTCAAGCATAATAGAAACAGAAACTAAAATCAAATTCATTAAACAAACCATAAGTGTTCAATACAATTCAAGAGAAAGGAGTAGAAGTAGAGATGAGTATAGAGATAGAAAGATAAAACCTGGATTGCTGAATGTAATTAGAATACAAGCTTGAATCAATGTAAAATCTACTCTAAGAATATGAATTGAACTTTAATCCTACTCTAAACCTAATCCTAAGGTCTTTCCTAAGCCTAAAACTGAGTAAAAATAAGCCCTAATGCGTCCCCCCTCGTTTTGGTTGTGTATCCCCTTCAATATATATCAATTTTGGCGGCCAAAACCCTAAAAATCTCGTGCTTCGGCCTGCCCATGCTTCGGGCTAGATTCTGGGAAGTTTTTGCAACTTTTGCCCAGAACACGGCATGGCCGTGTTGGGGGCTGCCATGCTCATTTCTTGATGATTTTTGGTGGGCTTCCTCCTTGCTTCCTTCTCATCTTGTTCCAAGTCCATATGGCACTTTTCATGGCTGTTTTTCCTTGCTTCTTGGCCTCTTTTGCTCACCTACAAGCATAAAAATAACCAAAGCAGTATCCAAAGCAAAGCATAACCAAAAGCAGGGAAATAACCACAAGTTTGCTATGAATTAGAGGATAAAATATAGCCATTAATACTCAAAATTCTTCTTTATCAGTAATATATGTGGGATGGCCTAGATGAGTGCTAATTCCCATTTAGACAACTGATAATTTGATGTAATATAAGTTATGGACTGTACTATTTTCCTTATGGCATGAGATCATTTATGTTGTAAGTAATACATATCATGCCTAGCTAGTTGTCTATAAGGAAATGAAATTTGAAAATGCTTGGGATAGCATAAGGCACTTTTACGCTTTCCTAAGAATGATAACAAACAATATAAGTGAATAGGTTAATTTATGGGCTAGTTGATCGTTGCTAAGAATTTATAGATAATAAGGAACATTCTACAATTTAGATTTTGGAGGTCTTACAGACTTAAAGGAAATTGTTAACATAATAAATATCGATATATGTATCATGAATCTATAGGCTCTGAAATCACTTAATTTGGAGTCCATATGAGAAAGGTATGACTGATTAATGAGTGAAGCTCAGATTCAGTCTATAATCCAGGTTGGTAAATGTAATCATTTTTGTTTTCGATTTTTTGGGAGTCATTAGTAAGAAATCTGAAGAAATGATAAACATGAAGGTTGTATATAAGTGGCTTATAGTTTTATAGTATTTGGAATCACCTCAATTGGAGTACATATGAGGGAAATATGGTCCAATTACTAAGTAGAGGTCTGAACCTAGCCTAGAAGAAATAACATTGAATTTGAGGGAGTAGTAACACCATGATTACTTATGATTTTACTAAAATGTTCAACAAAATAGTTTTAGAGGATTGTCCTATCTTTTAATATACACCAAGATCACCTCAATCGGATTTAAAATAAGGGTGTTATGCTCTACTTAGTGAAAGAGGAAAATAATATTTAAAAAAGAAGAAGAATCATATAAATGGAAATAATAAATGACTAGTGTATGCCATAGCCATTGCCATGGCATAAACTTTTTACCATCTTAAGTGTGTAATTTTGATATGGAAATATTTTATAAAGGGATATTTGAAATGATTATGTTCATGGCATGATTACAATAGATTTTTGGTAATGATTATATTTTGATGAAGAATTATGGCATATGAGTATAATTGGTGCGTACTATCGCAGGTACACCCAAATTGATACCTTACCTCAAAACTAACCTGTAGTAGCGGGAGTAAGGATCGATCCCACAGAGACTGGAATTACCTTATGTGATTGAGAAAGGGGGGATTGATAATTGCAAATAAAACTAAGTGAACAATAACTAAAGTAATTAAGAGAGTGATTAATGATAAAGATGTTGGTTTCGGTTGATATCCACAGTCAAGGGATTGCATTGATAATTGATAGCATAATCAATCTATAATTGAATATCTATCATTAAGTTTCTAACCCTATTCCTCCTTAAGTATAGTAAATTAATAACAATCGCACTAATTAAACCCTAATTAACAAGCAATCCTTTAGCACATCAGTAAAACATAAATTGTTAACCTTATGAAGAACTAGAGAAACTGACAGAGCTAAACAAATTTAAACACATCGGCTATATCTAATTTAGTTAATCATTCATCATAGGTTCAATGATTTATAATCCAAAATCCTCAAACCTATTTGCCTCATGAATCGCAGAATTGAAGACTTTGTTCAAAACACAATTCAGCGGTAGATTAAGACATACAATATACTAGTAGGCCTCCTTAGCAATCATATGAATAATCATTGAGAAGAAGAGTTGATGAATAATCAATACTCAATTCAAATTGATATAGTAAAATCCAATACACATCTCACAATGTATAAAAATCCCTTGAGGTTTCAACCTACCTCAACCAACTAAAAAGAACTAGCCACGCAGGGCCATAAGAAAATCTAAAGAAGAATTAAAGAACTTGGATGAAGGATTGGATGAATTATCTGCTTGCTTTCCTCCCTTTTTATAGATTAACTCCTCCTAATCGAAATAGAATTGTATCTAGGTCAAATTCCAGCCTATCGGGATTCAATTAGAGTAAAAAAAACCCTAAAAATAGCGATTTTAAGGACCTGTACGGTGGCGGCACCATGGTGCTGTACTCGGGCGCTGCGGCACTACTGACCTGCAACGACGGAGCGCTGCGACGCCCAGAAAATTCCAGAATTTGCGAATAGGACTTTATTTGGCTTGTAATGTGGCCAGGGTATAAGGTGGGACAAAGGATACAAATTTAGGCTCAATCATCGAACACCACATTACTAAATATGATCTATTGAGCTTTTTTCAAGTTTGGAGGACTTTCCCACACATTTATTTTCTTACTTCAATTGAGTTTGATCCATCCTTTTCCTTGATTCTCAAAAAGTTTTTTTTTCTTAACATTCGGATTTTTCTTCTATTTCCTTTGGAAAATTCTTTTCTTTTTTCATAATTCTTTTCTTTTCCTTGCTCCACCCTTCCACCCTTTTTTTTAATAAAGCTCTACAAAACAAGTATTCAGAAAAATAATCATGGAGTGAGTGAATAGGATCAAAAATAAAGATATTCATACAAAATTTGGCTTTCAGCTCATTTGTGGTTTTTAGAAGGAAAAGTTCATTAAGCTCAAAATAGAGGAACTAAGGATATTTCAATGTTTAAGTTAGGTTAGAAAGGCTCAATCTATCAAATAATGCCTAAATCATCTCCTAAATAATAGTATTAATCTAGGATTTCGCCTCAAGTAGCATTCGAATAAGTTCTAGAATCCTGTGGAGATCATGAAATATGTTTGAATTATATAAACCTTCTCTAAGTACAAGATAAATTTAATGCCCAAAGTTATTGTGCAAACAAATTTCAGGATTCTAAAGTCAAAAGTAATAAATTGCAAAAGGGATAAAATTGCACACAATCGTATATTTTTTATATTTTTCAGGAGCTAAAAAAATTTGGATAATCATATCATTGGCTGTTGGTTGTGCCTAACATCCCAAAACAGAATTTGAAACAATCACACAATCACTCAACTTGCTAAATGCAATAAAAATGAATTAATAGTGAAAATCAGAAATTGATGCTCATAATAGGGTCACAATGATTTAGACAAATAAACTTCTACCCCCACACTCAAACTTTACATTGTCCTCAATGTAAAAGAAAGATAAGAATTAGGGAAGGATATAGGAAAATATATAGGTCAACTGAACTTTCCTGAATTTGTTTACGGTGGCATGAGCGTGTTGCATTATTAGACCCTGAATTTCTCCAATTTTCACCCTTTTTTTTAATGTTGGGTTGCCTCCCAATAAGCACCTTTGTTTAATGTCGTTGGCTCGACTCAAGGCTCCTTATGCCATTTAAGGAGGATCCTTGATGTCAACTTTGAATTGGCTTGCCTTTGAATGTGTAGAATTCTGAGGTTCAGCTGCATTATGAAGGGGAAAGTTAGCATTAGTTAAAGATTTAATTAAATGAGAACTCAACTTACGTGGAAATAATCGATGCCTTGAGTAGCTTTTGGCATCCAATTTAATTTCATCTTTTTCAGATTCTACTAAAGCATGCAGTAACTTTCCTCTATCTTTGAGTAGGGCATATTTATTTGAGGTTATAACTGCGGGTGGTTCTCCATTATATATGCCCTTTAAATGGCTAGGGAGGCTCTTTAAGCTTAGGTCAGAATACTGCACAATAGAAGGTATAAGCATCTGATTAGAAATTGGTAACAACATAGAAAAATCCTTACCTGTTTGTTGCACTTTTGGTGCTTCCTCTCCTGTTGAAATATTCTCTTCAAATTTGGCGTTTAGGGTACATTCCATAACCTCTTTCTTAGTAGGCTTACTAGTGTCAATTTCCAAGTCATCTTTTTCATTCAGTGCAGAATTTTCTTCCTTTTTCATTAACGATGCTAAGGCTAGACTTTCAATTTCTGAATTTTGAGCCTTTAGCCTGCTGACTATTGTTGCTAATTGCCCAATTTGATTTGTTAATCTTTGAATGCTGGCCCTTACATGTTTGAATAGGAATCATACCGTCAAGGGATTGCATTGATCATTGATAACTAAAGTAATTAAGAGAGAGTGATTAATGATAAAGACGTTGGTTTCGGTTGATATCCACCGTCAAGGGATTGCATTGATCATTGACAACATAATGAATCTATAATTGAATATCTATCATTGGGTTTCTAACCCTATTCCTCCTTAAGTGTAGTAAATTAATGACAATTGCACTAATTAAACCCTAGTTAACAAGCAATCCTTTAACACATCGGTAAAACATAACTTGTTAACCGCATGAAGAACTAGAGAAACTGACAGAGCTAAACAAATTTAAACACATCGAATATATCTAATTTAGTTAATCATTCATCATAGGTTCAATGATTTATAATCCAAAATCCTCAAACCTATTTGCCTCATGAATCGCAGAATTGAAGACTTTGTTCAAAACACAATTCAGCAGTAGATTAAGACATACAATATACTAGTAGGCCTCCCTAGCAATCATATGAATAATCATTGAGAAGAAGAGCAGATGAATAATCAATACTCAATTCAAATTGATATAGTAAAATCAAATCCACATCTCACAATGTATAAAAATCCCTTGAGGTTTCAACCTACCTCAACCAACTAAAAAGAACTAGCCATGCAGGGCCATAAGAAAATCTAAAGAAGAATTGAAGAACTTGGATGAATTATCTGCTTGCTTTCCTCTCTTTTTATAGATTAACTCCTCCTAATCGAAGTAGAATTGTATCTAGGTCAAATCCTAGCCTACTGGGCTTCAATTGGAGTCAAAAAACCCTAAAAATCGCTATTTGAATGACCTGTACGGCGGCGGCACCGCGATGCTCTACTCGGTTGCCACGGCGCTTCGGACCTGCAATGACGCAGCGCCTAGAAAATTCCAGAATTTACAAAAGTGTTCAACATGAAAGTTGTAACTATATGTCTCTTCTTTCCATATCCACTAGAATCGCCTTAATTGGATCTGAATGGAAGGAGATATGACAAAATTAGTTACCAAAGGTCGTAATTGATCTTGGTGCACTATGATTCTGATTTTCAAGCTCTGTAATGGCTTTAAATCTCCTGAAGTTGACCAAGTGTTCAACATAAAAGTTGTAGATAATTGTGTTATCCTTTCACAGCCACTTGAATAAATTTGATTGGAGTTCATAAGAGGGAGATATGTTCAAAACAGTGGTGAATGGTCTGGAATCGCTGCAATGTAGCATTTTTCCATGAATTTCTTATATTTTTCTTCTCTTTTCTTCTTCCTTTGTTCCTACAACACAAAACACAAAACTAAGATAATTCCTAATTATATTTTACTTAAATCAAACAAAAAGTAAGTTTAAAGGTATTAATATCATGCTTAATTAAGATCAGATCAAATACCCCCACACTCAACCTTTTGCTTGTCCTAAAGCAAAATAATCCCTAAAGACAAAAACAAAAATCAAAATATGTAGTGAGTGTTAGGCTTACCAAAATTTTTGCCTCATATCTTTAAAATATATTCAAGAAATTTTTTGAAAGATCATAATCATGCACAAGATTAACCCAAACACAATCCATTATTTTATTCTCTTGAATCCCGAGTGTGTGTGTGTTTTGGGCTATTAAATTTTCTTTTACCCAGATGAGTTTATATGTCCCAAAATTTTGGTTGTAGATCTCTAAATAGTTTAGGATTTCCATATGCTTATTCTTCATGCCACTCTCCACTAATGTAGGCCAAAAGTACCTATAGGATCAATAGGACTTTATTTGGCTTGTAATGTGGCCAGGGTATAAGTTGGGACAAAGGATACAAATTTAGGCTCAATCACCCAACACCACATGACTAAATATGATCTATTGAGCTTTTTTCAAGTTTGGAGGACTTTCCCCCACATTTATTTTCTTACTTCAATTGAGTTTGATCCATCATTTTCCTTGATTCTTAAAATGTTTTTTTTTCTCAACATTCAGATTTTTCTTCTATTTCCTTTGCATAATTCTTTTTTTTTCATAATTCTTTTCTTTTCCTTCCTCCACCCTTCCACCCTTTTTTTTAATAAAGCTCTATAAAACAAGTATTTAGAAAAATAATCATGGAGTGAGTGAATAGGATCAAAAATAAAGATATTCATACAAAATTTGGCTTTCAGCTCATTTGTGGTTTTTAGAAGGAAAAGTTCATTAAGCTCAAAATAGAGGAACTAAGGATATTTCAATGTTTAAGTTAGGCTAGAAAGGCTCAATCTATCAAATAATGCCTAAATCATCTCCTAAATAATAGTATTAACCTAGGATTTCGCCTCAAGTAGCATTCGAATAAGTTCTAGAATCCTGTGGAGATCATGAAATATGTTTGAATTATATAAACCTTCTCTAAGTACAAGATAAATTTAATGCCCAAAGTTATTGTGCAAACAAATTTCAGGATTCTAAAGTCAAAAGTAATAAATTTCAAAAGGGATAAAATTGTACACAATCATAAATTTTTTATATTTTTCACGAGCTAAAAAAATTTGGATAGTCATATCATTGGCTGTTGGTTCTGCCTATCATCTCAAAACATAAATTGAAACACTCACACAATCACTCAACTTGCTAAACGCAATAAAAATGCATTAATAGTGAAAATCAGAAATTGATGCTCATAATAGGGTCACATTGATTCTGACAAATAAACTTCTACCCCCACACTCAAACTTTACATTGTCCTCAATGTAAAAGAAAGATAAGAATTAGGGAAGGATATAGGAAAACATATAGGTCAACTGAACTTCCCTGAATTTGTTTGTGGTGGCATGAGCGTGTTGCATTATTAGACCTTGAGTTTCTCCAATTTTCACCCCTTTTTTTTTAATATTGGGTTGCCTCCCAATAACCACCTTTGTTTAATGTCGTTGGCTCGACTCAAGGCTCCTTATGCCATTCAAGAAGCATCCTTGATGTCAACTTTGAATTGGTTTGCCTTTGAATGTGTTGAATTCTGGGGTTCAGCTGCATTAAGAAGGGGAAAATTAGCATTAGTCAAAGATTTAATTAAATGAGAACTCAACTTACTTGGAAATAACCGATGCCTTGAGTAGCTTTTGGCATCCAATTTAATTTCATCCTTTTGAGATTCTACCAAAGCATGTGGTAACTTTCCTCTATCTTTGAGTAGGGCATATTTATTTGAGGTTATAACTGCGGGTGGTTCTCCACTGTATATGCCCTTTAAATGGCTAGGGAGGCTCTTTAAGCCTAGGTCAGAATACTGTACAATAGAAGGTATAAGCATCTGATTAGAAATTGGTAACAACATAGAAAGATCCTTACCTATTTGTTGCACTTTTGGTGCTTCCTCTCCTGCTGAAATATTCTCTTCAAATTTGGCGTTTAGGGTACATTCCATAACCTCTTTCTTAGTAGGCTTACTAGTGTCAATTTCCAAGTCATCTTTTTCATTCAGTGCAGAATTTTCTTCCTTTTGCAATAACGATGCTGAGGATAGACTTTCAATTTCTGAATTTTGAGCCTTTAGCCTGCTGACTGTTGTTGCTAATTGTCCAATTTGATTTGTTAAGCTTTGAATGCTGACCCTTACCTCTTGTTGAAATTGATGAGTATTTTGTGTAAGAGATTTAACAATATCTTCTAAAGGAGTACTTACCTGGAAATTTTGAGGTGTATTCTGTCTAAGATAATAGGCTTGTTGGGTATGGTGAGAATTTGCAAAATTTTGTTCTGCAAGACTATTTTGTGTATTCTCACACCTGAAGTTGAGATGATCCTTCCATCCAGGATTGTACATGTTTGAATAGGAATCATACCTCACTTTTTGTGGTTCATGGAAACCATTAACCATATTTACCTGCTCAAATGGCTCATCATAGAAAGTTGGGTACCCAATAGACGGATGCTCCATGATAGAATGATTTCCATAGAAATTTTCTCTTTGCATATTTTCTACACTTTGACGAACAAGAGAGGTTAAATTTGCAAGTTGCTATTCAAGGGAAGAACTACATACCTCACCAGCATATCTTAATGGAGAGCCTTGTCTAGTGCCAAATTGTTGGAAATTGGCTGCCATATTCAAAGTTCTGAACAAAAAGAAAGAAAGAAAATCACAAAAGGTAAATAGACATAGTCCCCGGCAACGGCGCCAAAATTTGGTGCGTACTGTCGCAGGTACACCTAAATTGATACCTTACCTCAAAAATAACCTGTAGTAGTGGGAGTAAGGTTCGATCCCACAGAGACTAGAATTACCTTATGTGATTGAGAATGGGGGGGATTGATAATTGCAAATAAAACTAAGTGAACAATAACTAAAGTAATTAAGAGAGAGTGATTAATGATAAAGACGTTGGTTTTGGTTGATATCCACCGTCAAGGGATTGCATTGATCATTGACAACATAATCAATCTATAATTGAATATCTATCATTGGGTTTCTAACCCTGTTCCTTGATAACTGCATTTCATTATACTTTTTATGTGCTATCCATGATTGTTTACTGAATTTTCCTGGTGTTTTAAGCACTCTTACCCCCTGATTTAATTAAATGGTATGACTCTTCTGGATATAACGTTACCTACCTCATTGCTGCAGCATTTCAGTAAGCATATGTAGCAATGATAGCAAAACACCGGGTGATAGTGGGTAAGCTGCTCCCTCTTTCCTACAATACGCTGATACTATTTGATATGGTGTAGGTGGCAGAGCTGCACAGCAATAGCAGCCACCATTGAGCAAGGGACAGCAGCAGGGACACTACAGGCTACTGGTACAGGTCTGCCTCCACTACTGAAAGTGGAGAGGAAAAAAGCTGCACAACAAGGGCGCCGGCTGCAGAGCAGAAGGAATGTCAGCAATTCAGGGCACTTTACTGGGACCACAAGGGTTGACTATAAAGCAGCTATTGCAATAGACCCTGCAAGGGAGGAAGAGGAGAGAATTAGGGAGAAAAGAACACCATAGCCTAGAGTGCTGCTAACACCGGGAGGAGCCGCATAAAGGGATAGTGCGCTAGTTTAGAAAGGAATTTTGATCACTGTTGTTGTTTTACTGTTTTATCAAAAAGAAAGAACTGCATTTTGTAATTTAGTTTTTATCTCTTAGAATGCATACCTGTGTTTCTGGGATTTTTGTAACTAGTGTACCCATGAGGCTTGGCTAGTTTCCAGCTAGGGTTGCACAAGGGTTGTAATGTACCGAGCACATTTTTATTGTTAATCCGTTTTGTTACAGTTGTTGTACGCCATTCAATTGCATTTCCTGTTAGTTTTTATTTCCTTAATAACGGAAGTTTGGAGGAAGAAAATCAAGGCCACCATTCACCTGGAAGGGTAATGGAGGCTGGGAAAAAGCTGAATGAAAAGGGGTTACCTAATTTAGGAATATACGGGTACCCCATTAGTCCCATAATGAACTTCATGCACAATTTGGAGGTGATGACTGATGCAGGAATGCGTGTCTGAACCTTGGAATTATAAGGGATGGCAGTCTGGGAAGACACAATTCAGGACTAAATTTGGCACTCAGAACAATTGCTGCAGCAAAGCCTAGAGCATATATGAGCGTTGTAGTCCATGACAACCCTGAGCAACCCCAGTTCTCCCAATATAGTTTACTCTTCTATTTCCTATTACTCTTTATTTTAGTTATAGTTAAAAGTCAGTTAACCCACTTCTATTCCAATTTTGTGAAACATCTTAAAGTTGCTACAGCATTCATACAGCAAGAGTCTCTAAACAGTTTTAGTTCACTCCTTGTGGGATGATACTCACTCATCACTCTATTACTTGGTCACGACACGTGCACTTGCGTTCTGACATTGTATTCATCTTGTATGAATCACACACCAAAATTCCTCCTTAAGTCTAGTAAATTAATGACAATCGCACTAATTTAACCCTAATTAACAAGCAATCCTTTAGCACATCGGTAAAACATAACTTGTTAACCGCATGAAGAACTAGAGAAACTGACAGAGCTAAACAAATATAAACACATCGGCTATATCTAATTTAGTTAATCATTCATCATAGGTTCAATGATTTATAATCCAAAATCTTGAAACCTATTTTCCTCATGAATCGCAGAATTGAAGACTTTGTTCAAAACACAATTCAGCGATAGATTAAGACATACAATATAATAGTAGGCCTCCCTAGCAATCATATGAATAATCATTGAGAAGAAGAGCAGACGAATAATCAATACTCAATTCAAATTGATATAGTAAAATCAAATCCACATCTCACAATGTATAAAAATTCCTTGAGGTTTCAATCTACCTCAACCAACTAAAAAGAACTAGGCATGCAGGGCCATAAGAAAATCTAAAGAAGAATTGAAGAACATGGATGAAGGATTGGATGAATTATCTGCTTGCTTTCCTCCCTTTTATAGATTAACTCCTTCTAATCAAAGTAGAATTGTATTTAGGTCAAATCCTAGCCTATTGGGCTTCAATTGGAGTCAAAAAACCCTAAGAATCGTGATTTTAATGACCTGTACGGTGACGGCACCGCGACGCTATGGACCTGCAATGACGCAGCGCCGCGGCGCCTAGAAAATGCCAGAATTTGTGAAAGTGCTCAACACAAAAGTTATAGCTCTATGTCTCTTCTTTCCATAGCCACTGGAATCCCATTAAGTGGATCTGAATTGAAGGAGATATTACAAAATTAGTGATCAAAGGTTGTAATTCATCTTGCTGCACTGTTATTCTGATTTTCAAGCTCTGTAATTCTTTTAAATCTCTCGAATTTGACCAAGTATTCAACATAAAAGTTGTAGATAATTGTGTTATCTTTTCATAGCCACTTGAATCACTTTGATTGGAGTTCATAAGAGGGAGATATGCTCAACACAGTGCTGAAAGGTTTGGAATCGCTGCAATGTAGCATTTTTCCATGAATGTCTTATCTTTTTCTTCTCTTTTCTTCTTCCATTGTTCCTACAACACAAAACACAAAAGTAAGCTAATTCCTAATTATATGTTACTTAAATCAAACAAAAAGTAAGTTTAAAGGTATTAATATCATGCTTAATTAAGATCACATCAATAATGAACATACTTGTTATTGAAATCATATTTTTGGCTATTGATGTGAAAAGAAAAGAAAAGAAATGAGCATGGTCACATGGCGGTCTGTGTGGTGCACTAGTAGGGGATGCCCTACCAACGGCTATGATTATGTTAATGAGAAAAGAATGTGTGCCTTGTCGGACGGAGCAAGAAAAGCCTATACTGGATAATAGAAAGTACTCACCCTAACTGGGGTAGCTAGATATGAAAATAAGTTGTTAGTCATCATATGATATTCTGAAAATAGTTATTCATGCCATACATATCATAACTGTACGATTTTCATATACATAGAAAAAGTGCATTCATGTGACCTAAAGATATTTGCTGTAGTTTATACCAATGAACATGACATGATAAGCTATATTGATGATAATTATGATTTATTGTTAAACCTACTAGGATTTAATTCTCACTATATTTCCATATCGTGTCCAAAAAACTAGTTCTGTAGATTTTTCTATGGCTCTGTGGTGCGTACTGTCGCAGGTACACCCAAATTGATATCTTACCTTAAAACTAACCTACAGTAGTGGGAGTAAGGGTCGATCCCACAGAGACTGGAATTACCTTATGTGATCCAGAAAGGGGGGATTGATAATTGCAAATAAAACTAAGTGAAAAATAACGAAAGTAATTAAGAGGGAATGATTAATGATAAAGGCATTGGTTTTGGTTGATATCCACCATCAAGGGAATGCATTGATCATTGACAACATAATGAATATGTAATTGAATATCTATCATTGGGTTTCTAACCCTGTTCTTCCTTAAGTCTAGTAAATTAATGACAATCGCACTAATTAAACCCTAATTAACAAGCAATCATTTAGCACATCAGTAAACCATAACTTATTAACTGCATGAAGAACTAGAGAAACTGACAGAGCTAAACAAATATAAACACATCGGTTATATCTAATTTAGTTAATCATTCATCATAGGTTCAATGATTTATAATCCAAAATCCTCAAACCTATTCGCCTCATGAGTCGCAGAATTGAAGACTTTGTTCAAAACACAATTCAACGGTAGATTAAGACAAACAATATACTAGTAGGCCTCCTAGCAATCATATGAATAATCATTAAGAAGAAGAACAGATGAATAATCAATACTCAATTCAAATTGAAACAATCAAATCAAATCTAACTCTCACAATGTATGAAAATCTCTTGAGGTTTCAATCTACCTCAACCAACTAAAAAGAACGAGCCAAGCAGGGCCATAGGAAAATCTAATGAAGAATTGAAGAATGTAACTAAGAACTTGGATGAAGGATTGGCTCCTTTATCTGCTTGCTTTCCTCCCTTTTTATAGATTCACTCCTCCTAATCGAAGTAGGCATACATCTAGGTCAAATCCCAGCCCATTGGATTTCAATTGGAGTCAAAAAAATCCTAAAAATCACAAATTTCATGTGCTGGTGCAGCTGGGGCGCCGCAGGGCTACGGAATATACACTCCGGATGCTGCGGCACCCGTGCAGCGCCGCGGCGGGCTGTGTCGAAGATGCTCGGGCGCCGCAGCGCCCAGAATCTTCTGGATTTTTCTGAAGTGCCAAACATGAAAGTTGTAGATCTATGTCTCTTCTTTCCATATCCACTGAAATAACCTTAATCAAAGTCCAAATGAGTGAGATATGCCTCAATTAGTGACGAAGAGTCAGAAATCAGCATTTTTCCATAATTTACTCTCTATTTTCCTCTTCTTTCCTTCTTTATTATTCCTAAAACACAAAACACAAAACTCAATTAATTCATATCTATTTGCTACTTAAATTAAATAAAAACTAACTAAAATAATGCTAATAACATGCTTAAATTACAGCATGTCACTATGCCTTTTAGTGCACTTTGGATCGAGTTAGTCTATGTTGGGCAGATCCTAGAAATTAATTAGATGTTAGTGATCGAGTTGGCGAAGATCCCGGTGACAGTGCAACCACCCACACCCGTATCTCTAGAATTGGTCAACATGAATGAATAAGATATAGATATTTATGTGTTTGATTTTTGTACATACATTTTGATTAATGATGTGTATGTGAACTCAGAATTGTAGACCTTAAACCTTGATTAAGCTTGGTTAAATTAATTGAATGTTATTTTGAGTTAAGAAATTATAAGTCAAGAGGTAATGTCTTCATGGGATTTTAAAAATATATATGTATATATGTGAAAAAAAATGGAGTTGTTACATCTCTTCTTTCCATAACCATTGGAATTACCTTAATCAGAGTTCAAACGAGAGAGATATACCTCAATTAGTGACAAAGGGTCAGAAATCAACATTTTTCTACAATTTTCTCTCTATTTTCCTCTTCTTTTCTTCTTTATTCTTCCTAAAACACAAAACACAAAACTCAATTAATTTATATTTATATTATACTTAAATTAAAAAAAGGTAAGCTTAAAGGTATTGAAATCATGCTTAATTATGAACACACCAATGCCTTTCGTGCCCTCAAATCAGCGAACAACTGACTTCTTTATGAAAAGGCTCTCAAGATCACATTTTGAGTATTTAATTACCAAGTTGGGCATGTTTAATACTTGAGGGGGAGTGTGAAAGTATAAAGCCCAATACATGGCCCAATATACCATATCACATTTATTCCATTATCCATTATCCCTTATCTTTCTCTTTTATTTTTCTGATGTTTTAGTTTAGGAGTTAGCTCTATATATTATGTGATATCTGCTCCATATTTGTAGGAGTCAGCTCTATATATTATGCGATATCTGCTCCGTATTTGTAGGAGTAGCTATGTGCATAACTTTTCAAGTAACTTTCAATAAAATTCATTCTAGGTCAAATATCTTTATTTGTTGTCTTTTGGCTTTTAGTCACAAATAGCTAAAGGTATTAGCCAAGCTCATCACGTTGCCTTTATACCTTTGGATTTTGTTCTTTATGTTCCTTAAGTGCCCTTTTAAATTGATTTCTATTAGTTGATTAACTTGTACCCTTAATTTTCTTGATAAAACTATCATAGTGCAAGACTTAGGTATATGACAGATGATTGGCACAAGGCAGAATTTACAAGTGTACTATCATATTTCATTGATGATTGTATACACCTCTATAGCTTCATCAGTCTGTCGTTCATAGTCACATAGGTCAACCCAAATATTAGGCTAGTTGCATTCTTTAATTTCCCTAGACTTTATTATCAATCAATGTAGCGTAAGCCTTTCTCCTTATGTTTTTTAACTCTCTCTGTCTTTATTCTTCTCATGGTATTAGAGCCCGAAGAGAAAGAAAACTAGTTTTTAATTGTGTGACTTACTAGCAAAAAATTTTCTATTGCAAAATCTTCTGGCCACTTTCTCAATGACCCCTTCCCCTAAAAAAAAGGACCAGTAACCCTTCCATTTGTTGAAGCCCTAGACAAAGCTTCTTGCACTCCATTCTTTCTCGATGTCCACCTCCACACATTAGTTCATTAGGGAACATTTAATACTAGCAAGCACATTGGCATACCTAGAAAAGACAAGAAATCATGTGGAAGCATATCCAACCTCTGGTATTTTAACCCTTAATGATTTTCACCTTTATCCAATCATTTTTTGTGACCCATCATCTTTACACCTATGTTTTTGTCTTTCAAATAGTAGTGTTAAAATAAGCCTAGGTATATGGGACAACTTGCATAACCTATAAATAATGTGAATAAATGCAGACTCCTTTTTTATCTGGCCTACATAACTCGTAGGCTAAACTAAGCCATTGCAAGCTAGACAAAGGTACACTTGGCATATGATGAAAAACTCTAAAGCCTACCAATTTAGCCTATAATTATTAAGTTTAATTTCATATATTTTCAAAATTAATTGTTAAAAATGTATATATACATACATATATGTATAAACATAATATGGAAATATACCACCCACTTGGCTAGCCCCTTTTTGACAAGTTTACCTTGTTTTTTAAAGACCCCATGGGTTAGCCATTGAACTACTAATGTGTTTATAATTAAGCATGATTTTAATACCTTTAAACTTACTTTTTGTTTTATTTAAGTAGAATATAAATAGGAATTAATTGAGTTTTGTGTTTTATGTTTTAGGAAGAATAAAGAGGAAACTAGAGGAAAATAGAGAGAAAATCATGAAAAATGATAATTTCTGACCCTTGATCACTAATTAACTCATATCTCTCTCATTTGAACTCCAATGGAGGTGCTTCCAGTGGTTTTGGAAATAAAAGACATAGGCTTACATATTTTGTGTTTGGTACTTTGGTAAATTCTAGAAGTATCTAGGAGCCGCGATGCTCATAATTGAGAGCCATGGTACTGCATCACCAAAGATTCGGAGCACTGCGGTGTGGCATTCCCAGATTCTAAAGTGCTGCAGTGCCTCATGCCAGAATATTTGGCGCACCACGATCCTAGATCGGGCACTACAGCTCCTTATCAGCTAGTTTCCAATGCACGATAGCGCCCAGAATGCTGAAATCATGATTTTTTAAGTCTTTTTAGCAATAACTAAAGCCCGATGGGTCGGGTTATGACCTAGAAACAATTATACTTCTGTTACGTTTGTTTCACTAAATACCGCAAGTGCACGGCGCAGCTGTAGCTAGTCCAGCAAGTACAAGTCGTGTCCCACAGAGAACAATGCCAATTACCAGAATCTCACAAAAAGTGCTATCTAAATCGATATAATTTGATGGGCAAATATCACAATTAAACAATTCGAAGTAACCAATTAAGCTAAGCCTAGGGTTAAGGTTCACCATGCTTGTGATACTCAACAACTGTTATTTACCCCTAATTGCAATTGTCTAGATTATTAGGGATGGTTTAGCCTAATATAATTAGTAATCTCTTTCAATCATTACCAATCGTACCTAGGTTAATCAAATTACCTACTTTCTTAGTGCTTAGCTTAACCTAGGTCCTTTAAGTTTTATGCCAACCATAGAATGCAACTAATCGGTTTTCTCGTTCCCATTAATTGATTCAAGCTTAGAGTATCTTAAACTACTTTCGTGATTAAGACAACCCTAATTAACTATTGGATTTCGGTTTTAATCTTCACCCTTAAGTTCATCGATTAAATACCTAATACGTGATAGATTGGTGATCAGGCATTCCATCAACTAATTCAAGCATACAATAGTCAATTCAAAACAATCTAGTCCCAATTACAAATAGGGTTCCATAATTCAAATCATAGGCATAGTATCATTGTATCATAATTGGATTTACCGAAACCCTAGATAGAGTCTACTCACACATAATAAAAATGGGAATCAAATTCACATTCATTGAGTAATTCATTGGTAGTTCAATACAATTCAGAAGTAAGGAGAGATAAAAGTAGAAGTAGAGAGATAGAAGTAGAAGTAGAAGGATAGAACCTCGTGTGTAGATGAATGCAGATAAATTACAACTTCAAAGCAGTAAAATCTACTCTAGAACATCAAAATCCTCAAAGAAATATGTAAAATCCTAATCGAAATATGTTTCCTAAGGCTAGAAAGTGTTTTCCTGGTGTCTCTTACGGTTCCTCCACGTCAGCTGCGCACCCTCAAGCATGTATATCCTTTTCGGCGGCCAAAACCCTAAATTTAACGCTCTTTACGGTCCCCGAAGCACGACCGTGTTCCAAGACATGGCTTGGATGTGCTTCGGGCGGGAAAAAGGAGAAGTGCAGCATCATCTACATAGAACACGGCCTGGCCGTGTTGCAGGCCACCATGCACGACCAAGCTGTGCTGCATGCTGTGGTGCTCCTTTCTTCATGATTTTTGACGTGCAGCCTCCTTGCTTCCTCCTCAGCATATCCCAGGTCTTTTAGGGTCTTTCCATGACTGCTTTTCCTTGCTTCTTGGCTTCTTTTGTTTTCCTGCAATCACAAAATGAACTACAGCAATACCCAGAACAAAGTATAGCCAAAAGCATAAAAATACCCATAAGTTACTATGAATTAGGGCACAAAATATGACCTATAAGCACTCAAAATTCCCCTTTATCAACTCCCCCATGCTTAAAATTTTGCTTGTCCTCAAGCAAATGACATGCCAAAACAGAAGGAAAAGGGAGAAGGATGCA